>CM053581.1:582033696-582080030 GCA_028627135.1 Pseudochirops cupreus
GATCAAAGTTCTAAAGATGGCCTTTGCCGTGGCAGGAGCTTTCCTGTGACAAGAATTTGGAAAAGGAGGAATTGGTTTGCGGACTAATTTAAAGTACTGAACTTTCAATAGGTTGGATTTGGATTAATGACAATGGTATTTAAATGCATCCTAAAGGGCCCTGGGTTCTTTAAAATAAATTTTTCTCTACTAATCTATGGGATAAATTAAGTAGCAGTTTATTAAAAAATCATTAATGAGAAAATTATATCATTGGTTCACACAAAATTAATCTGGATTAGAATGTTCCTAATCACTTAACTTGGGTCTCTATATGGAAAGACATTTTCCTGAGAGAATGAAATGCCTTGCAAGTCAATTCTTACTCTTCCAGCCAACTGGGGAACATTTTTATTCCATCTACAGAATACGGTTGTGTTTTGTTTTGTTTTGTTTTGTTTTTCAAGTGTATAGAATGAGCTCTGACATAAATGGCTATAAAACAGGAAATTATGTGGCTTTGGGAATGAAGATTAGCTTAAATAATGGTAAAATAAATTCTGTAGTACACAGGAAAACTGTGTCATTAAGTAGCAATATTAAAATTAATCTTAGGAAAAGGCAAGCTAATGGATTAACTGAGACAGAAGCAGAGTGCCTCCTCATTTGTCATATGCCTACTTCCATTTATTTAATAGCATAATAACAGAGGAACTATTAGAATGATTCCCCTGAGCAATCTCCTATATAGTTAGAGAAGGGAGTCACCCCTGATTGGCCTCTGTGCTCACCTAACATGGCCATTACAGCTGAACTTCCCTTGCGTTGGAACTCCAGCTGAGTCGGCCAACATTTTCCTCAAAATGCAGTGACGGCGATTAGTCCTTGGCTTTATCAGACACGTTTCCAGCTCTCTTCTCTGAGCTTTTGAAGTCCCAGTCTCAGCAGAGGCACGGCCCACCACAGGCAGTAAGGCACAGGCTGTCAAAGGTGAGCACGCTCTCTCTACTTCCAGATTTGTGACCACATGCAGTGAAGTTGAAGATGGGCTTGAAAACAGGTAAAACAAGTGAATATCATGGCTGGAATGAAGGACTGGCAGGGACCATTTTACACACGTGGAGACTGACATTCAGTTAAAGAATTCCTGGGAAAAGATACATAGAAAATCACCTATTTGGCAACCATTTGCATGTATGCAGGTCCATTATGTTGGGAGCTTTCCCTGAGAACCCTCATGGTATAGTGATTGAAGATCAAGGCTCAAATCCCAATTTGCATATTTATAAGCTGAATGATTGTGGGAAAGACACTTGAATTCTGTACTCGGAGCCGGATCGCTAATGGTAATACAATGCAGAGTCATTATAAGGAAAAAGGTTTTGTAAGTATACTTTAATGTACTTTATAAATATAAGTCCCCTCCCTCCTTCATTCCCTCCTTCCTTCCTTTCCTTCATTCTCTTCCTTCCTTTCTTCCTCCTTCCTTCTTCCTTCCTGCATCCCTTCTTCCTTCCCTCCCTTCCCTTCCTTTCCTTTTCTTCCTTCCTTCCTTCCTTCTTTCCTTCCTTCCTTCTCCCTTTCTTTCCCACCTCAAGTTAGACAGTAGCTTTCTAAGTGGCCCTACTTTCCTGTAGCTTTAAACAAGACCCACTAGAGTTCATTCAAGGCTGAGCGTCTGCTGCCCCTTTCCCTTGTGGGTGAGTCCAAGCTGAGTGGCTCCTTGAGCCGCTCTCTTCTGGTGTTTTTCATGATGTTCTTTGCCACCTCCTTGGCTCTGCCCAAGCTGATTCTAGTGAGCCTGGCTCTGATGTTTTCTGTAGGGCACAGACTTTTGTTCCCTCTAGGCCATTAGCCTAGAGACCCTTTCTCAACCTTCACTGTGACAGGAAGAGGTTAAGGAAGCTCCATCCCCTCCCCAGCCATGGCCTGTTTCTCCACTGATCATAGTGTTTTCTGTGAGGCCTCTTCATGATGATTCCACGGGATTTATTCTGCACTCATTTATTGCCACTCAGGATAGCTTCTTATTTGTCATGTCTGCAGTACAGACATTATTTTGGAAGAACACCCTGCTAGGCATTTTGGGAGAGCTTCCAGAGCTCCCGTCCCTTGGACACTGCTTGGAGTGGCTGGCATGGCAGGGCACCACCAGAGCAGAGGTGGAGGTGGGGTGAGCTGCACGGATGAGCTCATAGCATGACATATCCAGCTGGGCAGTGCCTCACAGAGGAAGAACAAGGCGAGAGCAGCCAGAGGGCCTGCCGTCTTGAGACAGTTTAAATATTGATCATACTGGTTACTGTTCATTTGTATCACATTGTGTCATGAGAGGCAATAAAGCCTCATCCTCTGACTGTGGGCCCTGGCCAAACCCTTGGCCTTCCTTCCCATGGAGGCTGCCCCACTCAGGGAACACAAACACCTGGACAGTGCCTTCCTTTAGGGGAGAGCTCTGGTTCAAAGGCCACTGCCCTGCAGGCTTCCTGCCTCTGGTGTTCTTGCTCAGCTGACCCTGGCCAGTCCTATAGGGTCATGAGTTTGAGATCTTCTGCTCCAAAGAGCTCCATCTCACTCGGCTCTGACTCTGGCCTGGTACATGGACTCACATCCCATTGACTAAGCCTTAGTTGATTATAATAACACCAATTGGCATTTATAAAATACACAGAATTTTTCATGTGTTTCCTCTCTGGAACCTATTATCAACCCTAATACATTTGTAAACAGCCCCATTTTATAAATGGAGCTCCAAATTCAGTGACTTATCCAAGACATTTCAGATACAAAATACAGACACAGGTCTACAACCCTCAAAGTCCATCTTCTTTCCATCATTGACATCTGTTGCAGGTGAACGTTGAAATGACTGAGGAAACAAAGTTTTGATCTTCCTAATGTATTGATTTAGTAAGCACTGAATGCCAATTGCCTAACAAAGCTGGACCAGACCCTGGCGGTTTAGGGCTGAACCACAAATTCAGAGAGACACATGTTTATACCTTACAAACAATGAATCAAATTAGGCCAATTAATTAAGGGAACAACACAGCATTAAGTAATCTGATTTCTAATTGGATGAAAGATTAGGGACTTTCTAAACTGGGAGGGGGGAAGTGAACAAGTACAAGGCCTTGCATTCAGAAAATGAAGTCCCCCCTCCCCCAGGTGTCTACAAGCAAAGGAAAGTGGAAACAATAATTGATCTGGCAGGACAAGGCCAGTTTTCACATGAAACATATCAGGTGCTTGAGATGCACCATCATGAGAAAACTCCTTGCCTCAATCTCTGGATGTGACTGAGCACAACCGAGGTCCTTAGTTAAGGGACTCTAAGTAGCAGGCAGGGGAGGTCCATGTTTCCCAGCCACACAGGGCTAAGTTAAAAAAACACCATAAAGTTCTCTCCCAAGTCCTACAATTGAATGAAGTTTTATCACAGGACAGAATTTAGACCAGACCCATAATTGAATAGAAAGGGAGCAGAGTTAGCTCCAGAACTGAGTCACAGGGGGGTGGAATCAGGTATTTCACACAATTCCCAAAATTAACCTCTTGCCGTCCTAAGATTCTCAATTCCCTCGTTTTCCCCCCATGTCCATTAAGGACTTAAAAAGCAAAGCTTCTCAGTTAGAAGAGATCCAATAAGCCATCTTGTTCCACTTGACGCCCCCTTTTCCCAACAAGTGTTGGTACAACGTCTGCTTGAAGAGAGAACTCCAGTGGGATATAGGTCAGTGGTTCCAGAGGCAGTACATTCATCTTCAGGGCAGCTTTGGCAGTCAGGATGTGTTTTACTCACATTAAACCACCTCTCACAGTTTCCCAACCCTACCCTGACCATTTGTCTGCCCATGCGTACACACATGCACCTGTGCACACACACACACACACACACACATACACACACACACACACACACACACACTGCTCTTAAGTCTTCTCATGAAGTCCATTCAGAAAATACAAACAAATTCAACACATCCTAAGCTCCTTTCCAATGACCGCCCTTTGTGCAACAGGACAGAGTCCTATAGCCCCTCCACTTCCAGTCTTCTCCAAGCCAACCATCCCAGGTCCTTCAATGGGCTGTCCCATGGCAGGGTCCCAAGAAAGTTCTTTCACTGCCCCAGTGGCCCTTCTGAGGACTCTCTTCCAGTTATCCAGGCCCTTCCTAAACTTCAGCTCCCAGAAGCAAGTGCAACATGCTACAAGTGGTCAGACCACAACAAACACCATTCTCATTGTTCTGACCACAGTTCACTTCTTAAACGCAGCCTGCAATACCACGAGGTATTTTTGTTGCCATGGGACACTTATATCGAATCATATTGAGTTTGCTGGTCATTAAAATACCTGGACTCCAGTACTTGGGGAGTGGGCATTGTGAACCCCAAGGAAAGGAAATCACTTTTATCAGGAAGGGAGGAGCACCCCAGTGTGAACTGTGCCTCAGACGCTTATTAGCTGTGTGACCCCGAGTAAGCCCCTGTCACTCTCAGTCTCCCCATCTCTCAAGTGTATATAGTAATAGCCCGACCTCACAGAGGCATTGGAAGCAACAAATGAAGGAGCGTTTGAAAAATGCTTTGCAACCCTTAAAACACTAGAGTTAGGGAAGTCAATGAGCCTTTAATGAGCTCCTGCTGTATTCCAGGATCTGTACTAAGTGCTTTATCAATATGACCTCATTGGATCCTTACAGAAGCCCTAGGAGGCAGGTGTTGTGATCATTCCCTTCTGACGGCTGAGGAAACTGAGGCAGGTAATGGTGAGGCTCTAGAAAGGCTAGTTGTTATTATCATCACCACTGCCATTAGACTTTGTGTCATTAGAGTCAGCCTATAATTCTAGCCTAGATTATTTTTTGAACCCTGACTCATCCTCCAGCATGTTCACCATCCCTTCCAACTCTGCAGGCAGGGAAGCATGTGAGCACACTCATCATCCAATTTCTTGCCTCCTGGCCCTGCCAATGGCTCCAGATGGACAAAAGAAGGGCTTGGTTTTCTTCTTGGTATGGGCCCTGCTTCTTTCTCATGTGTTCCCTTGTCTTTGTACCCATGCTCTCTGTCTCTCTTCTTGTGTGTGTGTGTGTGTGTGTGTGTGTGTGTGTGTGTGTGTGTGTGTGTGTGTGTGATGCACAGAGTTGCACACTCACACACAGAGCAGTCAGCCCCTGCACATCCACACAGATAGATACACACGTACATAGTACACACTATGTACCCATGCCCATGTGTAGAGATGTATGTCCTCACACTCACATGGGCACAAGCATGCATACACACAAACTCACTTTTTAGTCAAGGCCGATGCTCATTTCACCCACTGGCCTCAGTCATTTGATTTTGAAATTTCATCAATCTTAGAAAAATAGTTGACCAGGGCTGTGATGACTCCCCATTCCCTAGCTGGTGTTCTAATCTCTTGCTGACCCAAATCCATGAAATCTTTCTTGTTCCAAGGAGAAATCCATCCTGTATTGTATTCTTCAAAAGCCAGATTGTTGTTAACAATCCAGAACCGGTCTAGGCTGGGATTGCAGGTACTTGTTTTTTTTTTTTTCATTATTGTCATGGTCCAAGACACATCTCTCCTAGCATGGCTCAGCATGAGCCCACAGCGTCAGGAATGGATCCTTTCACTTCCAGTCTCATAGACTGTGGTTTGCTGAGATCTGTCTGTTCTTCTCCATCACCTTCACTGCTGCTGCCCCATCTCCTTTTAAAGCTCACAGAGCTCTGACTCTCATCCTCACCTTTCAGCTTCTCCTCTTGCCTTCTCATCATTGGGGTCATAGAATCATACACTTAGGGCTCATCTCATCCAGCTGCCTCCTTACCTAGAACCCTGAGCCTGAGTTCAGCTTCATCTTCAGATGCTACTAGCACTACATCCCTGGGTAAGTCACTTAAGTGCTGCTGGCCCCAGTTTCCTAATCTGTAAAATGGATTTAATGACAACACCTGCCTCCTAGGGCTATTGTAAAGGTTAAGTGAGATGCTGATTGTAAAGTGCTTGGCATATATCTAAATGTTAGCTATTGTTGGGGTTGGGACAATGAGGCCTGGACAGACGGTCACTCAGGCACTGAGAATCAGAGAATTCACAGGTAGGTCATTTGACTTCACACCAGTCCTGCTTCCACCAGCCCACACTTCTACCATATTAATGACTACCTAAGCCAGAGATTCTCTGAATCATGTTTTTTTTGTTTTAATCTGCCTTAGAGAGGAAGACAGAGAGTCAGTGTGCCTGGATGGAGGTCAGAGCCAGTGGGGAAATTGTTCTCCCTCTCCCGCACTCTGCATGGCCTTCCTCATGGAATGATTGGGTTTTCTTTGCCTTCTCTGAGCTCTGCAGGATCTCCCCACCCAGATTCTTCTGTCTATGTATGCTTCCCTAAGCAATGGCTGCCTTTAATCCTAGTCAACATTGTCATATCTCCCCTCATGGGCACAGAGCTAGAGGGAGCCTGGGTTATCATTGGACCTAATCTTCACACCCGTGAAGCACAATTATTTTCTTTTTTTATAAATTTACTTACTTTTAGTTTACAACATTCAGTTCCACAATCCCTTGAGTTCCAAATTTTCTCCCCCTCCCTCTCATGGTGGCATACGATCAGATACAAGCTCTACAAATACCTTCGCATTAAACATTAGTCAAGTTGTAAAGAAGAACCATAACCAATGGAGTGAGCAATGAGAAAGGTGGAACAAAACAAAACACAAAAGAGAGAGAGAGAAAGAGCAAATAATTTGCTTCCTTCTGCATTCAGACTCTGTAGTTCTTAAATAAAGATATTTGGGGCTAAACACTCCATTGTGACCTTCAAGGTAAAGTTCGATGTTGCTTCTTGGCATTTCAAGATGAGGGTAGTGCAGATTCAGCTTCCCCAAGGTCATGGGATAGGCTGGGAAGTCCTGTCTGTCAGTCTGGTGACATTCCTACACAGCTTGAATAGGGGCAGCCATTGAATGAACTGAAGCCTTGATGTTTTTCCTCAGCCCTCCTCTGTAAAATGCTCCAGGGCCAGTGGAGGCCCAGTGACCTCCAATTCAGAGAATGCCTGCTCCTCATGCCTCAAACCTTGATTCTGACAACTGCAAAATGTGTATGTGTATGCTCACACATGCACACTCTCACATACACACATACACACACAGCCCCTTGTACTCACACATGTGCTTTCGTACATACATGCAACATTATACACAAGCACTCTCACCCTCACACACATACACACACCCATATGTGTACCCTCACACACAGGCACACCTTCACATACACACACATGCATCCCTTTGTACTCACATATGCACTTTCATGCAACCTCATACACAGGCAGTCTCACACACACACACACACACACACACACACACACACACACACACTCATACATACCTAAAACCACATAAATCTCCACACTCACATGGATCCTTTCTCTAACTTTTTCTTGTCTTAAGTCTTGGGCTCTTCCATGAATTTTGGGGATCTGTAACACACAAATGTAGTAGGTAAGCCAGTGTGTAGGGGTAGGACATTTACTTCTTCCCATCCCTGTGGGATGGGAGGGTGTCCCTGATTTTGTTGTGCAGAGAATAAGAGCAAGCCAAGAGCTGGGTTCAACATAAATTTAGGTGTGGATTTATTAAGCAAGCTCTGGACTACCCGAGTGTAAACTCAAATCGGTAGTAATCCATTGACAGTACAGACTTTTTATAAAAGGCTAAAACCATAAAAACCAGAATCAGGGAGGGAAGCTAGCAGAAGCAATGATGTACAGAAGCAAAGAACAGTGATTGCTTTGATCTATGGCTCAGGGCTAATTTGGGAATATGGCGCAAGGGTACAAGAGTACAAACTTCCCTGTGATATACGGGTCCCTCCTAGAACAGGGTGGAGGGCACAAGATGGAGGGTCATAGTCAGTGCTTTCCAGAACAGGGTGGAGGGTCATGGGGTAAGGGGGAATTCCCCAGAACAGGCCAGGGTCATGTTCTGGGAGAAACTTGTGGGGACGCAGCTTGGTCAGCAGAACAGGACAGGGTGCTCTCCACCATAACTGTGAGTTAAACCTTGTACACTTCTGCTGATTCAAGGAGAATATATAGAATGCTGATCCGAGGAAGAGGGGGTGAGGAGACTATGCCTTGTGCTACGTCCAGGCATGCCTTTTAAGCAATTTCAAGCTATTACAGGGTATAGGATATGGACAAAGGCAGAAATCTAAAGGGGCTTAATGTGGGCCACACATCGGGTGGTGTGTAGCGATCTGGGATTTGGGTTTGGGTACAACAATTTTACCCTGCATGAAAGACTGTGGACTTTGGGCAAGGTTTGGGATGTTTTCAAAGCCATAAATACCCTGGCTCCACATTTAGCCAAACCTTTTCCCTGAGGTTGGGATGTGTGAGATGTCCTTTGGCTCTTCTTCTCAGCAAACAGGCGGCTTTGCGGATATCCTGATGACCCAGCCCATCACAAGCCTCACCTCTGGAACAGAGATAATCCCTGTATTATTAATCACCTCCTTTGGCTGTCCCATACACTGCAGGCTGCTCTCTTTCTTTTTTCTGTTGGCGTGAACAAAGGAGTTCCCTTCTTAATGGCTATATATGGCTCTATGGAACTACCATGCAATTATTCAAGGTCTGTGTGTGTGAGCGTGTGTGTGTGTGTGTGTCTGTGTGTGTGTGTGTCTGTGTGTGTGTGTGTGTGTGTGTGTGTGTGTGTGTGTGTGTGTGTGTGTGTGTGTTGGGGGGCATCCTTAATCGTCAGCCAGAAAGATCTTGACCAACAATATGCAGAGTGACTTTACCTCATATAATCGAGATAGGCCAATTTCTTTCAGCACTTTCATATTGGTAAAGTCACTAGGCATGTGAATTTGAGCAAATTAATTCTCCCTATTCCTTAGTCTCCCCATCTTTCAAATGAGAGCTGGCCCAGATGATCTCAGATTTTTTTTTTTACTAGATCCAGACCTATATATCCTACTATCTTTTAATAGGCAAATCATCATAGAACTTAAAAGCCAAAATGAACTTACCTCGTGGTCCTGGAATTTAAGCTCTAGTTCACAGATGAAGAAATGGAGGGTAAGAAAGGAAGAGCTGCAGAATACTTATTCCTCATAGTTTTAAGCCTATCAAAGTCCAGGTACTCTCATTATGATGAGTAATTGGCATACTATTAATCATGACTGCCCATTTCAATAGGCCTTCAGTCTGGCAGAATGTTTCACCCCTCTGGTTGCTGCTCTTAGAAGCTCTGAGTTGGAGTGGTTTACACAAGAAAAGTTTGATTTTTTTCCCCCTTTTTTATCAACCAAACTGCTCACGTGCAAAAGAGTCAATACCCATGATCCATGCACCTCCCTGCAGGAGCAATAAGAGTTGATGTTTACCTAATGCATTCAGGTTATCAAGAAATGCTTTAAAACACTTCCATCCTCTTTTCTATTAGCTTCACAAAAACCCTGTAAGACAGGAAGGTTAGGTGTGACCATCTTACAGAGAAGGAAAATGAGGCCTAGAGAAGGGGTATCTTTGTCATACAACAGGACTTCTTGTTTATTTTAAACTTTCTTTTGTTTCCATATCATCTTCATTTTTGAACATAACTCTTCCCCCTCCCCTATACAGATAGTCAGCCCTTGTAACAAAGAATAGAAAAGATGGAACCAATCAAGATATCAATTGGCTATGACAGTATTTACAAAGCACGGGCTCTAGAGACCCCCAAGTCCTCTATTCCAAAGGAGGGAGATGGCTATATTTTGTCATCTTTCTTTGAATGAATAAATAAATAAAAATATTAAGTATTTATTAAGTTTCAGGCACTGTGTTATATATTATGGACATAAAAACAAGAAGAAAAGACAGTTCCTGACCACAGGGACCTTAAATTCTAACAAGTTAAAAAATATATAGTAAAAAACTATAGATAAAAGAAATGGTTATTACTTTTACAAAGCGTTTAAGGTTCTGTCTTTATCACTGTTGTCTTTTCCATTTGCCTTAATGTAATCATTGTACATATTGTTTTCCTGCTTCTCTATGTACTTACTTCACAATGTATCTGTTCATATAAATCTTCCCCTACTTCTCTTAATTCTTCATATTAATCATTCATCATAGTATTGTAACATCCTGTTACAACCACGCACCATGACTTCTTTGAGAATTCCCTGGTTGATGGCTGTCTACTTAGTTTGCTCCTACAAACAATCTAGGTATAAATATTTCTGGTGTGTGAGGGACTTTTCTCTTTATCACTGACCTCCTTGGAGTACATGCACAACGGAAGACCAAAGCATGTTTAAGTCGCTCTCTGAGCTCCATTCCAATTACGAGACAGAATGTTTGGAGCGGTTCACAGACCACCCCAATAACATGCCTGAATCTTTGTGAAATCCTGTTGCTGTTGACCACTCCCTTGTATTACCTTTGCCAGTTTTCTGGGTCTGAGGTAAAACCTCGGAATTGTTTTTATTTCCATTTTCCCTATCATTAGCCATTTAGAGAACTATCTTGTGGATTTCAATAACTTGAAATTCTTTTAAGAACTATTTCTTCATATCCTTTAATGATTTATCCTTTGGGGAAAGGTTTTTAGTCTTATGTTTATGTGGGTTTTCTACATATCGTGCTTCTTGAATCCTTATCAGAAATACTTTAGTAAAAATTGTTTTGTTTTATCCAAATCAACAGCTTTCCTTGTTATCCTAATTATATTGATTGTTAGTTCAAACACTTTTCTATTGCATGTAACTGAAAAAATCATTTTAAATCTGAGAGAGGAGAACATGTCTGGGGGGAGGGGAGGGCTTTATAAACCTTGTAGAGTGGACCAGAAATAGAGGCAAGAGTCTAGGACACTGGATTTGAAACCCTGAGGCAAACCTAATTACGTGGTAATCAAAAGAAACCCAATTGGTACTATGCACAGACAAATAATGACCTGCAGATCTCGAATTGGAAGCTCCCTTTGATGCATGTAGAACATCTGACACTTTAATCTGAGCATCATGTCCATAAAATGGTCATTCAGCTTCTGCTAAAAGACCTTCAATGGCGTGTGTCTAGAGGAAGGGGAGCACCATGTATGGAAGCACTTCATGCCACCTTTGAGTAGAAGCTCTTGCTCCTTGGGAAGGCTGCCAGGCCATTCTGCCATGTTCTCAGAGATCAGGGCCTAGCCAGCCTAAGTGCCTTTGTACAGACCTTGGCTTGGCTCCAAGGAAAATGGGCCTAATCAGCCCCACTGCTGAGGAGGATTTCAACAACAAGGGAAACCGGCACTTGTCCATAGCAGAGAACACATTTTCTATTTCTGGAGTAATAAGCAAAGTAAGAACTTGACAAATCCTCAGGGTGCTCAAGTTTATCCTTTTTCCTAAGTAATTGTGCCATAGGCCCCACAGGGTCTGCTGAGAATGCTTTGGTCATCACTTCTCTCTCCTAAGGAAAATAATCTGTCTCTTGGACTCCTAGTCTTTGTATTTCTTATTTTTCTCTCTCTTTCTACTTCCCTGTTTCTCTTTCTTTATATATCTATCTCCCCCTTTTCCTCTTTCCCCTCCCCCTTTCCTTCCCTCTTTTTCTCTCTCTCCTCCCCCTTCCCTCTATCTCTTTTTTCCCTTCTCCCTCATCATCTCCTGCCCTGCGCCTCTCCCTCCCCCTCTTTCTTCTCCCCAATTCCCTGGCTCTCTCTCCCTCTCTATATGTCTCCACAAATTCATCCTTGTTCCTCTCTCATCTTTTTGTTTCTCTCTTTTCTCTCATTCTCTCTCAATACCTCTCTGTCCCTCCATCTCCCTGTCTCTCTCCATTTCCTTTTGTGACTCAGTCTCTCTCGGTCTCTCTCATGAACTTCTGCTCAGAAGGAACAATCCTCTTCTCCCTTAAATTAGGGCTTGTACTTCTCAGCTGTCAGTTCTAAATTGGCTTTTATTTTGAAAACAGCATCTGTGAATAAAAGGGGGCAAACATAAAACTATAGGAAGAACCAAATATACATGGAGAAAAAGAAAAGAAAAGAACACTTTGCTCCAGATTCAGAAGCAAAGTCATTTTATTCCCCCGCTTTCTTTGGCCCAGAGGGCCAGCTGTGCCAACTAGTCTTCAGAGAAGGGTGTCAGCAGCTCAGCTTCCTATAATGCCTGGGCATCCCTGTCGCTGCCCGCGGGCACCTTCCATAATAAGCTCTTTTGTGACAATTCGATTGTCTTGCTCATGTTTCATTCAGTCTCTTCACTGTTTGTTGAATCCATCCCTCCCCTAATTACAAACATTGGAGACAAGGTTTAAAGGCCTTTTTCCTTGGAAGAGGAAAGGTGGTAGCAGAAGTGGTAATGATATGGTGAAGCCCAAGGGCACCAAGGAAGGTGGAGGGGCATCAGTCATGTGGCTGCCACTTCTGCTTCCTTAATTTGCCAGCTCTGTCTCCTGCCTTCCCTGCTCTGTGGGAAAAGTGCCTGAAAAGTTCCTGGATCTTGGAGGCTCTGTAAGGCCAAGCAAGAGCAGCTTTCCAGAGGACGGCTGCTGTGAATGGCTTTCAATGTGCTGATTGCCTAGTATAGTGAGCTCTCTATTTATTTAATAACAAATCAGAGCAAAACATTCACAGAAAATCAAGAGACGGCATTCACAATGTTACAACTCATCACAGAAAATCAAAATACAGCATTCACAATGTCACAACTCAACAACTTATCACTAAAATGGCCACATAGTTTTCACCAAAGTAGTCACATGGTTTTCAACAAAATACAATCATTTAGTAACTTAATCATTCAATCATCCCTCCTTAAGGGACACAAAGTACAAAAGTCAAAGTTCTTCACCCATGGGGTACAATTTCAACATTCACTACCCAGTACCCTCTTAAGAGGTAGTGGAAAGTACAAAAGCTATTCACCCCTAGATCACAAGTAAATCACAATTTCACCAGTCACTACTCAGACAATTTCATCAGTCATTATTCAGTATCCACAGAGGTCTTTTCATGTTGACTTGGGGCAGGCTTTCTGCTTCCATGATTCCTCTTCCATGGTTCCAGTTCCTGCCTGAATCTACCCAACTGCCACCTGAGTTTAGAGGCAAACAGCTCCCAGCTCCTTGTCTAGCTCTCCATGCAGTTCCTCCTCCATATTGAAGCTCACAGTTTCTAATCCACCTCAAATCTCTCACAATCTCTGTTCCTGGGAAGACAAGGTCCAACAAAGCCACAGTAACATTCATACACATTAACAAAGTCACAACGTTTGTACAAAGTACTGGCACCACAGCCATGCTTCCTCAGTCTTCTGCAGCTCTGTCTGGCCATCGGAAATCCTCAACAACTCTGGCTGGCCCTTGGAAATCCTCAGCACCATAAGCTCTGTTCTCATAATCAAAATAACTTTATCTAGCCTCCATGTGGCTTGCTCCAAGAAATTCTGTCTCAGTTCTCAATTCTCATTTCTCTTCTCAGTTCTTCTCAATTCTCAGTTCAGTCTTCAGTACAGCAGAAGCTGGCCTGCCTCCATGATGCATACCCCAAGAAGTTCTGACTGTCCAGCTTGTGCTATTTTTTATATAGATAGGTATTAGCTCCTCCCTGTTCAGCCCCTTCCTGTTACATCAGCAATGGGGGTTCATACTTTCTATTTCTTTAACAGAGGCTTAATTTGAAAATAGGTGCTAAATACCTCTTGGCTTAGCAATACAAAGAGATACTCAAATTTTATTACTATTATAGGCTCTCGTCTCTCCCACAGACTAGCCCTCCAGAGTGTTTTTGTTTTTTAGTAATTCTATCAGACAGAAAGCCATGCAATTGTTGAAATTTGAATTCAGATGACTTCAAAAATAAAGCGACATAAACTGTTTTTTAATTATCCATTGATTCTGCAGAAGATTTGATTAAGTTGACATTGGCCTCCTTGAGGGTCTGTGCAGGCCCGTCTTCTGTGAACACTAGGCAAGATCACCAAACATTTTCTCTAATTACCTGGGGAGACCGTTTGAGCCAAAGTGGGTGGCACTGGAAAGCCAAAGTCTGTCATTTGGAGATATTGGCTTTTCAGAACTTAGTCCCTGCAATAGGCTTTGAGATCTCTGAAGATGCTGAGCTCCCAGGCATGTACACCTGAGTGGGAATGAGTGATTTGAAAATTAGAGCCAAGAATGCTAACAGCAGGGAGGTGATGCTTCAGGGCAGGCTAAGGGTATAAAAAAAGCAACCCTTTGCCTACTGAAGAAACATGTTCCACCAGAATAATCATTTTAGCAGTAACCAAGGTGTGGATGGAGTTATGTTTTACATATCACTTTAAAAGTATTATTTCAGCCTTAGAAGGCAACTGCAATTATTTTAGCCATTTTATACGTGAGGAAACAGTAGCAGACAGTGGTTGAGTAACTTGCCAAGGCTAATTAGTCTCTGTGGCTGGATTCGAACTCAGGTCTGTCTTATTTCTAGGCTAGGGCTCTCTCCAGGGCTCCTGGACCACCATCTATGGTCTAAAAACCCTTCCCTTGCATCCATGGGCCCTAGCTTCCTTCCAGCTCTGAACATGGGGCATAGCCTCAAGGAAGCTCATGCTCATGGCCCCAGTTGGCATTTTCTTCCAATCTAAATTAACCTGCATCTATTTTCTGTTTAAGTGCTGCCCCGCCTCCCCTGGTCTTTTAACAACAGCAGCCATCACTACCATTTTTTTTATCCCTTTTAGGTTTCCAAAGTGCAGTGCAGACATAGAGGAATTCTTTTGATCCTCACAACAGTCCTGTGACAGGCTGCATTTTACAGATGGGCAGACTGAGACAGAAAGGTGAGGGAACTTGCCCAAAGTCCCAGTTAGTAATAGTCTAAGGCAGGATTTGAACTCAGGTCCCAAGGCTAGCGCATTAACCCAGTGCATCACCAGATGCCCCCAGTGGATTCACCAGGAAGCTTTGTTTCTAGAGCAGATTTAAAGGGGACTTTCCTGGAGAGGATCTGGGGTTCTTGTTGAATATCTGACATATTCCCTATAGTCCTGGCTGGCAGCAGCAGCTTGCAACGATATGTGGGGGCGGACACCAACTAGGTTGGACCTCCACGGCCCACCCGTCATGTCCCACGATGTCAGCCACCTCTGGGGTAGTTGGAGTACTATGTCACTGGGCAGTGAACCCCACAAAGGTGCCCTGGGCCCTGGCACAAGGTACAGTGAGCCCCACAAAGGCGTCCTGGGCACAAGGGGCAGTGAACCCCACGCAAGTGCCCTGGGCCTGGGAACAAGGGGCAGTGAGCCCCACAAAGGTGCCCTGGGACCAGACACAAGGGGCAGCGAGCCCCACAAAGGTGCCCTGGGCCCAGACACAAGGGGCAGCGAGCCCCACAAAGATGTCCTGGGCACAAGGCGCAGTGAGCCTCACACAGGTGCCCTGGGCCAGGGCACAAGGAAGGATGGATTTTGAAGAGACCGTAAGAGCTCAGCCTCCGCTGGCTTGCTGCCCATCACCATGTTTAATATCCACCAATAATCAGCAACGAGCTCGTTAACTGCACCCACATGCAACTTCCTCACAATTCTCCGTATTTCATTTCAGTCATGTTCTATTTCAGGGGGCAGCCGGGAGCACCAGCCCCCAGGGAGTCAGGGATTGAAACTCAGGACGCAAATGGAGTTTTTAATTCTCTTTGGAAGGCACTTTTGTTTGCAATAGCGATAACTGACCTTTAGCACAGTAAAGTACACATGGCCCTGGCCATTGTGTTGTGCCCACTTTGCAGAAGAGACAGCAAAGGCTCGGACATCAAATGACTCATCCATGGTCATACAGCTACTTGGTGTTTGTGATAGGGCTTTTTCCATCATGCAGTGGTACCTGATCAAACAGGTAACAGTGCCCTGAAATGAGAACAGAAAGGGAGCTCGGAGCTTGCTTACTTCAGATGCACTCCTTTATAACATCAGAAGATAGGGTCCACAGAGATGGGATACGGTGTGTGAGGGCCCAGAACTGAATGGAAGCAGAGCAGCAGCTGGAACCCAGGTCTCTGAAATCCCAGAAGCCTGGCTGCCCCATGCTCTCGGCTCTCTGGCGCTACTTGCCAACATGACCTGCCATCTCTTCTTTCTTCATCAGACTCCTTCCTACTCTGTTTCTTTAGTCTGTACTGTGGTATTGAGAGAAAAGTGGAATAGATGGGCATCAAGGGTTCAAATCCCGCCATGGTCATGCTTTCCCAATCTGCCTTTGGGTCAAGGAGCTGAACCTGCCTGGGCCTGAGCTTCTCATGTGAGCAGACTGCCGAAGGCTACAGGAATATGAGTGATGCTGACTCTATTGTCCTCTCCTCCCTCCCCCACAATGTATCCTCTGACCAGCCCTCAGAAGTGATGCCAACTCTTCAGCCGCTGATCTTTGGCTCCCTCAGGCCCTGCTGGGGGATGGACACTTTTATCCAAAACTCCCACTCCCCCGTGGTGTTAATCTCGATTTCTCCCTTGTGAGCCACCAACGTATGGTGAAGAGCTGAGGGTCATTGACGAATGCATCAAATATAGGCCGAGTGCCTACTTTGTGCCAGGCCCTGCATGTGGCAAAGAGAGAAATCTGAAGCTGGTACTGTGCTATCCCAGAGGGTCATTGGCACTGCAACTCCCTACTCTTTAAAAGCAATTGTGTCAGCCGAGGCCCAGATCCTCATTCTGCACGTTAAGAGTTCTGTGACTGGGCAAATGCCCTCAGCTCTCCTAGTCTCAGTTTCTTTATCTGTAGGATAGGGATGAAAGTGGTTGCTGGCCAGGCACTATGAATCTCTAATACCTATAAATCACCTAGCCTGGATAAATCACTTGGCCTCTCTCTGCTTACTGCCTTATCTGTTCAATGGATGGCCTCTCTATTCCCTCTCCCTCGAACCCGGTTGTTGCGTGGGAACCTCAAAGTGCTATGGGACCAAACTGTCAGTAACATGAGAAGGCAGAGGCCTTTTCCTAGCTACAGGAGGGCCAGGAGGGCCTGAGGAGGCCCAGGGAATGTGGGGTTGGATCCCTCATCCCTGCTGAGGCAGAGTGGGCCACCCCTTCTTTGTTCCCTTCCCTCCTCCTTGGCAGTGGTGTTAGCCAAGGTGTGTGTGGGGGCAGAGGGAAGGAGGTGGATTAGGCAGGAACCACAATCCGGATCCCCTGGTCTGTCCTTTTCAGTCATATTTATGGAACACATCATTTTGAAAAGAAAGAAACTGGCCTCTGGTTCTATGTAGGAGGCTTGGCACAAGGGGCAATTTCCCCTTTTCTTAGAGGGATTTTGCTCACTTAGGGAGAGATTCCTCCCCCTGGGGACTCTGAAGCTAAATCGTGCTTCAAGTGCTAACCTTCTGGTATTACAGCAGCTTCAAAGTGGAGATCGTGAGACAGTTAGCCAAGGGAGTCTCTGGGCATGGTCTATGCTGGATGCTGGGCGGCCCTCCCCTGCCTTGCCTCCAGGTACCAGTGCTCAGAAAACAGCTCAATGGATATGAGAGGTTTCTGTTGGTTTGCTGTCATCTGATTTGGTTGCCGATGTCCAGTTGGGCCTGTGTGTGTGTGTGTGTATGTGTGTGTGTGTGTGGCTGTCTGTCAGAGACAGAGACAGAGAAATACTGAGAGATAGAGACCGCAACAAAAACAGTGGGAGTGATTTACTGCTTCTCTATTGTCTTTCAGCCACATACATAAAGTCCATGGACTAGTCTTTACTAACTTGTTTTACTGCCAATATATGTGGGGTTTTCTGGATATTCAACACACCCATAAAAGGAAATTAAGTTAAACAAGGGCCAGCAGTGAGAACCAACACGCTCATGCTTCAGTAGTTAAATTGGATGTGAATCCACTCAATCATCTGATAAACATCAGTTAAGCCCCTCCTGTATGCCAGGCAGGGTTGCTCAATGCTTGAAGATACAGAAAAGAACAGAGACAGCCCCTGCCTTTCAGGAGCTTACAATCTAATTAAGTGACAACATGCAAATAAACACACACAAAGTAAATTACAGTCATAATATATAGAAAACAGTTAGCAGTCGGAAGATGCTGGAATTAAATCAGATGCTCCCTCTGCCCCTCAGTCCTAGACTCTTTCCTTCATAGCAGGTTAATGTCCCCCAAGCCCCTGCCTCCTCCACTTGGGGATGGCCTTCTTCTCTGTGTAGATCCCTGAGGGCTCTGGCTCTCTCTAGTCCTTCTGTCCTTTTCCCATGGGATGGTCTCTTCTGTTGTGTTCTTTGGAGCTTCTCAGAGTCCAAGGAATCCTCGTAAAGCGATTTCACTGGAAAGCCCATCTCTCCACTTTATTCTCTCCTTTTTGCCTTTCTTTCAATTTTTCTTACCCAGTTACTTTGGAAAAATCCCTTTTTCCTCATTCTGTCAGTGAATCAAGAAAACAAACAAACAGAACCAAATGAAGGAAATGTGAAACACACTGATAGGACGAACACTAACAGAATTTGTTTCCAGCGAAAGGCAAGTCAGCGATTGGCTGTTCACTTAGAGGGAGTAAGAGCAGACTTCTTGAAAGTCCTTGAGAATGGCCAGATTTTCCCTGAGAGTTTCCAGGGGAGTCTCCCTGCCCGTGTCACCTTTCCCTCATTCATCAGGACTGGGGCTTGACAACGCCCCAGTGAGGCCAATTTAATCATGTCCCGTTTTTGTTGCTTAATGCTAAGTATTGAAATGATACAGTTTTCCAGAATTTTTCAATGGAAATATCTGACATCTCCATTATTTAGATGGCTTAAGCCCTTTCTAAAAGCACACTATGATGGCATGTTGCAGCCTAGAGGTGACCCTGTGCTAGAAATCCAAACACTCAGTCCTTGGTCTCACTCTGCCTTGTAATATATCCTGGTATCTGAGCAAGCCCTTGAATAACCTAATCACCATCTTTGGGCAGTTGAGTTCAACCTATATTTTGTTCTAAATGTCATTTGTCAGAGCTCCATAAATTTTCTCCATTTTTAGATCCCTCTGGGTAGACTGTTCGGTTTTATCCTCCACCCACCCCCCCACCCCCAGAAACAGATCATACACTGTTAGGTCATGTTTTTGAGAAAAGGTTTTTTTTTTAATGGATTTTAATTGTGAATTGCTGACTGTGGAAGGTGGTGAGAAGAAAAGCAATTGCTGCTGGTGTAAGAATTGCTTGGGAGTGCTTCCCCGTGGCTAAATTTAACCTCCAAGAGCATTCACAGTTGTAGGAAGCATATTCAAATCAAAATGAGCTTTTATACTAAGAATAGTGTACATGTTGGGGCTTAGAGAAGACATAATTGCATGAAAGGAGAGGAGGAAGATTGAAGCCTGCAGCGTATCACAAGGGACACTAGAAGGGAAAATAGGAGAATTGCAAACACGGTGATGTGGAGAGAAGATAGACTGATGCAAACAGCCCTTTGCAAAAGCCACAGTCCTAGATGGGGAATCCCAAGGGCCCAGCTTCAAACTGCACAAAGACTTTGGGGATGCTTTGCATTGGTGTTAGGAGTGATTCTACTAGGATGAAAACGAATCTGGCAATGGCAATGAGGCAACAATTTGGATTCGAAGCTCCGGGTTTGCACTCGACTCCACCACCCCCTAGACAAGTGAACTTGGTCAAAGTGATATAACCTCTCAGTCTTCCTCCCCTGTAAAATAATTATACTATAATTATAGCAGTAACCACTGTGAAGGATAAAGGGGCAGGTAATCAGCATTTATTAAGTACTTCCTATATATCAGGGACTGTGCTTAGTAATGGGGATTTAAATAATAGCCAAAAGAAAGAAAGTCCCCTACCCTCAAGGAGCTTCCATTCTAACGGGGAAAGGCAAGGCAGTGGAAGGATGAGGGAGGGGAGCAAACATAGCCATATGAGATCATGGGGGCAAAGCCCTTAGAATCAGAAGTATAGCTGAGAGGCAGATGAAGGTTTGCAGGTCCAGGCCCATCCCCAAAATGAAGACTGCCCCACTTCCCAATCCTAGGGAAGAACTCACCAATGAGAGAAGAGGATGTTCCAGGGTGAGAAGGCTGTGGAGACATCATGGCACAATCCAGATTTAGAAGAAGAGCCAGGAGAGGACTATGAATAGAGGCTATTTTAATTATTATCACTGTTATTATTAATGATAATAGCAGTAGTAATAAGGAAGAAATGTTTAGGTGAACGGGGCACAGGAACCTAGGGCATAAGTTAAAATATAACCAAACCAGGCTTGATTCCCAACAAAAGGTCTTCCTTAGGGAAGAGCAGGAGGTGCATCAGAAGTAGTTCTCTGCTCTTGTTTGGGGTAGATCTGATGGCCAGAGCCATTCTGCCTTGAAACACAAGTCATGAAATCTGAATGAATCGTAGCAATGTTATAATTTTGGGAATACTTTCTAACAGAGCTCTGGCATTGGGAGCCTACTCTCTGGCTCTGGGAAAGGTCACCTTCACCTAGGTGGCTCCCAGGACTGTCCTATGGCCTCATCCCATGAACAATGGATGTAAGGACATGCAAAGAACTAGGATTTGTGAGAAATAAAGTCAATCAGATTGCGTCTTTAATAAAAATAAAAGGATATGTTAGCAATATGTACCAGTCACACTCAGCTGAAGTTAGAAAACTCAGCCCCCTTGTTTGATCTGGATTTAGCTTCCTCTCTTCACATACTGGGAAGAGATACACCTCCCAGAGTCTTTGGAGATTAAGACCCCTCACAAGGCAGCCAGAAGGATCGGTACACTTGTATTCCTGTTTTCCCTTTTGAATTCCATTAGCACCATGTTGGATCAGATTTGCTTTAACAATAAGAAATGAGGAACACTGAGAAAAAATATGAGACTAGGAGAGATAGTAGGAAACCAAAAATGCCCAAGATATTCTGTGGTGCTCGGTCAAGCTATACTTCTGTTTAGCTTTCCCTTTGGGATTTTTCCACTAAGCTGAATGTTCAAAGCAGGTGAAAGTGTGGTGATAGACAAGCATTTATTTAAGTACCTTGTTTGTGCCAGACCCTGTGGTAAATGCTAAGGGTGCAAAGGCAAAATCAAAATGGTCCCGGCCCTCCATGAGCCAATAGCTGACTGGGTCACTGAGAGACAGAGACTGAGGACAGAGACTTGAGGTACACCAGTGATTAAAGGGCAGAATATAGATGTTGGTCCAGCAAAGAAGTAAGTTCAGATAGGTAAGAAGAGAATGGTGTCATGAAAACCCAGAAAGGAGAGAGAACCCAGGCAGAGAAGGTAGTCAACTGGGTCAAATGGCTCAGAGAAGTCAAGAACCATAAAAATTTAGAAAAGGGCAAGAGATTTAACAGTTAAAGGAACTTTGATGATGTTGGAGAGAGAAGCTTCAGCTAGAGGATGAGGTCAGAAGCTAGAGCATAAAGGATTTAGAACTGAGAGGAGGGAAAATAAAGAGTATGCAATTACTACAGACAGCTCTTAAAATATGACTCAAATATGTTCCTTGATTTTTTTAAGCATTTACAAAGGGATATTTACTTCAAATGACAAACCAACATCTCCAGCATGATCTCATACTGTGGCATTCTCATACTTTTTATTCCCTTCCCATCCTAATTATCACATTGGTGGATAATTACAGGATCTTCCCCCATGTAGCTTCTAAATCATGCCTGAACGAAAGATCACTTAAATCTAAGATGTACTAAGGCACAACAAGAGGACCTTGGATGAACATTGGTCAGGAACATGGTGGAAGGGGTTCAGCCATTGTGTGAGGTGGTGGAGAGTTGACTAGTCAACCTCCATGTTCCTTTCCAAGTAGTATGATAATAACAGTCAATACTTTATTTTCTGCTCAAATAGGAAATACCTCATCACAGGACCAAAGGACTATGAATGTTGAACCAGAAGACACTCATATGGTCCAGCTCCATAATTTTATAGATGGGGAGACAGTCTCAGAAAAGGGAGGTGATCAGCCACACAGAGAATATCAGAAGAAGGATTTTCACACAAGTCCTTTGACAGCCTCCTCAGGATGTTAGGGCCTTGTTGAAACTTAAAGTGGGATGTTGTTATTAAATTAACATTAAATCATGAGCTCCTTGAGGGCAGGGACTATATTTTACTTCTTTCTTGTATTCCTAGTGTTTGGCACAGTGCTTGGCACAGTGTGGTCACTTGATACATGTGTATTAAATGAATAAGAGGTCAAATGATGTGTTCAGTATCACAAATCCAGCGTGCATCAAAAAGAGGACTTGAGCCAAAGGCTTCCTGGTCCATTTGCCAACCCACCTCTCAAGGGAGACAAGAGAACTGGATCTGAACCCCAGCTTTACCACTTGCTAGATGATATGCCAGGTAAATAATTTTACATCCCTTCAACTGTAAAATTGAAGCAATTACCACTGAACAATCTAACTCGTCAGGTTGTTATTAGGAAAGGGTTTTGTAAGTGACGAAGTAGTATATACAAGTGAGTTGTTAATAACAACTAATAGTAGCCATAGTCATCTGCTATAGCTAGGTGGAACAGAGAACTAGGCCTAGAGTCAGGAGGACTCAAGTTAAAATCCATCCTCACACACTTACTAGCTAAGGGACCTTGGGCAAATCATTGAACTTTGGTCTACCTCAGCTTCCTTAGGTGGAAAATTAGGATAATAAGAGATTTTCTTTTACAAGGTTCTGGTAAGGATCAAATATTTATAAAATGCTGAGCACAATGCTTGGCACACAATAGGTACTATATAAATGTCCTGGTAGTAATAGTGCTAATGATGGTGGTGGTGGTGGTAAGTAGGAGTAGGAGTGGGAGTAGGAGTAGGAGTGAGTAGGAGTAGGAGTTGGATTCATCATCCCTCCTTGATAATGGATAATTTATTGAAGGGTCCTACTGTGAGTAAGTGATCAAGTCAGAAAGCTCTTCTTTGAAACCTTTTGTCAGGACCATGAGGTGTAGAAAGCAGCCAGCTCATGGCAACCCAGCCAGTAGGCAAGAGAGAAGATGCTTGGTGGAAGTGAGCAGAAAGATCGTGGAATATTTGAGAAAAGGAGTCAGAGGAAGGGAGATGGGAGGAAAAAAATGCTCATTGACTCTACACGAGCTAAGAAGGTGAGAGCCCTCAAAGTCTTTTCTATTGGAAATCCAGTTTAGAGAAGGGTATTCACAAAGTTGGAGTTATTCCTAACTTTTTTCTCCTTCACAGTTCCTCCCCCTCTTCTATCCAATAACTGCCAACATCTCTGGCATCTGGTGCTCTCTCTCCACTCACGTGGCCACCATGCTGTTCCTGTCCTCATCTCTTCTCATCTGGACTATTGCAACAGGCTCCTGGGTGTTTTTTCTGCTCCTGGTCTCTCATCTCTCCATCCTCCTCCACACAGCTGTCAAAGCACAGATCTGAACACTGTCACTCCCTGCTGGAAGCCGTCCAGGGCTCCCAATTTTCTCTAGAATTAAATGCCAACTCCTTTAGCCTGGCATTGAAGGCTCTTCACAAACTGGCTCTCTCCTCCCTTTTCAACCTTCCTTCACACTATGCCCCTTCTCAGCCTCTACATTCCAGTCAAACAACTTTCCATAATTCCTCTGCTCTGATGCTCCATAATCAATCCCATTATCCTCACGCACCTCATGCCTCATGTCAGGATTTCACTGCCTCCCCTGTGTCTCCCTTTCAGAGTCCTTGTTCAAGGCATAGTAGGACTTGCTTCCTCCATGAAGCCGTCTCTGATCCCCCAATTGTTCCTATTGCTCATGCTTTCCCCTCCCTCAGTCTGCTTGCACTTCTTGCCCCCCCTTCTGACTCTCCAGATTTCACCATCATGTCTCAACTGCCTTCTCGCCCCAGGAGACCCCTCCTGTGGCCTCCCTCCTTCTATGTGTGAGACCCTCCCAGAAATTCCACTTTGAGGAAGTAACTGGGCTGGCCTTCCTTCACTCCTCTTTCTCCACTAAAATCTGAGCTTCCTGGGTCAAGACATTTTCTTTCTTTTGCTTCCATCTGTACAGTGCTAAGTATGTTGCCTAGCCATAGTAAGCACTTAATAATTTCTTATTGACTTAACTTGACTACTACACTTGAATGCATACCTACTGTTCTGCTACCACCACCCCCACTACATATACATTAGCTGCTGAAAGTGTGGATAGTTTGGGTTTTGTCTTTGGTGACTTCATGTGGGGATGGGAGATGGGGAAAGAAGACAGGTATTGGAATGCCTAATCTAGAGTGCGTGATAATTTCAGGGCAAAATGACTCTAATACAGAATGAGATAAGTGTCTTAAGAAAGGCACTACAAGTTTTACAGGGGTTCAGGGATCATATTCAGTTAGGGGGATTAGAGACAGCAGCAGTGATGTTTTCCATAATTAGTGGCTCTGGAAATGTTTATGAAGTACTCAGTATATTGGAATTGCTTTTTATTCCCCATACCTGATACAGACACGGTAATACCTGGAAGCCATCATTAAGAACCTGGAGTTTTTGCAAGGGAGCAAGCTCTAGGCAAACATGCCAAGTAGGCAAAGTGTGCCTTCATCTGTCTTCTCCCCATAGACACCATCTTCAACAGGAACCCACCCCCAATACCTTGTTGCCCCCCTCTCTCTGGAGCAATGTCTTTGTGTTCCACCCACGCTGCCCGGGATCCCCATTAAAGCCTGTTCTGGGGAGATTGGCTCCCACCACTGTATTCTGCCTACCCAGAACTTCCTGCTGTCATGCCCCTAGCTGCACTCTACTGAAATTTAACTTTCTTCAACTTTATCTCTTCAGTTCTTCTAAGCTAAAAATTACCTAGTCTGGTAAACTCAGTTGTGCAAATGGGGCAGAACTAGAGGGTGCACAAAGTTTGGGTTTGGAAGTGATTTTCGAGATCATCTGGCTAAGCCCCTCATTTTATACCATTTTACAACCAAGGAAACAGTGCCTTACTCAGGGTCCCACAAGCATTAAATAAGCAGAGTAGAAATCTGGCCTCAGGGTCCATTTCTACTATAGCCTAAGGCCTGTCATCATTCTTCCTGCTGTCCCAGCCAATGTGCATTCTTAGTAGTGGTCTTCCAGAGACAGACACCTCTCTCCTTTTCATTCGCCCCATTCATTCCAGGAGGTCACTCAACTGGTGTCTATTTCAGGCTGAATAGATGGGGAAGCTGGTGTTGGCCCAAGCCATTTGTTGCAGGCACACTTCACAAACGGGTTATGAATTCCTCTGTGAGTCTGCCTTTATAAAGGGCCATCCATCGATGAGCATTTAGGAAGTACCTGCTGTGTACCTGGCCTGCTGCTAAGTGCTAGGGATATAGACACAAGGGAGAGCCCCATCCACCCCCAGGGAGCTCTCAGTTTAATGAAGTAGACAACATATAAACACATATCCTTAAGCAAGCTGTATACAGGAGAAATAAGAAGTAATTATTAGAATGGAAGACACTAGAATTAAGAAGGATTTGGAAAGGCTTCCTGCAGAAGGTGGGATCTTAACTGAGGCTTAAAGAAAGACAGGAAAGATAATGGATAGGAGTTAAGGAGAGAGAACGTTCTAGACATGGTGGACAGCAAGATGAAAAGCCAGGTAGAGGGTCTTATAGTTGAAAGAGCAAAGAAGCCGGAGTCACTGGATCAAAGAACACTTCTCAGGATGGAGAATAGAAGACAGAATGTGGAAGGGGGAATATGAGGATTAGAAAGGTCTTTGAAAGCCAAGCAGTACTTTGTATTTGATCTGGGAGGCTATATGGAGCTAGTCAAGTTTACTGCACGTGGGGCAGGGTAACATGATCAGATCTGTACTTTAGGAAAATCATTTTGCTGTCTGAATTGAGGAAGGATGGACTGGAGGGAGCAGAAAATGCAAGTAGCAGGCTCTTGCCATCTTCCAGATGAAAAACAATGACCCTTGTACAACTGGCCAATAGCAACTCACAATTACAGTTTACACAGAACATTCCTCCATCAGGCCTCTGAATTCAGTGAGGTGACTCTCCTGACAAGCTGTGCCAAATTGATTCTCTGCTCTTTGAACTGTCAGGAGAATGGCATGTTCCTTCAAAGATTCAAAGTACTGTTTCCCAGGGAAAAATAACAGCAAATATGGAGATGAAGGGGAAGAGGGGAAATCTATCTGGGGTCAGGAGGTGGAAGGATGGAATTACATGCCCCAGAGAAGGAAAGCAGTGGAGGGAACACTGAATTCATAGAGCAATGTAGCCCCTATGCCCTTGGAAGGAGGGCCTGGATTTTTCCAAGGAGAAAGATCTTTCTTGTATTATGAAGAGTGACAATAAAAATTGGAAAGGAATGCTCCAATATTGATCAGAGGAAGAGGAGATGAGTTATTAGTGGTTCATGGTCAGTAAGTACCTGCCAAGGGCATCCAAAGGTAGCCATAAGTTGCCTTTATGTGAAAAATAAAGAAGTATGCTTATTTCTTGGCTTATGTATCTATTGATGAAGAGCCTTCTTACAAATCTGGTGAGTACAGACTATCTTTGCAGTTCATGTAAGGTGAAAAGGTATGTGGAGAAGGAAAATAGAAAGCATTCCTGGGGTGGAATCAGGCAGGTGAGTACCAAGAAATAACATGGCTGAGCTATACTACCCCTCCATATTTTCCACAAAGGTCTAGAAAATGAGCCCAATAAAGTCCCAGGTGGCAGATGCAAGAAAAAATCAGTTACTTTTTTTTTTCCCAACTCAGGTCAACATACCAAGTTTCTAGACACTCGGGATAGAATCTAGTCAGGAATGGCTTCATAAAGCATTCCATCCCAGGAGGAAGTTTTATACTTCAGGCAGTAAGGTGTCTGATCCAGCAGAGATGTCTCTATATAGGATGCAGGGATGGGTACCAACTGGCAATTCTTGCTCACTACCCAATTCTAGGTCACAGATCCAGGGTTGACTGAGAAGGTGAACTGAGCCTAGGTATGGCATTCCCTAAGGTGAGGCACAATTACAGTCTCTGTGCTGTATACTGCTCTAAAAGTAAGTTCAGAAGCAAGCATTACTTCCAGCTTCCAACCAAGTCTGTAACCTACAGGAAAACAGCCAGGGTGGGAATTCAGTCCAAAAGGGATCCTGATGTTCTGTCAGTCTGAACCAGTAGAGCTTTCCAGTGGGCTCCCAGTGGCTGAATCCAGCCAAAGTCTTCTGGAATTCCAGCCAGGTGCAAACCCAGAGGTATGTTACATAGACCCAAACCATGAGTACTTTTATAACTCAGACCACGGGGCAGTAATCAGACTTTGCCTTGGCTAGAGGTGATTACAAAAATTAACTTATGAGCACACACACACACAAATTCACAGGCAAAGAGGAAAGAATCCAACCTTAGAAAGCTGTTATTGGGAATAGAGATGATGGAGGTTCATCTTTAGAGGAGGATGTTGAAGTAAAGAAACCCCCAAAGAGTAATGTCAAATAGTCACCTGTCCAAAAAGAATTTATAGATCTTAAAAAAAAAAAAGACTTTAAAAATCAAATGACAGAGGTGGAAGAAAAACAACAACAACAAAAGATTAATTCAAGAAAAACAAGAAGGTTATGTAAAGAAAGTCAAACAATTAGAAAGGGAGATCCAGAATCTTAAGGAAGAAAATGATACCTTGAAAATGAGAATTGGGCAAAGTGAAGCCAGAGAAATTATGAGATCATGAAATGAACAAACAAAATATGAATAATGAAAGTGAAAGAGAAAATGAAACATAAGAAAAACTGCTGTTTTTTGGAGAATAGATCAAGAAGAGAAAATAGAAAAAATAATCAAACTAACTGAAAGTTCTGATCAGAAAAAGAATCTTGATACAATAATATAAGAAATAATTAAATAAAATTGTCCCGAAGCATGAGAACAAGGGGTGGGAGGGGAGAGTAAAAATAGAACAAATCCATCTCTCACCACTTAAAAGAGACCCTATGATGAAAACTCATAGGAATGTCATAGCCAAATTCTGAAATCCACAGCACAAGGATAAAATAGGAGAAGCATCAAGAATGAAACAATTTAAAGATGGGGGCGCCACAGTGAGACTCACACAAGCCCGAGTAGCAGACACATTGAAGGACCATAGGTCTTGGGACACAATACATCAAAGAACAAAAGAACTGGGACGCTGGCCCAAAATATCACACCCTGCAAAGTGAGGTATCATCCAGAATGAAAATAAATGGACATTTGATAAACTGTCCAACTTTAAAGACTTTGTTAAAAAAAATTCTGAACTTAATTAATGATTCAACATACAAGAACCAAGAGAAATATAAGATAAGGGGCATGTGTGTATAGATAGATATAGATATGGATATATATGTGTGTGTGTGTGTATGTATATATATATACACACATACATATATGTAGATATACATATACAAACATACACATATATGTGTAAATATATTCACATATATGTGAAGATATTTGTATATACATCTGAATTTCTTAGTAATTAGGTTCATAACAAAGATTGGGGGTAAACTTGAGTATGGTGTGAATTTAAAAAGTAAAACCATTTAGGAACAGCTAAAAAGAGTATTTTATGCAAATGAGGTACAAGAGGAAGAATCAATAAAGAAGAATTACATGGGGAGGAGGGCTGGTAGTTCTGGTAAGCTGCATTCATTGGGAAAGGTTTTAAGAGAGAACAATACATAAATATCTAAAAGAGTATAAGAGTCTTCTAAATTCAGAAGAAATAAAATGGTAGGGGCATAGGGAGTGGGGAGGGGACAAGGGAAGGATCTCTAGAGGGGAGAGTCAGGGAACAGGTAAAATAGGGTAATAGAAGGGTGTTTAGATTTATGGGAATGGGAGGATAGGGGAGGAATCCTTGGAGGAGGTAGGCAAGTAACAGGAAGGCAAAGCAGTGGGTATAAGTAAAGTAGAGAAGGCAGAAGGGATAGGAAACCAGAGATATGCACAAACACACACACACAAAAGATCAGGAGTAGAATATGTTTGGGAAAGTATATGTCTGTGTGTGTGTGTGTGTGTGTGTGTGTGTGTATTTATAGCTTTTGAGAAACATCTTGATTGTAGCCTTCTTGGGGGGAAGGGAAAAAAGAACAAAGTTAAAAAAAGGCACAATAGAGAACAAAAATATATATATACTCCGGAGGAAGCCAAGATGGACAATTCTCAACACAATGAATATTATGTATCATACAGGCTTTCTTGAAATGAAAATCTATTGTTACACGTTTTGAGTCCTCTCATGTTCTGTTATGCAGATGACATCCTTTTTGTTTTTTTTTTCCTTTCTAACTTTGTATTTAAGTCCCAATATTTAAATTCACGATGTTTTTGTTTCTTTTGTTTATTCTGTATTTGCGTTCTGGCATTTGAGTCTAAAATGACATGTTTTTTTAAAGAACAACAAAAAGAATTTAAGTGCTGAAGAGACACATTCAGGATTGCATGGGATTTAGCAAGAAGGAGAGAGCTTGGAATACGATATTTCAAAAGGCAAAGGAGACAGGTTTACAACCAAGAATATGTTTCCCAGAAAAACTGAGCGCAATACTATGGGGGGGGGGGGGGGAGGGGAAGAGGGAAGTATGGATGTTTAATGGAAAAGAGGACTTCTAAGCATTCCTGATCAAAAGACCAGAGTTGACTAGAAACTTTCAAGCACAAATAAAGGTCTTAAGAAAAAATGTAATAAAGTAAACTTGAGCAAATAAAGGACCAAATAAGGAGGAAAAAAAAAAGAAAGCAGACTCTGGTAGATCCTCCCGAAGCGGAAAACCTTAAAGTCATGCCAGTGACGGAGACTGGTTTTCCTATGAAAGACAGTCCCGTCCCACCAAGCTTCGAGAGGGGTGTATCAGACTGGCCACTTGGTGAGGAAGTCCTTAGCCACTACAACTTCCAAAAGTCATTTGGCAAAGTGTAGGGGGGTGTTCTTTGGGTCCTGGGATTGTACCAGGGCAATCCTGCTTTGTAACACGAAAGCATTCTCAAGACAGGAGAAGGAGATCAGAAAGGGAGGTAGCAGCACATTACTACCCCAGATAGCGGCATGGAAGCAAAAGGTCATCACTATTTGGGGTATTAATCATCTTCCAAAGCTCCTCCTTGGGGTGTGCCCACTCCTCTCCCCCTTTTGTAAATGGATCTCTGAGTCAAGAGAGGTGGCATGGTGAGGTGCATCCTCTAGAGAGCTGGTCTCCAAGACTTCAGTTCAAATCTGGCTTCGGACACAGGTTATGTGACCCAGGACAAGCCACTATGCTTTACTGCTCCAGGCAGTTCACTCAAGACTGTTTAATAGAGAAAGTGCAGATCAGCAATGGTAGAGGCTGGATTCTCACCTCAGAATTCTCCAGATCTCTAAAAAGTGCAGGTCCCGCCCCATCCCCATTGATACATTCTGTTTTACCACCACAGATGCTTCCCCACAAACACCCAAAGACTGCCTCCATCCTGGAGAAACTGCACTCCCTAAGAAACAATGTATGGACAGTTGGCAAAAAGAGCATTAAGTCCTCGACTTTTGGCCTTGCTATATTAACAATGAACAGCCTGTCCCAGAAGCCTTCTCCCCCTGGAAAATCTCTCCACTCCTGCAGCTCCTACTTCTCATTGGTCAGTCCTCTGGATTGTAAGGAAGCACCCAGGTCAGCCATGTGCACCCCTCCATCACTCCCCAGGCTCTACTCCTGATTCTAGATTTTGTTCTTCCTACTCCTACCCTCCATATTTTTTAGCTTACTTTTCTGTTTTGACATAACCCATTAGAATGTAAAGACTGTGAGGGAAGGGGATTTTTAAAAACTTATAATAATTATTTTTTTTTCATTAAATAGTTCCCATTTACATGAACCAATATTTTTATTAAAAAATTCAAGTATCAAAATGTCTTGCTCCCTCCCACCCCACCCCTCCTTGAGAAGGTGAGCCATTCGATATAGATTACACACGTGAAGTCATACAAAACATTTTTCCATATTAGCCATGTTGCAAATAAACAAAATAAAGCAAAAATAGAGGAAAAAATGTATGTTTCAATTTGCATTCAGAGTTGATCAGTTCTCTCTCTGGAAGTGGATAGCATTTTTCATCATCAGTCCTTTGGAATGCCTTGGGTTATTGTCTTGATCAGGGTAACTAAGGTTTTCATACAATATTCTCTTTATTCTGATCACTTCATTTTGCATGAGTTCATCTAAGTCTTGAAAGGTTGTTTTTCTTTTTTTCCTGAAACCATCCCACTTGTCATTTCTTAGAGTACAAGAGTATTGCATCACACCCATTTAACACAAACTATTCAATCATTTCCCTATTGATGAGTACCCCTCCAATTTCCAGTTCTTTGCCAGTACAAAAGAAGATCTTATGAATATACTTGTACAAGTAGGTCATTTTCCTTTTTTTAAAATCTCTTTGGGATACAGACCTGGTAGTAATGTTGTGGGATCAGTTCACAACTTCACCAACAAAGCATTAGTGTCCCATTTGTTCCACTCCAACATTGATCATTTTCCTTCTCTATCTTGTTAGGGAATCTGATGTGTATGAGGTAGTATGTCAGAGTTGTTTTAATTTGTATTTCTCTAACCAATTGTGATTTAGAGCATTTTTTCATGTGATTATTTGGGGCTTAGATTTCTTCTGAAAATTGCGGTTTATATCTTTTTGATAATTTATCAACTGGAGAATGACTTCCTTTTGTAAATTTGGCTCAATTCTCTATATGTTTGAGAAATATATTTAGCAGAGAAACTTTCTGTAATCCCTCCCTCCTCCCCCCAGTTTCCTCTTTCACTTCTAATCTTGGCTAAAATTGTTTTGTGTAAGATTTTTTTTCCTAATTTCATATAATCAAAATATTTTATTTCCCATAATCCTTTCCATCTCTTATTAGGTCATAAAAGCTTCCCTTATCCATAGCCCTGAAAGGTACATCTTTTCAATGCTCCTGTAATTTTTTTTATATCATCTTATGTCTAAATCATTTATCCATTTTGACCTTATCTTAGTATATTGTGTGATATGTGGGTCTATGTCTAATTTCTGCCAGATTGCTTTCTAGTTTTCCTGGAAATCTTTGTCAAATCGTGAGCTCCTACCCAAAAGCTTTGGGTTTATCAAGCACTGGATGACTCCGGTCACTTAATACTGTATATTGTATACCAAATTTGTTGTACTGATCTACCACACTTTTCTTAGTCAGTAATAGATTGTTTTGATAAAGACCATTTTGTAATATAGTTTGAAATCTGGAACTGCAAGCTCACTTTCCTTAAAATGATTTTTCATTGATTCCCTTGGATATTCTTTACCTTTTCTTCTTCCAGATGAATTTTGTTACTATTTTTCCTAGCCTTAAGATAATTATTTGGTAGTTTGATGAGTATGGCGCTGAATAAGGAAGTTAGGTAGAATTTTCATTGTTGTTTTTATTACATTGGTTCAACCTAACCATGGAGAATTAATATTTCTCCATTTGTTTAGACTCTATTTGTGTGAAAAGTATTTTGTAATTGTGTTCTTCTGTTCGTTGAGTTTGTCTTAACAGGGAGACACCCAAGTATTTTATTTTGTCTGAAGTTATTTTACATGGGAGTTGTCTATCTCTTCCTTCTGGATTTTGTTGGTAGTATATAGACACGTTGGTGACTTGTGTGGGTTTATTCTATATCCTGCAATTTTACTGAAATTGTTCATTGCTTAGACTAACGTTTTAGTTGAGTCTCTGATGCTCACTGTGTATATCATCATATCACTGACAAGAGTGATAGTTTTGTTTCCTCATTATCTATTTTTATTCCTTTTGTTGCTTCTTTTATTGCCATAGTTAGGATTTCTAGTATCATTTTTGAATACTGGTGGTTATGATGGACATCCTTACTCCTAATCTTATTGGAAATGTTTTCTTTTATTCCCGTTCTAGCTAATTATTGTTCCTGGTTTTAGATAGATGCTAATTATCATCTTAAGAAAGACTCCATTGATTCTGGGTATTGTATTTTGTCAAGCTTTTTTCTACATCTGTTGATATAATCATATCCTTTTTGTTACTGTTAATTATGTCAGTAGTTTTACTAATATTGAACTAGTTCTGAATTTCTGGTATAAATTCCACCTGATCATAATGCATGATCTTTGTGATACATGCTATAGTCTCCTTATTAGTGGTTTTTTTTTTAAATTCTTGTATGCATATTCATTAAGGAAATTGATCTACATTATTCTTTCTTTTTACTCTACCTAATTTAGGTATCAAAATCATATTTATGTCATAAAAAAATGAAGAACTCCTTTACCTATTTTTTCAAATAGTTTACATAGTATTAGGATTAATTGTTCCTTAAATGTTTGGTAGAATTCACTTGTAAATCTGTGCGGTTGTGGGGATTTTGTTTTCCCCTTAGGGAGTTTATTGATCACTTGTTCAACTTATTTTTTTCTAAGATAGGCTTATATAAGTATTCTGTTTTTCATCTGTTTATCAGATGTTTATATTTTTAGAAATATTCATTCATTTTACTTAAATTATCTGTTATATTGTCATATAGTTGAGGAATATCTCATTTTTTTTCTGTTTAGTCATTTCAATAATGTCTGACTCTTCATGACTCCATTTAGTGTTTTCTTGGCAAAGATACTTAGGAAGTGTCTGAGGCCAGATTTGAACTTAGGAGGATGAGTCTTCTTGACATCAGGCAACCTAGCTATTCCAATAACTCCCAATAGTTACTTTAATTTAAGCTTCATTGTTGATTCCTTCACCTTTTTTTATAATAACAACTTGATTTTCTTACCTCTTTTTTAAAAATCAAAATAACCAATGGTTTGTCTATTTTTAAAAAAATTAAACCGGCTCCTAGTTTCATTGATTAATTCATGTTGATTTGTTTTCACTTTCAGTTATGTGTTTTTTGAATTACAGGATTTCCATTTTGTTGTAAACGAGTTCTGTTGTAAAAAGTGGGGATTTAAAACTTACTGCTCTCTGGTTTTTGTTTTTTTTTCTATGTGCCAAATTCATTAATCTGTTCTTTCTGTCCTTTATTGATTTTGCATTTAGAGATATAAATTTTACCCTAAGTACTTCTTTGGCTGTGTTCCACCAATTTTGGTATGTTGCCTCATTGTTTGCTTTAATACAATTATTGATTGTTTCTATGATTTGCTCTTTTGCACACATTCTTTAAGATTAATTTATTTAGTTTCCAATTGAGCTGCAATTTAGCTTCCATGACCTTTTATTAAATGTAGTTTTTATTGCACTGGATTCTGAAAAGGGCACATTTGATATTTTTGCTGTTCTGCATTCGATTGTGAGGTTTTCGGCGCCCTATTCACATTCACTTGTTGTTGAGGTGCCACGTACAGCTGAGGAAAGAGTATTCTTCTTTCTATGAGAGAAAGACCTTCTTTTTCCATTGATTTTTACTGCAAACAATTAGCACAGGGCCTGGCAGGAGCTTGACAAATGCTCGATGCCTGGATGACTAGAGTTTTGCTGTCTCTGTAATGGATGTTGTACATAAAGAGGTGATTTGAACACTGGATTCCTGTTAGAGTATTTGAGTTCCAACCTTAGCTCTGTCCCTGGAAGTTTGGCCAAGGACTTTCATGTCTCTTTGCTTCATTTTCCTGATCTTCCAAAGAAAGACTGGGCGACCTCTGACGTCCTCTTCGTCTCTAAAGCTCTGGTTTTGCACCACTGAATCATTCTATAATCTGTTCTTTGAACTTTGCTTCTCCTCTAAATGTTTCTGCCAGTATTTATCTGATTTCCCCACATGTGTCATTCTTCATGGCTCAGCGCTATTCTCTCTTACTCATATAACACGATTTGTTAAGCCATTCCCTGGTCACTGGACACAGTTGTTGGTGAATTCATGGTGAATTTCCCCATCCTCCATAGGCACTGCCAAATGTCAAGATGATCTTTTTCATCATCTCCAAGCCCCTCCCCAGCCCTAAACTTCATCCCTTGTCAGTTGCATATTCAAACATTGACCAGTGGACTCTTCAAAGATACCAGTGAAGTACCGAAGAAAATGGGTTTCTGTCGATGGCAACCCATTGTTGTTTTTTTTTTCTTTACAGAATTCATGACTTCCTTAGTCTTGTTGCAGTTCAGAGCTGGTTCTTTTTAATGAAAGATTTAATCATTTATCATCTACCTATAAGGTTGGGCTTCCCACCTTTCTTTGCCTTTTTTGTGTCCCCAGTGCTTAGCACGGTATCTGGCATACAACAAATGATTAATAAATGTTTGTTGCTATTCAGTCATTTCAGTCTTGTCCAACTCTCCATGCCCCCGTTCAGGGTTTTGTTGGCAGAGATACTGGACTGGTTCACCATTTCCTTCTCCAGCTTATTTTGCAGATGAAGAAAGTGAAGCAAGCAGGGTTAAGTGACTTACCCAGGGTCATCCAGCTAGTAAGTATCTGAGGGCAGATTTGAACTAAGGTCTTCCTGACTTCAGGCCCAGCACTACATCCACTGTACCATCTAGCTGCAGGGTGTATTGTTATTGATTGATTAAATAAATCATTGACTGTGACTTTTGCTGCCATTTCTGACATCATAGCCCAAGACATGGTAGAGGAGGTGGGTCATTCCTAAGAGAGGATGGGTAGTGGCAAAGATTCTACAACAGACCATATCTTTAGTCACTAAAAAGAAAACACTCAAAATATAGGAGATCTTCCTGTACTTTTAAACTATTGACATTAAAAGGGGCTGTGATTGATTAGAGCACAATGCCATCCCAAAGGCCCCCTTGAAATGAGATGTCTTCCCAGAACATTTCATAGTTATGCAAGATTTCCTTAAAGACATCACAACAGAGGAAGCTCATTTTGTTTAATGACTTTCTCTTAATATTAAGTGAGACATAAGGCATAGACACTTCTACCAAGAGGTTTGCTTTGTTGTAAACAGTTTACAGCATCTATCTGATGCTGAAAATATGTCTAGGTCAATCACTGATGTTTTTCTATCATTTAAGACACAATCATTTGATATTTTAAAGATTTAATTCCTTCTGACTCTTCTTTCAAAAAGTGTTCATGATACACAATCGCAAGATTATGGAATTGTACAAAACCTTGATCTCTTTCATTTTTAATAACAAACCTTCTTTTCCAATATACTTTTCTTTATGTATTTTTTTGCTCTTCTCCTGTTTTCTCTCCTTCACCTTGAAGTCACCTAGAACCAAATTCTGCTTTTAACCTGATCAAAGACCGATGCACAAAATACGATTTTCAATAGCGTGTCTTCAACCTTGTTCAATGTCCTAACTCTTTGGAGGTGCATCACTCTGTAGTGTAGAAGGCAAATGACTTCCTCCTTCACTTTTTAAAAATATCCTCATTTCATGCCATGCACCAAGGCCAACAGTTTTGTGATTTCATTTTGCTATTTCATTTTCTCTTCAGAATTCCAGCTTTGCAGAACACTTGCTGAGTGTTTTTGTGTAACATTCTTTCCTTTATGATTTATCTCCCCCACATATTTCATGATGCAGGTGGCTTTGGAAACAGGATTTCTAATGTTGTTCTAAGGGGATCTTTGTCCTCCTTCCCATTCTTCTAACAAAAGTAGAGAAGCAAATTGGTTTAATTGAGTTGGGAATTACATCAAGGTGTCTGCTCTATTTAATGCCTGGGAATATCAAGAAAGGGAGGGTTATTTCTAGGAACCTTCGACTACAAAGAGCTCTGATGGCCAGACAAGATTGGAGATTCCCTGCTCCCTACACTTCTTAGAGTTAATATGTGAGTTCTTACAGCATCGTTTCTGCCTTTATTTTTTGAGAGACATTTGTGAAGATTCTTTTAAATATCCCTGAATGCTAATACCTGTTTTTTCTTAGTTTAGTAGGAAGAAATTAAAGAATTTCCTTATTCTTTAATCTACACTAAAGTCCTTATGCTTCTTTTCTGAATACAGAAGAGGGAAGGAAATAAACATTTATTAAATTCCTACTATGTGACAGGCATTGTGCTAAGCCTCTTCCAAAAGTCTCATTTGATCTTCACAAGAGCTCTGCAAGATAGTTACTATTAATTTCCCTATGTGATAATTGAGGAAAATGTGTTGTCCAGAATCAGCCAGCTAATAAATGTCAGAGGCTAGATATGAACTTAAGGTTTTCTGAGTTTCTGTTCTCCAGGTCCAGCTCTCTATGCACTATGGCGCTACCTACCTGCCAAGGTGTAAGCACAAGCAAAGTGGGACTTTTGTTGTTTTCTTTATGGAGTTCAGTTTCCAAGGCTCAGGCTAAATTGTAAACATCTGAAGGATTAATCGCTTTTGAACCCTGATAATTCACAGGTATGCTTAATCATGTAGGTTTTGTGCCTTCTGGGTCTGAGACAATCAGGGACAGAGTCTTTCTTATATAGTGGGGTGGTTGGCATTTTGCTTAGGAAGATTCACTTATGAGAAGGTCCATTTAATTCCCTGCATGGGACACTGAGTAACTGTTTCTTAAGAGCCTCCTTGCCCCACCACTCATAGGTTTGCGTTCTCCTGCTCTGGTGGTGTACGAGGTTCTATTACTTTGTTCAGACAATAGCAGCCCTGTCTGTTGAAGCTCGGTGCTAATCTCCCTGTTGGTATTTTCTACCTATTTGTAATTAAAATAAGATTTTAAATTTAAATTTAAAAGTGATCTTTCCTTTAGAAAAGTAGATCAAAGAACCTGTGCTAGCAGGACATCCTGGGTGGCTAGGGTGCTTGCTAATATGCAAGGCAAATTGTTATTCAAATTGAGAAGCATTTAATAAGATCCTAATGTGTGTTACACATGATTGACTAAAGATGCCCAAAATAAAGCATATCTGTCCTGCCTTTAAGGAACGTACGTTCTAGATACCATTAAAATAAGTTGTAAATGTGTAGATAATGTGTTATTTTTTTAAATCTTCCAAAGTTTATTTTAGAATTACTTACAGCATGCAAGACTTTTTTTTTATTTGTTATTAAAGTCATTAAAGTGACAACACACATTATTCTTGTCCTCATAGAATTTGCCATAAAGTGAGGGATCATTTTTGTTAATTGATAAACCATTTCCACGTAAGGAAATTTATTTGGTGACATTTCTACTCCTATCTTTCTCCCTTAGCCCCCAAAGAAATTGTAGGTGGTCAGTGCCTTCCTTGGTGAAGAGAAGCAAAGTATTTGCCTTTCTTCCTTCCATTTGAAGGCTTGTATCTTTTCACTAGACCCAGATGGCTCCAGAGAAGGTGAGGCTGGTAACTTTGCACAGGTTTTGCACATCACTTAAATCCAGTTCACTTTAAAGTCACAGCATCACCTCCCTGATATCATGGTCCTCTTTGAGAACAAAGGACAAACAAGCAAACAGACAATGGTAGATGATGTAGTAGTACTGTGCCATGCAGGAGTCCTGCTTAGAAAGGCCAGCAGTCATCTTGGCTTTACCTGGCCACTCTGGCTCCCAGGACAGTTTCTTTACCCCATCAGTAATATGAAAGGATTTCCACGTGATTTCATATCAGTCCTCCCGCATCTTTATGCGCTCTCTTTTCTAGTTAAACTGGCTGCGAACATTTGCTTTTTGTGACATTCTATACCTCCAAGACTTTGCAGAAACTGATGTCCATATCTGGAATATTCCCCACTCTCCCTTTAAATCCCAACTTAGGCTCCACCTTCTGCCTACAAGAGAATTTTCCTGTTGCCCTCAAGGAGTCTGTCCTCTGTACTTCCTACAAGGAATCAATATTATTTTACCTATTACAGGAGTTCTTGTTTTTGTCATGGACTCCTTTGGCCTTCTGGGAAAGCTTATAAGCCACTTTTAACAGTAATATTTTTAAATGCATGGAGTATATAAGATCACAATGGAAAACACAGGTTCATGAATTCACTGCCATTTATCTATGAATCTGCTGGGAGTAGTCATCTATGGGCCCAGCTAAAGAACCCTTGATAAGTAATCTGTACTTCTCAATCTGTGCCTAGGCTGTGCCCCTTAGCAGAACTTCAGGGATTCTTCTTACTGAATATAAAGATTTTTCTGTCCTTGTCTCTGAAGCCACAGTACTTAACACACAGCAGGTGCTTAATAAATATTGAATTTGATAGAATGGAATTAGGTTGCCTATACCTGTACCTTTATCTTTATGATTATTTCAATATAGCCTTTCCTGGGACAGTTCAATAAGGACAAACGAATGTAGCAATGTGACTACAAAAATCATTTGTTCTGTGCTGTGCTTTAGAGGTGGGTGATGTTAACCTCCAGAGTTTGGGCCAAGAAAGACAAACAGAATTAGGTTTTATGTGTGTTTTTTTCTCTCAAAGTAGGCGAGTATGCATGAGGAGCTGCAGTAAGACCTGAACTTGATTTGGGGTCAGGATGCACAGCATATAAAGTCATGAAGCTAGGAAGTGCCCCAGACTCAGGAAGCCTGTGCAAGCATCATCCAGTCTTGTGATTGCTGACATAGCAAGAGAATTTGGAGGTTCACTCAGAGCACATCACAAAGCACTGTTTGTTTCTCAGTCCAGAGGGGCTCAAATTGTTATCTTGGATTGATCAGTCCAGGTTTTTGGCCTTCTTCAGGTGGTGAGGGGCTCAAGAGGGTCTCAGAATGAGTAGAATGTCCCTCTAGGGAATCGAGGACACCCTCTCATCTCTACAAATGAACCCAAGACATCCCATTCACCATAAAAAGGAAAACAAGAGTGTACAACATACCTTCCCAACACACACACATACACAGACACAGACACACACAGACACACACATGCACACACACCACCTCCCCACCCACTCCCCAGCCGAGCTCTGCTATTACCAAGAGGAAAAGAAGAAAAAAGATTTAGATACAAGAGAGAAGAAGTAAACAGGAGGAAACTCAGATATCCAGGGTTTCAAGTGATTGGGTGCTGCCCAAATGCTTTCAACCCAATCCTAGGATATTTCTGTGGGGAGATAGGAGAGAGGAGCCTGATTCCTGTTCTTCCCCATTGAAGCTTGGGGTCTGAAGTTCAGGACCAAACTGATACTTCACACCTGGGTTCATGTGCAGGTGAATGCCAAGTGACTCAGACTTGTAAATTCATTGATTCCTTCATTCTGTAGTTCAAAAAACCCATCCCCTCAATGTAATCAAAATTAATTCTTTCATGCATTTATTTGTAACATCCCACCTTCTTTCATTCATCCAACTATTATTTCATGATCAAGAGACAAGCATTTTTTTAAAAATTAAAAATATTTTATGTGTGTACATATGTTTCCTAATATACTCCACCCCCTCTGATCTCTTCCTTGAGAAACATCTTTTATAAAAAGAATTTTAAAAAAGGATATGTTATTTCAGAAAAACTAAACCACTCATACCAAGCATCTGACTTCACATTCAGTCCCCCAAAACCATATTGCTCCATCTCTACAAAGAAATGTGAAATGTTATCACAGCTTTTCTTTGCGGTAAAGTTCATTCAACATAATTTCTCAGCCTTCAGTTAGGATTATTTTGTTTCAGGAGCATTTATTAAGCCACTTCTATGACCTTGTTGAGGAGTGGGGAATCTGTGACTTGAGGCCACATATGACCCTCTAGGTCTTCAAGAGATACCCTTTGACTAAATCCAAACTTCACAGAACAAGAAGTTTGGATTCAGTCAGACAGCAGCCCTTGAGAACCTAGAGGGTCACATGTGGCCTTGAGGTCAGAGGTTCCCCATTCCTGGGCTAGGCATTGTGAGAGGTACTGAGGATACAAAGATAGAAGGGTAATACTTTGATATTCCTGAGGAATGTAGGCAGACCCAAGCTATGTACTGTGGGGATTCTGAGAGGTACGCTTCCTGCCCACCAAGCACTTACAATCTAGTTCAGAAGACACGACATGCCCACATAAAATGTTAAACAATAGAGTAAAAGTTAAGACAAGAAATGTTATAAATCTTCCTATGACTGAATGCAAATTGAACAAAAACTCAATGAATCTCTAGATTGAGAGAAAGGAAAGTCCTTCCTCCTATATGTGGGAATCAAACCGTTGTAGAGGAGCTGGGGACGCCATTGGAATGCAGAAATGGGAGGCATCTGCGACTCTCAGGGCCACATTGACCTCTCTCAGTTATGCAAACTCAATTTTTCTTCTAGGGGTTGACTCTAGGGTTGTGCCTGCAAATCCCACCTCCTGGGGATATCCTTCCTTTAAATACCCAACTTTTAGAAAGTTTGATTTTGCTGCCTGTTTTATGTCTTCACTCATTTTTTCCTTGATGCGTTGCAATTTGACTTTATCCTCCATCACTACTAAAATCTGCCTTTAAAGTCACTGACATTCTCCTTATTGACAAGCTGATGGTCCATATTCCTCCTGATGTGTTTGATGTCTTTTAATTTATCTTCATTATTTCAATGAATGAATAAGTAAGTGTAATACCATTGCTTCTTAATTCAGCCTTATTGAATTTATTTGAATTAAAAATTAACACTGCTGACCAGCTCTTTTTTAGATACTTTCTTTGGGGGCTTTCATGGCTCTGCTCTCACATCATTCTTTTCTAACTCATGCCATCCATTTTTTGGTTTCCATTGCTCATCCTTCAACCTCTTATTCCATCAATGATTGCATCTGAAAGCTTCTCTACCTAGGTTAGCTCCTCCCCCACCATGATGGTCATAATTATCAATCCTCCTTTTAACTTGGTGTCTTTCAATGGCACTACCATTGTCCTATTCTTAAAGGATCCTAGACTGGGAACCATATTTAGATTTTTCTTCTCTCTCGTCCCTCTCACCAAAACAGATGAATTTGAAGCTCAAAGATTTTGAAAACCTGCAAGTGTTATTAAAGCCATGTTAACTACTGGGGGTATTATTATTTATCATTGTTAGCTATCGAATGAAGCTCTACAAAAATCACATGCTCTTCTATGTCACTGATGTGTCCATATTTTTCCTTGCTTCCCCCATTAGATTGTCAGCTCCGTGATGGCAAACAGAATATGTGTGTCTTCTCTTGGCATACCTAGTATCAATATTGTGCACCCCTAACATCATTATTGAATTACATTGAATCAATTTAATTTTCTCAGAGCCTTCTTCCCCATTACAGAAACCAAAGGTTATTTTCTTGGTAGAAAATAAATACATTGATTTAAGTTGTATAAATAATGGTCTGAACAAAAAGGTTATTGCATTATATCTGTGATTATGACACAGAAGTCTTCATATAAATTTCAGTTTTCAAAATAACATTCAATGCTGTCCAGATACTGGTCCCCTTTCTCTGTTCTCCCCCAAGCTGCCACTTAAAAAAAAAAAAGACATTTGCAATCATGAAGGCAGGTGGACTTTTGATTTTTATTGGCTATCAGTTAGGGAGAAGCAGTGGGAAGAGTGCAGGGTCAGGTGTCTCCAAAGACCTAAGTGTGCTTCCACCTCTGACACTGGTTGGGCGAATATTGGAAAGACATTTAATCTCTAAGCCTTGTTCTCCTCTGTGCAGAGGAACAGTTATCCTTTATGACCTGTCTCATAATGATATCATGGGCATTACATGAGGAATATGTATGATGCTAATCAAACAATTGTTACTATATATAAGAATATCTTTGTGGGTTTCCCCCCCACACACACACACACACTTTAGTTAATACCTTCAGATAGATGAGATCTCACTGAAGCAGCTACTCCCCCCTTCACTAGTGCAGATTATAACCATCCATGTACTCTTCTACCATGTCATTCATGGCCTTGTTAGCTCATATATCTTGCACAAATCAGGGATAGGGTGTGTCCTACCAACATGCTGAGTATTTCCTTGAAAAGGAAAATTCTTCACTGCAGTTTTTCACCCTGAGGACAAAGAGAACTAAAAAGATTGTATTATGAAATATACCAAGGTAGCAAGCAGCACTTTGACAGGATGATCAATGAAGATCAGCTGGGGCCAGCTTTCATGGGTAGCTTTAAGACAATTCAATTCAGGTAGGTGCATCTCTACAGAAGAGGTTGAGCCCTTACAACTCACTTCTTCCCCAAGGGAGCAAGAAAATGACAATTTTATAGGTAGAAGGTACAAAAGTCACAGGTAGGCAAGTGACAAAGACCAGGTTGTCTCCTTCCTCAACAGAGCCTCCCCCAATATTGACTGAAAAGCAGGGCTGAGACAATGGGTCACTGAGTCAATATAACTTTTAATACAATCATTCATCTCTCTGACAATGTCTTTTATGCCACTCCTCTAAGCATAAATCTTGGCTCATAATAGATTTCAATCTTCTCATACCCTCCATGAAACTCTACAATGACCTTCAGGTGACCATCAAATTTATGTCTTTGTTGACTATGGTATTCCGAACCACATCACACCATTTGGGGGAAAGACTACTGTTTAAAAAGATGGGCTTTTGTTTCAAGGTAATTCTCATGGTCAATGAAAATAAAGCATAATTTTCTCAAAGGAATACAACTTCTTCTCCTACTTCTGGTCACTTTCCCCCCTAGTTGTCTAGAGAAGGTATCATTTCCTTTGCCTTCATTTCCCACCAGCTGCTCTATGAACACCATGGTCTGTGCCAGATACCCTTCGGTGTCCTCCCTTTTTCTACTTCCTTTTCATGTCTTGTCTTCCCCCATTAGAGAGTAAGTTTCTTGTAGGGAGTGACTATCTTTTTTTTTTCTTGTCTGACTTATAATAGGAACTTATTAAACATTTAATGATTTTTAATTACTGTATTAATCAGAATATTTATAATGTGAATAAATTCTCTGGGTTTTCCACATGATTTCATAAAGTAGTTTGGACAAAAGCCATTGTTCATCCATCATCTTGGACCTTCTTGAATGAATATTCTCAATGAGTATAGATATGCATTAAAAGGGCTTTCATGTTCTTATGCAATCAGTACAATGACATCTGAAAAAAAAAATCAATCTGAATCCCCTGTGGGGAATTCTTCTTCCATTTGACCAATATACTGGCTTCTTCTAGGATGGAACAGCACCTTTGCAATGGCAAACACCTTGGCAAAGTGTAGCTCCCTGGTTTTTTTGGTCTGTTTGTTTATTCATTATCAGAATTATTGAACAAATGATTTATTTTTTTTAAACACTTCAAGGAAATGGTTTTGGTTTTATAAGGTGGTAAAAGGTTCTATATGGTTGACTATAGGAGAGTCTGAAGTTGTGTTGCATTCTGCCAAATCAAATGGGAGTTTGTTAGAGACTTTTTAACAGTCAAAAAACAATTGACTTTGTGTGAACTTTTCTTCTGGATGCTTTCCAGTAACTTTTTGCGTGGGACTTGAATGATGTAATCCATTATCAGTGATCACTGGAGAAAGCCTCTCTGTTTCTTAGTTGCTCCTTCATCAAAGATGCTTTGAGTCACTGTGGGTTAGTTTTGAAGAATTTGCATATATGGGAACCTAAGTATATGAGCTGGAATAATTTGATATTTCCTTGGACACCTTTGTTGGTAGCAAAGTGGAATAATAATAAAAATGATAAAGTAACAGTCTAAAGGCAAAGTTTAATGATAAAAATCTAATGACAATAAAAGCCCATATGTGAAGCACCTTAAGGATTAGCAAAGCTTTACGTATTTTTCCATCTGAGCCTCACAACAGTCCTGCAAAATAACCGCTATCAGTACCCCAATTTTACAAACAGGGAAATTGAGGACAAGAACATCTAAGTGACTCGCTTAGGATGACACAGCTAGTGTGTGTCTGAGGCCAGATTTGAACTTGGTTCTTCCTGAGTCCAAGACTAGCACTATCTACTCACTGTCTTTCTGACATCCTTCCTTTCAGAGAACTTAAAAATATCTCCTTTGATGTCTTTGAAATTGGGTCACATGTTGCTCCACACATGCACATGAACACAAACAGGCCTTATATGTAAATACTTGGAATGGTCTCACTATTCTTTGACTAGACAGCATGGGTCAGGATTTATTATGAACCATGATTTAATAATATTTTCTTTAAACATGGTAATGACTTTCTTTTCTTTTCCTCACTCTCTGTCTGTCCACATAAACTTCCTTCTTTGGGACTCAGTTTGTCCTGTATCACTGCCCAGATTTCAGTTAATTTCAATGTGATATCTTCATTTGCTGCTGCGATGTCTACAATGCAGTTCCTGGGATAACACTTTGTAGGAAGGAGCAGGATTCATTACGAATGCAAAACACACCCCCTCAAAGTACTCTGATCATAATGAAGCTGGAGCTGTTTTGTTTACCCATCATGCTACCTGTGTCAGGAAGAGTTCAGAGGCAGCTTCAGAGCAGTGGAGGGAGCTTGAGACTCGCCAAGGGAAGGACCACAGGGCAAGTCTGGTGCTGACATTGATTGAAACACAATTTATGGTGGATCAATTTTCTTCCCTGAACTTCAGGTTCCTTAACCATAGGATGGGGATAAAAAATTTTGAACCATTAAATTGGAGGAAAGCAACTATTTGCAAGCACGAAGATGCTTATTAAGCATGTATGATTATATCTACATTTGTCTCCCCTCATTGGAACGTAATTTATTATGTGCCCGGCATGATGCTAGGAACGTCCTTCCCCCCTTCCATGGCCACTGTTCCAGTGATCGCCCCCATCTATGCTGCCCTTTGTAGCTAAACTCCTCCCAAAGGCCATCTGTACAGATTCCTCCACTTTTTACCCTCTCACTCTTTATAATTCCTTACAATCTGACTTCCCACCTTATAATTCCACAGAAACTGCTTTCTCTAAAGTTATGAATGATCTCACAGTGGCCAATTCCAGCAGCCTCTTCTCAACCTCATTCTCCTCGACCTCTAGGAAGCTTCTGACAGTCTTGGCCACTCACTCTCTCCTCTTCTCTATAAGTTTATAATACAACCTCTCTCCTGATTCTCAGCCTATGTCTCTGACACCTCCAGTTCAGTCTCTTTGGGAGGTCCTCCTCCAGATCATGCCCTCAGGGCTCTGTCCTGGGCCTTCTCCTCTTCTTCCTTTAACTCCTTCGCTGGGTGATCTCATCAGCTCTCATGGGTCCTATTACTGCCTTTATGCTAATGATTCCAAAATCTACCAGATCTGCCCCAACCTCTCTACTCTCTTCCAATTTCATATCTCCAAAAACCTCTCAGAAACCTCCAACTGGATATCCAGTAGACACCTTAAACTCAGTATGTACTAAACTGAACTTGTCACCTTTCCCCCTAATCCCTCCCCACCTTCCCAAATACCTGGCCCTAAATTCAAGTCTTGCCTCTGACATCTACAGGTTCTGTGACCCTGGGCAAGTCACTTAGTCTCATTGCTCTGGACAACTATCTTAAGAATACAAAGTATAAGGAAGACACCAAGTTCTTTGGTAGGAATCTGTTCATCTGTTAGTTCATTATATCACTTAAATAACAGGCCTATC
>CM053581.1:582080530-582132556 GCA_028627135.1 Pseudochirops cupreus
CTGATATCACATACCCAGGTGCCCAAACAGATGAGATTCAAGACAAAATCACCCCAAAACATTACAGACCTCAGCAGCCCCCTTCAAATCAACCTACAGGCTTGGACTTTAGAACCTACCTAGAAATCCCTCTCCTGTAGCAGAGACTCACCACCATACAACCTTGCCTTTCTTTCACCTTGTTGTAATTTAAAAGCAAAAAACACTGAATATGCCCAACCACAGCAAAGAGTGGAGGAGGGAGGTGAAAGGGGAGAAGAATGCAACTTCCTTTCAATCCGAAGTAGACTCTCCCTTAGAGAATGCAAAGTCTTTAGAGATTCTGCCCAGAACAACAGAGAACTGAAACAGTTTTAACTGGGTGGGGGTCCAGCATTCATGGCTACAGTAGACCGGAAGGAAAGGGGATTCAAATTTCACTGAAATTAGTCATGTTCCCCAGAAGCCACTTAGGGTCACAAGCAAGGCAATGAAAAGTAAATTTCCCAACAAGAGGAGGGGATGAGGCTGATTTGGAGTTCAGTCCCAGAGGTATCTTCCACCATCAAAAGAGAAAGAGTTGAAAAGTGAGTCACAGAATATAAAGGGTGAGGGAGGCTAAAACCAGTAAAGAATTTTTTTTTTGCCTTTTTGGAACAGCAATTGGGGTTAAGTGACTTTCCCAAGGTCACATGGCTAGTTTTGTGTTTAGTGTCTGAGGCTGAATTTGAACTCAGGTCCTCTGGACTCCAGGGCCAGTGCTCTATTCACTGTGCAACCTAGCCACCCCAACCAGCAAAGATTTTAAAAGGAGTTAAATTGGATTACAATCTGAGAGAACAAGTAGATAAATCAACAGAGAGAACTCAAAAATGAAAAGAAAGTTAGTACTAGAACCCCAAGAGAAGTTACAAACTTCTTGACGTAAATATTGTAAGATAAATGAAATTGAGGCAATGCCTAAGGAACACAGAACCCTGTAGAATGATGAGAGAATGTGGAATGACATCAGTATGTTCCATGGCACAGGAGAAAAATAGTAACCTTAAGAAAAGAAGTTAGAAGGCAACAAATGGCTTGTACAGCAGAAATAACGATCAGGAGAGAAAAAGTTGAGTCTGCGGTAACAAATCTCTCCAAAGAAACGAAAAGAGAACAAAACAATTTGGAATATAGATGTGTCCAAATAAATCACAACCAGGGAGAAGAGAGGCAATAATGTGAAAAGAAAATATTCTCTCTGCAAGCTAAAGCCATTGATCTCGAAGAGAGGGTATTTAGGAAAAAAAAAAAAGAGAGAGTACAGCCCTCAGAACAATATGAATTAAAAAGAACTGAACATCCAATATAGAATACAATAATTTTATTCCTAACTTCTGTATATAGAAAGTAAAACATGGATAAAAATCATCCTCATGAAGAATACAGAGAAGAATGAAAAGATATGCAGTAACAGACGAAATGCAAAGTTAGCTGAGTCAGAAAAATGTTTATTAACAATGACTGTAACAGTGTAAATGAACAGAAAAGTAACCACCAAAAATTAAAACTAAATGTTGTGGATTCATATTATAAAGAACAGACTTGGCACCAAATAAGAAAAATTATAAAATTCTTTCCATCCCAGCTCCTCTGCAGAAGTCAGGGCCCATTGGGGTGATACATTGCATATAATGTCAGATTTTACTTTTTGATATGTTGATCAGTTTTACTGATTTCTTCCTCTTTTGTTTTTTTTCTTTAAAAAAAACTTTTCTAAGGCATAATTCTCTGAGAGAAGTGATAAGAAGGGTTTAGAGAAAGAATTCTAGGTGATATAAAAACAGAAGATAACAATAAAATCTATTTTAAATAATCTATGCATGACCTAATCATAGCACATTATAAGATAGAAATGATTTATCACTTTTTTTTCCATGATTTTTGCCACCTTAGTTTTATGATTCTAACAGAGTGATGCTACTGGTACCCCCAGCATGTATACTGAAGATGAGGGGCTGGTTTTTGAGTCTTAGGTGAGGTAAAATCATTTGAATGCAATGTAGAATCAATCAGTGATAACACAAGGCTGTAAACCAGGCCCATCCCTCACTCCAATGGTAAGGCCAATGTCTAAGGTTTGGATTCAGTGGTGTCGAATTTATGTAGGATTAAGTAAAATAAATGTATTGATTTATACGATAGACTTTACAAATGTTGACATCTTTACAAACCTTCTACTACGAAATGCATCCTCTTCTGGCTACAATCTCTTGTTCGGAAAGATTCGCTACTGAGTTGACAAGACTTTGACGTATATTCTTTAATTCATCATTATGAAAACCCACATCATTTGGAAAGTGTACTTTCAATGAGTAGTAAATTTTTTTTTCAATATTATCTTAAACTGTAACCTATATGTATTCAGTGGATTTAAATTAGTTGACTTTCTAGGTCACTGAAGCAGATTTTCACTGCACTTCTTGGATGCAGTTCTGAACTTTTTATTACATATGGCATGATCTAGTCCTGGGGTGTCGTAGTTGAACTCCATTTGAGAATTTCTATAATTTAAAAACAATTTGGCTCAATGCATAAAGATAATTGTTAAAGTTAATCAGTCCCTCAATGGGGAAAAGGCTTCCAGTACAATTAGCAGTAAAAAATAATAATAATAATAATAAAATCCTCAAGCATTCTGGGGGTGGATATTTCTTAGTTTGATGAAAATAAATAGCTCTTAAGAGTTCACCTGGACTTCATCCAACAATAATTCTAGTACAGCTTTGAATCAAACAGTGAAGTTCATTAGTACAAAATTTCCTTTTATTATCTTCAGTACTCCAGTCTTTGCATTGAGTTGCACAGGACAAGCAATTGTTTGTTTGTTTTTTTAGTCTTGTTGGTGATAGCAGCTGATTGTAGGTTGGAATGACCCTTGAAGCATTTTACTTTCATATACCAACATGAACTACAATATGTGTAACAGTCATTGAAGTGTGCTTTTTAAGTGCTACAACTTTTATCCTTGGAGTAATATTCAGTATTAAAAATCATAGAATTTTTTTTTAATGACCTGTGTGTGACAAAAAATCTAGCTCTTTGTTGCAGAGAGCTAAGTAAAGGTAAGGGAACCACCTTAATATTGTTGCATTTAGTCAAACTCGAGAAGTTCTGAATCTATCTTGTTGCTGCAGCAGCCTACCCATATCCATTACTGTGACAAAGTGAAATCATATCAAAATGAGTGTTTGTCCCAAGGAATTCACTTACCACCATAAAGTTGTGACCAGCACAGATCACTCATTTAAGAAGATGGCTAAGTAAGTATGTTGGTCCATTGGTAAATCAATCTATAATTATTCTGAGTGGCAAATCCCTTTTTTAGTTCAAGGGTCAATCTTTTCATGACAACTCATCATCTCTGCCTTTATCCATGATATTTTCATAATGGATTGTCCTAAAAGGAAAAAAATGAATGACCTAGTGGTGATAATGAGTCCCTGGCAGATCCACCTTCCAGTGACAGTGTGGCAACAAGAATCACAGAATGTGATGAGCAGCAAATGACGGTCCACCTGGGCATGCCAACTGGCAGATGGAAGACTGCCAACTGGGCAGGTGTTCTAGTATTTCACTTCACACACAGTTGGTGTTTAACAAATGTTCAGTAACTGATGTACATATATTCCCTTCAATTGTGAAATAATGTTTTAAAAAATAAAAATATGGCATGAACAGCCTTGGAAGGCAGTAGGTTCCCTGGTCCTGAAGATCTTGAGGCAGAGGCTGCTGTAATTGTCCCTGGGAATTTTGTAGCTGATTGGAGCTGAATGTCTCTGAAGGCCCTTTGATTGTGAGATTCTCTGATTCTGCAAGGGAATGAACAAGTATCTCAGCTTTCTCATTGGTCTTCCTTCTCAGTCTCTTTCTTTCCCTTCCTTATTTTGCAGTCTTCTCACTAAACACTTTTGTGACACAAGATCATAGTTCCTTCAAGAATACTATTATGTAGACCAATAGGGGCAGCAACCACCTTGTCTCTCAGGTATCCATGTCAATACTGGAAGGAGTACGAGAACCTTCTTGGGGAGAGAAGACAACCGCTCCAATCTGTCTTGCTTTCAATAAGTCCTGTTCTTTTCCTTCAAATCTGTTATAATCATCACCTGGCTTATTCTTCCTGGTACCTCTTGATTCAATTTTTGAAGTGAATCTTTCCTCTTGGTTTTCCATTGCAAATGCTCATGTATTATATCTTCATCTCTACCCCAGAGTAAACCAATCCTCAGGACCTTTCCCTCAATCAATAAGTATACATTTATTAAGTCCCTACTTGGAGCAGCTAGGTGATGTAGTGGGTAAAGTGCAGGGCCTAGAGTCAGAAAGACCTGAGTTCAGATCCAGTCTTAGACGCTACTAGCTATGTGAGCCTGGGCACATCAGGTGACCCTGTCTGCCTCAGTTTCCTCATCTGTAAAATGAATCGAAGGAAATGTCAAACTGCTGTAGTATTTTTGCCAAGAAAATCCCAAATGGGGTCATGAAGAGTTGGAAACAACAGAAAAATGGCTAATGACCAGCAACAAAAAGCTTCTATTACACACTAGTCACTGTTCTAAGACCTGGGGATACAAAAAGAAACCGAAGAAGGTCCTTGTCTTCAGAAGCTTATAATCCAACAGAGGAAACAAGGTGCAAACAAATATACAAGGACAGTTATATACACAATACATAGCAAATAATTAACAGAGGGAAGGCCTGGAATAAAAAGAATTTGGGAGAACTTTCCAGTAAAAAATGAGATTTTGGACTTAAAGAAAGCTAGGGGGCCAGTAGTCAGAGCCAAGGAGAGTATTCCAGCCAGAGAAAATGCCCCAGTCTGAGAGATGGAGGGTCTTATTCACCAAACAGCCAGAAAGCCAATGTCACCGCCTTGTTTCAGTAAATCTGCTCTGTGTTGGACTTAGAATCAGGAAGATTTGAGTTCAGTATTTTGGGTATGCTGGGAAAGTCATCTAACTTCTCTGAGCTTCAGTTTCCCCATCTGCACAACAGGAATAATTATAGCACCCACCTCCCAGAGTCATTATATGTATCAAATGAAATAACATATGTGCAGTGCTTTATAAACCTTAAAGTAAGATACAGATGCCAGTTTCTTGTTACTGCTAGGCTTTCATTCCTTTGGACACTCTCTCAGGGACTTCAGGTTGAGTCTCAGCCCATCACCAGCCCCCAACCATCTGAGATGCCAGGGAGAGAAGAGTTCTGAGCAGGGTGTCAGGAGGTTATAGGACCATAGGATCATGGATGTCGAGATGGAATGTATCTCAGAGGAAAATCTAGGCCCATCCCCTCATTTAACACATGAGGAAATAGACTGAAAGTGATTGAATGCCTTGCATAAAGTCACCTTGCATAAAGTCACATAGTGATCGAGCAAAAGCATTGAGATCTGAATGGCAGCTGAGAAATAAGTACAAGAGCACAATTTCCCAAAGAGGCCTGGACGAAACTTAGGCACTGGTACACACGTGGAAGACAGGCCTTCAGTTCCCTCTGTATGTCTGTGTTCTTTATCATCAGAACTCCCACCAGAGGTGGCTGCACATGATAGCCCCTGCACTCACTCCATAGCCCCTCCACTCATGCCATAGCCCCTCTACTCATGCTGTAGCCCCTCTACTCATGCTATAGCCCCTCCACTCACTCCATAGCCCCTCCACTCATGCCATAGCCCCTCTACTCATGCTGTAGCCCCTCCACCCACGCCATAGCCCCTCTACCCATGTTATAGCCCCTCCACTCATGCAATAGCCCCTCCACTCACGCCATAGCCCCTCCACCCACGCCATAGCCCCTGCACTCATGCCATGTCCCCTCTACTCATGCCATAGCCCCTCCACTCACTCCATAAACCCTCCCCTCACTCCATAGCCCCTCCACTCACACCATAGCCCCTCCACTCACACCACAGCCCCTCCACTCACGCCATAGCTCCTCTACTCACGTCATAGTCCCTCCACTCTGCAAGGCTTGGGAGACAAGCTCATAGAGCCTCATAGATTGAAAGTCAGGAGGGACCTGGGAAGTTCATTCCAACATTCTCCTTTGACCTTTGAGATGCTGAGGCCAAGAGTCATTGGGTGACTGGCTTGCAGCTGCACAGGCAATTGGTAGCCCAGCTGGGATATGAACCCCCTTCTTCTGATGCTAAATGCAGCATCCCTTCCCTCGTGCCATTTTCAAACTGAATATGGCTGTCTGGAGAAAAAATAAAGAACTAACATCAGGGCACTTTCCAGTGATTTCAATTTTGTCTTACTCCTTGTGACCCCATTTGGAGTTTTCTTGGCAAAGATAGTGGAGTGGTCTGTCATTTCCTTCTCCATATCCTTTTAAAATGAGGAAACTGAGGCAAACCAGGGTTCAGCGAGTGATTTATCCAAGACCACACAACTAGTAAGTGTCTGAGGTAAAATTTGAACTCACGAAGATGAATCTTCTGACTTCAAGCCTGGGACTCTATTATGCCACCTAGCTGCACAGAAATGATGAAATCTGTTCCTAAATATTGAAGGCAGGTTTTATCACAAAGGTCCTTTGATACTATGATTAATACTATGATTAGGAAAGCTGTCGCTCTCGTGAGAAAAGGTGTCCCCTAATTTCATCATTAAGGTAATAAACAAGGTCTCTTTTTTTGGTCTCCCGATCCCCAGAACTAACAGTACAACCTGAAACCCTAAGGAGTATTCTTCTCATCTCTTCCCATATCCCAAATCAGCCTGAAATGATCTTTCAAGTTCCCTCTAATAAGTCAAAGCTTATGTCCTTGTCCTTTGGGCAGAGGAAATGGTTGAAAAGCAGAGATGATCATGCTGGGAGAGGGACAGTTCAAGGTCCTGGACATATAGAAACTCTCTTAGAGCCAAAGGCTCAATATCAGACAAGGAAAACATAAAGACCATTATTGGCAACCCAGATTCATCTAATGGAGAAAGGACTGCCTCCCCCAAAGGAAAGGGCTTAACAAGAACTTGTGAACAGCTCTTTGGAGGAAGGAAACCTCAGTCTCCCAGATTATCCCAAGCAGAAGTCTGGAAACCTGTCCTTCCACTAAAAGCCAGGATGTGGTTTCAACCTCCTTAGGAGAATGGAAGCCTGGGCAGGCTAAGGCAATGCTTCTGCACACTTGAGTAACTATGAATCATGCTGGAGATTTCTGCTCGCAAGGCTGTCTCACTGTTCATTTCCTATAAACCAAATTACTGAAGATATATTTAGAAACTATTTCATTACATTTGGCATTTTCATTGTATTCAAGGACAACTAAGCATAAAAGGTTGTTATGAAAATGAACAGTTGAAAGCTGCTCCCCCCAAGGGCCAATCCAAAGTGCTCAGAGTCCCCAAATGGCAGCTGTCAATGACTACCAGGAACAAAATCAAAGGGCATCAGCCACCCCATAAAGAGGCAATCTAATCAGAGGATTTATTGGTGGAAGCGCTGTGACCTCATACCTAGGGGAGCTGACCAATAAAAGAGAACAGAATGTTCTGACATAAATCTAGGTGTTTTATGGTAAAGGAAAGAAAATGGAGTTAGATGGAAGAGGACAGTCAAACATTTCGGATATGGGCTTTGGGGTGACATTTTTTTTTTGGTCAGGACACAGGAGATTTTCTTATATATTATTCATGCAGTTCTAATGGAAAATTCTTTTGTAAAAATGAATTAATAATGTAGCACAATGGAGTCAGTGACTAACTATCGTATAAATAAAAATCATAAATAAAGCAGGATGCAGGGCTAGCCTGAGGGTCAGGAATTCCATTCCGTTTAATCCTACATGTATTTCTCAATGTTTTTTGCTGTGCTAAGTACTGGGGATATAATTCCAAGACCAAGGCAGTCCCTGCACTTAACAAGCTTACATACATTCTATATGGGGAAGGTATAGAGCATGTGAGCAACAAGAGGTAGAGTATTTGGGCACCTGAGGAGGCAGTGGGAGAGGTCTTGTATGAGAGATGGTGCCAGAAGTGGGCTTTCCAAGCAAGCAGGAGTTCCACTGGGCAGAAGAAGGAAGGGGGAGGATTTAAGATGCGTGGAAAAGAAGGGCACCTATGACTGGCCAGGCACCGTGCCAAGCCCTTTCTAAACATGATGGCATTTAATCATGGCACAAAATACAGCCTGCAGAAAGGAGGAGGGGAGCGTTGAACATCCACGTGCTGGGTCAGCAAGACCAGCTCCCATGCCATCTCGGACACTGTCCCAGTGATCTCCATCTGCTTCCCAGAAAGGAAGGTGCTTGTCTGCAGACTTCACAGTCCGTGTTCCATCAGCTTAAGACAAGGGGGGGAGAGAGGGAGGCATTCAAACTTTCAACTCTTTGGCTTTAACTTTTGTGGTTTTTATGTTGAAGTTAAGCAAATGTTAATAATTAATGTTTATACAGCACTTCTTCGGTGCCCAGCACTGTGCTCAAAACTTGACAAATATACCCCCATTGGATGCTCACAACAACCTTAGGAATGAGGTGCTGTTTTCTTCTTCATTTTACAGATGATGAGACTGAGCCAACCAGGAGCTCTATGACTTGCTTAGGGCCACACAGCTAGTCAGTTTTTGAGGCTGATTTTGAACTCAGATCTTTCTGATTCCAGACCTGACATTCCATCCACGGAATCATCTAGAGGCCCCAAGTGGATGCCTCGAATTTTGCCTGGCATGGTCCAGGCTTCCTCTGATTCTGCCTGACTGAATGGAGGTCTTCTGTATACCTTAAAGCCTTATGTGGAAGGAAATTAGACTGTTATCCTTTCTCCTCCTCATGGCTGTTTGGATTACAGAAGAGAAGACTTTGGGAAAGGGAGTGGGGATAAAGCTGCATTGCAGTATTTGTAGGGGTGTCATCTGAGATAGGGGTTCCTCCTCTTCCATTTGTCTCTGAACGCTGGAACTAGGGACAGTGACTAGAAGCTACAGAGAGAGACATTTAGTCTAAGTACAAGGAAACCTCTTTTTTAAAAATCAAAGCTGTCTGGTAGTTAAAGGTGCTCTCTTAGGGGATTGTGGGCTGACCCTTTCTTGAGCTTTTCAAGCAAAGGATGGCAACCTGTCTCTGAGGATGTTGGAGAAAGGGTTCTTCTTTGGGAATAATTGAAATTAGGGAGCTGTGGAGGTGCTAACCTTCTGTGATTGTGTGCAGCTCAATTTGGACTGGAAGTGAGGGGGTCCTGAAAGATTGGGGGCCAGGTGGGTCTGGCTGTCATAGGCCAGATTTAGGCACCTCCTTTATAAATACGTGTGGAATATATCTGACACTTTGGGGAGCCTCTGGAGAATCTGGAATGAGAAACTCTATTTATTCTGAATGAAGTAGTTTTAATTCTGAGTGCAGCTGATGTTATAACACACACATGAAATTTTATAATGTGTTTTCTCTTTATACTTTCAGTTAGAATGGGAGGCATTTTGTTCTCTGCATTTCATTTTACTATTTTATGGTGAGAGGCTCCAAATCTTGACATAGCTTACTAAGGCTTGTGTTGATTTGGCAGTGATGTGAAGGGTATCTCAGAACAGAAGGAGATTGGAAGGAGAAAGATAGTCAAGGAATCTATGGCACCATGCCTGGCAGATGGGCATGAGACTGTGGTCAGGGCCTGTCCCAGATATGAGAGGGAGAGACAACGAGAGAGAGAGAGAGAATATCACACACACACACACACACACACACACACACACACACACACACACACACACACCAGAGTGAGGGAGGTTAGTGAACGAGAACAGAAGCAACTCCACAAGACTTGGTAAGGCTTGTTAGCTAAACTGGATATGCCCATATTCATGGTCATGCTTTAAAAAAAAAAAAAGAGTGGAGTGAGAGGAACAAGGAAAAATGAGAAATTTGGTTTGATCCATGCCGACTTTAAGCTGCTGGTGGGAGATTCTGGAGCAGATGCCTTGTAGGAGTTGGGAGTGTGAGTACAAATCTTAGGAGAAAGGCCAGGATTGAGGATAAAGACTTTGGAATCAACTATGTTGAGTGAAGAGATGAAAATCTTCAATGTCCCTCTATTTAAAACCTTGTCAAATCAAGTTCCTCTGTCTGCCTTGGAAGGATCTCTCTGATCTCTTTTGTTCTTCTCCAATGATCCTTTCTTCTGTTTAGTACTGGACAGCTGGATGGTGCAGTGTATAGATCTCTGGGTCGGAAGTCGGGAAGACCCAAGTTTAAAGATGGCCTCAGACATTTATTACTGTGTGACCCTGGGCAAGTCACATAACCTTTGCTTGAGCTTTTTTCTCATCTGTAATATGAAGATAATAATAACACCTACCTCCCAGAGTTGCTCTGAGGACTAAATGGGATAATATGTTCAAAGTGCTTTGCAAATCTTCCATTACTATAGAAATGGTAGCTATGATGACAGTGACAGTGATGTGGTGTCAATCTCCTCCTTGCTCTCACTGCCCTGCACAGCCTCCTCACTGTTCCCTAGTTTGACACCCATCTCCCCCGTGGCAGCCAACAGTGCCTGGAGGCCTTTTAGTGTGAGCTGAGAGCGTGGAGCCCAGCGGAGTCATTGTCATCTTGGACCTGACTGAGACACATCTCAATTCAGCGATGGCTGCGTTGAGCTTTTCTGGATGTCACCAGAAGATGATGGGCCATCACATGGATGTTTTAAACAGGCAGTTAACACTTATGCATCCTTGCTGAAGTCTAGTGTTCTGGAAAGACAGAAGCCATGATCCCTGCCAACGAAGACCTACTCCTACTATTGGGAATATAAAACAGGAACACAAAATAATTATTGATATCAAAAACAGAGATACCTGAAAGTTGATATTGAGCCAAGAATGTAATAGCTTTTTGTTCAAACATTTGATTTCACAATAAAATTTAGATTAAAAATCAGAAACAAAAAATAGGATAGGCAGGCATTAAGATATATATGATTTATTGCTATTAAGTTAGAGGTAAAGTGTTATTTCAAGTCAAATCATTTTGCTTTTCTTCTTAATGGGTCCATACAATTTATAAAAACTATTTCATGATAAAAAATGCATAAAAATGTCTGACCCATTTCTGAAATCAAACTGTAGCATCTCCTTCAGATGGAGGGTACTTTGGACAATTTTAGGTGCCACATATTAGGAAAGATATTGAGAGACTAGAGATCATTGAGAAGAGAATTTCCAAGCATTGGGCTGAACACTGTGCTGTGTGAGGATCAGCTGAAGTTATTGGCTTATTTAGACTGGACAAAAAAAAGACTGAAGGAGATTATGAAAGACACACACACACACACAGAGTTAGAGAGGGTCCACATGCCACTCAGAATTTCTGTTCTCTGGTTTAAACATCTTATGTTTCTCATATATATGTGTGTGTGTGTGTGTGTGTGTGTGTGTGTGTGTGTGTGTACATGTATGTATATATGTGTAAGTGTTTGCAACTTAATATGTATATAAATTAATAACATGTTTTGTGAATGTATACATAATGGGTGTACATATGCCTCCATATACATGTGCATATACATGCACACATATATACATCCACACAGAGAGAGAAGGGAAGAGACAGAGAAAAGTGAAGAAAAGGTTAGACTTGTTTTCCTTGGCCCAAGAAGGCAGCACCTGGAACAATGGGGAGAAGGTGCAAAAAAAGGGAGATCTTCTTCCTGTCTGTAAAGGTCAACTTCCTTGTAGCACTGCCCTAAAACTGAAGGGGGAGGGGATATTCTTCTTCTGTTTTGAGTCCCAAAGACCTGATAGTACATTGCAGCTCTGAGCTCCTGCGCACAGCAGGCATTTGCATAGTGATTAAAGCAAAGTAACTCTGATTGCATAATTGCTCAGACAAATATATACATATATATGTATTTTTAAATGATCACTTACAGTCATGCAAGACAATTGTGCTTTCCTTAATGCATTACATCAGTCTGTCTCCTTGTACGCCTTCATGAAGCTTACAAAAAATGGTAGTGCAGTGGAAATCCAGGGTGGGCCCCCTCAGCCGGGTCCATCCTTGCCAACCTGTTGGCTCCTGGTCATTGCTTTGAAGAAGCTCCATTTGAAGAGGAGTCCATGGGGCTCCAAGAAGAACAGTGGAAAGGAGTGGAACCACCCATTCATCATTGGCCCCTCTACCAGACTGTGGCCAAGTCAGGGTCTTCAGCCGATGGAGGGAGGGAGAGGACAAGCATTGATTAAGTTTCTGGAGGCAGCCAGCCTTCACCTAGAATCAGGAAGACCTTCGTTCAAACTGTGAGACCCTGAACAAGTCCCTTAACCTCTATCTGCCTTGGTTTGCTGAGTCATGCAATGAGGATAATAAGCACAACCATCACATTCCCAGTGTTTTATCAAAGGAGATGATATTTGTAAAGGTCTTAGCATAGTGCCTGGCATGGAGGAGGCCTTTATGAGTTATAATGTCCTCAAGCAGGACTAGGCTAGAGAATATAATAAAGCAGGTGGCACAGTACAGAAAGTGCTGCCCTGGAGTCAGGAAGACTCATCTCCCTGAGTTCAAATCCAGCCTTGGGCACCTACTAGCTGTGTGACCCTGGCAAAGCTACTTCACCCTGCTTGTCTCAGTTTCCTCCTCTGTAAAATCAGCTGGAGAAGTAAATGGCAAACCACTCCAGTATCTCTGCCAGGAAACCTCAGAAGCTTCAGGAAGAGTCAGCCATGACTAAAAAACTGAAGAAAAGCACTTCAGCATTTCAGGCACCTCGAGGATGCATTGATGCTCTTATGCTAGACTTGGGGATGCAAAGTTCTGGACTCAAGTTCTACCTATTACTGTGTGAACACATACCAGGCCCTGAAGCACTTTCAGCCTGTTCTCTTTCTCTTTTGTCTGGGACTCAAAGGAGATACTGTTTGTGAACCTTAAAGAGCCATTATCAGTCCTTTCCTGCCTGTGGGGACTCTATCCCAAGGACAGTGTACTGCCCTTCTCCACCTGAGAAGTTTGTCTTCAGGAGTCACTGTGGTTCAAACAATTAATACCCCATGGCCAGTGTCTTGACAAGCCTCAGCATTTGGTCGTATTGGCGGCCCACCACCAGGTCCAGCGTCATCATCGTGGCTACACAAACCCTTCCCAGATCCCATGTCCTCCCAGATTCTGTTATCATAGCAAACATTCCTCTGACTTTCCAGACCAAACCTTCCTGCCTGTACACTTTTACCCATTAGTGTCATCTCTTCCAAGTAGGATCTGAGTGATGTGACAGAAAGCTTTAATTTCCAGCACTTAGCATGATGCCTCGCACAGAGTAAGTGCTGTTTCCCCCCCCCATCCATTCATTTAAGAACTCTGTGCCATGATGATGCAGGAGAGGAGGGCTGGGAGATTGGTCCTCCCTGAGTGTCTGGCACTGTCAATATCACTTTGAAGTCTCCACTTCTACCCTCAAGGCAGGACATAATGAATCCCAGTGGGATTTACACAAACTCTAATTGTGTTAGGAATTCCAGAGAGAAAAAGGTCATTTCAGGCAGGGTGACTAAGGAAGGTTTTATAGGCACCTAGAGTTTGAGCTGAAGGATGGGTAAGCCTTGACTAGGTGGGGCTCAGACAGGATGGTGTGTATAGAGCACAATGAACAGACTGTGTCAAAGTGAGAAAGCTTTGGGGCATGGCTAGAAGCCAATGAGTTCACCAGCTTGGTTATAGAGTCCACATGCAGCATGATATGCTGGAAAGGCAAGTTCATGGATCCAGTTCTTGGGTTTGAATTCATCCTCCACCATTTGTTTGGGGCAAAGAGGAATCTCCTTTTAGACATGCTGAATTCTGAGAAATAGTAGAACATTGCAGTGGAAATGCTCACCGAGGAGTTGGGAACATGGGGCACTGACACCAGCTATGGCTAGACAGAGAAATTGGGCAGTTCCCTGAAAACAGATAATAGGTAAAGTACAGAGAGTAGGCAGCTCTCCAAGTCAGAGACCATAGGAGATACAAGAGAAGGGCTGAGGAGAGAAACCCAGAGACACCCACATTTAGAAGGCTGGATATTGCAGAAAGGCCAGGAAAGGAGACAGGGCAGTCAGAGAGATAGAAGGAAAACCAGGCTAGCTATAGAACCATGGAAGAAATGATAGGAACATTTCCAAAGGAGTTTTACAAAATAGATTAAAATGCAGCAGAAAGTAGAGGAAATGGAAAGACTAAGAAAAGACACAGACATTTCAGCAGGTTTGTCCTCTGAGGCTAAAGAAATGGAGTAGGACAATGGATTCCATTTTCTTAAAGCTGAAAGTTATTCAGGAAATCAACCTGGAATCCTCCCAGAAGGGAAAGGTGGCCAAGTCAGCGGGTATTGTCACTGCCACACTTGGCGGGATTTTCTCTACATTGTTTTAGAAATCCAGGTGTACATATTTCCATAAGCATAGAAATTGTCCTATCTTGGCTTTTCTCTCTTAACAATAGATCTGCATTTTTATTCCAATCTCTTCCAACCTTTACAAACAATGGCACATAAGCAGACCTGGGTTGCTGCCTCTCACTTCCGATTCACCATGCCTCAGACCCGGATTCTGGAGGTGGATCTTTCTCTCTTGCAGCTGGCTACAATTTTATTAAACCCTCTCACTCACTCACTGGATGTTTCAAAGCCTATGGTGTCTTGTTTCCTGGTTTTTGAACAACAATTGATTTGTGCTGGACATTGGTATTAGTGTGGAGTAAATACAGGAGAAAACATTAACTTATTAGATTTGACCCAGAAGAAGACTTTGGGTTGGAACCAGAAAAATTCGATGTGGGTAGGTAGGAGAAGAGATCAAAAAGGCTTTTTGTCCATTCAATCTCACTGCCTGCACATGCGATGGATATTTAGAGGTAGAAGGAAACTCTGTGCTGATCTCATTTAAAAATGAGAAACCCAGGCCCAGAGAGGGGAAGTCATGTGGCCAAGATCACCTGGTTCCCAACCAGCAGAGGCCAGGCTCCTGAACTTACACCCAGGACCCTTTCCCCTAAACTCTTCTGGGTTTTCTTTATGTACTCTTGAAAAAGAGCATGTTTAACTACATTGTGGAGTTTTTTTAAAAAGCCAGAAAAACTTGTGGGGTATCCAAAGTCGAGAAGACAATTTTAATTACCTCCATTCAAGCACTTGCCTGTTTGTTTCCAAATGCCTAGTTTGGTTTTGACAAGGAACACAAGTCACTTTGGTAGGCAGGATTTTCCAATGGGGGAAAGATGGTTTTAACCTTCTTTTTGGTGAGGGTAGGTCATTATTTACATGCACAATGGTAGAGATTTGTTCCCTAGCTCTTCACAAAACACCTGGATGTACGAATGGGGGTGTCTGCATGTCTTTGGGATAATAAAATGATGGATGAGTTGATGGGGAAAAGGTCCATTCCTTACTCTTAGTAGCAAGTAGACCAGAGAGATCACCTCCCAAACATCACCAATTCCAACATAAACATATTTCTTGTGGAGGTCAGATCTGAGAGAGATAGTTCAGATTTAAAAGAATTCATTTAGATCTTCTCTTTAGCCAAGGGGAGCTTTATTGATGCAAAAAGCATGGGAGCCTGAGATTTAGTAAAGACTTAATTGATGGCCCTGATATAGGACAAGGACCAGAGTTATATAGATAGAAAGCTGCACAGCCTGTAGGACGGTGACATAATTTTAAGGATTCTAATAGGGGTTGGAGATTTAGGAACAGGATGAGGAAGATGTATGTCACAAGATAAGGGAGACTGTCCCAGAATGGGGGGAGAAAAGGAATTCCATGGTCCAGGACAAGGGGGAAGTTTTATGGTATTTCAAGATAAGGAAAGAGACTTTGGGATGCCAGGCAATGAGCAAATCAACCCTTAGGGCACTTCTGTTCTTTAGGGTACCTTTAAAGGATAAACCAGGAAATGAGCAAGTCAACCTTTAGGGTACCTTTGTATCCACAGCAATGCTTTATTTCAACAATTTTCCAAACAAAATTATTTAGTGATTTTCAGGATATATGTCTAGTGAAAGATGGGAAATTAGACCCCATTTAGTCCAACACTCATATTACAGATAAGGAAACTGAGGCCCAGGGTTGTTGTCATTTACCCAAGATTACTCATAGCAAAGTTGGGAACTGAACTCAGGTCTCCTGGCTCTAAATTCAGTGTTCTTTTCTCTGAAGACTTACTCTCTCAATTTAGTTCAATTGAGTTGTTCAAATAAGTGAGCAATCTATGCAAGGTACTGGGATAGGTGCTGGGGATACCAAAAAACATCAAGAAAACTACCCTCCTCTCTCCCTGGAAAACTTTGTCCTAAGGAAATTAGGAAGCCAAGGTGGGGGGAGGGGAGGGTTGTAGGAGAGAAATGCAGAGAAGTTGGAACTATTTCCTGAAGGAAGTTCAAGGAAATGGCCCAGGAGAGAAAATCTTTGGCCAAGAAGAGGACCATCTCCCTCTCTCAGGCCCAAGCAGAGAAGAGGGCTAGGGAAGACAGAGATTGAGAGATTTGGGTTGGGGAGATTAGAAAGCTCATGATGAAGGGGCTCAAGCTTGATTAACAAATGATCTTTTTTGGCTATAGTATTCTGGGACCAGCAACTTCAGGAAAAAAAATATGGCCTTCTGGGGTTATAGAAACCACTCTTTTCATGGCCAGTCTACTGGCTTTTGAAGAATACTTTCAACCTGAGGCACTTTACAGGTGCTGGGTCAGGAGGTACCCTCAGAACTTAGGGAGAAATTGCTAGGTCACTCCCTCTCTGATTCCTTTCCTTTGCAGATGTATGTTCCTCTTTTCATTTCTTTCTGCAACATTAGTCAGAACCCTATTTATAAGTTGCCTTTACAAAGGAATATTGTTTGGATAATTCCACAATGCATTGCCTCCCTTGTATATGTCACTCTCATCAACCCTGATGCCTTCTTGAGGAGGATCAAATGTAGCTTTATTCCAAGAATCCATTCTATCTTCACCAGGAAACGCTAAAGGCACAATCCCTCGCTCACACAGATGTATCCAAGAATAAACGAGATAGCCTTTTAGATGATTTGGAAAAGCACTAGTGATAGTTTAAATGTTTCACAGACAAAAAGACCTTAGATTTACTGAGTGATATATAGTTTTCTGTTCTCTCTTCCCATACCATCCCACCTCTAATAAGAGAGAGAATAAATAATCAGAGCCAATATTTCTGTAGCAGTGCCTAATCAGCAGCTCAAGAGGGAAGTATGATATATTATATCCTCTACATATCCCTATTTATTTTATAGATGAAGAAATTAAGCCTCAGATGGGTAAGGTGACTTGCTCTGGCCTCCGAGGGTTGGTCAGTGTCCAAAGTAAGGTCTGCTCATTGCAATCTTCTTGACTCTGAAACCATCCGTACATGCAACATGTTACACTGCTTAGCCTAGAACCACATTCTTTTGCCCATATGGGTCCTGGCCTTTGTTTCTCACTCTGAAGAGGCTTTACCCACAGTTTTGTGCTGGGTAGAAAGGGCAGTTTGGGAATGCCACATAAAAATACTGGAAATGAAACAAAATACAAAAAACCTAACAATGAATAATTATTGTTTATACCAGAGAAATAGTAAGTGTAAATACAGGAGGTTCAGGCTAAGAGAGTCAGACTTGGGGAGGGGGTAGTCTGAAAGATATCTGGGCTACTTCCAGAAATTTTAGTGGTTTATAATATTGAATGGAGGAATTACAATGTATTTATTAACCACCTGCTATGTGCCAGGCCCTATGCTAATTAATAGGCATACATTAAAAAGGGGGGGGGGGAGGAGACAGCCCTTTCCTCAAGGAATTCATATTCACGTTCTAATAGAAGAGTGACATAGGAAAGTCAACTATATGTCTTTTTCAACCAGAAATAAAGGTAGGGCAGCTACCTTCAATATTAACTACTGATTGCTGAGCTCAGAGCATGAAAGCAATGGGTTGTTCTGCTGGTCTGAGCTGGGCTGTGGACAGTTACAGTTGAGAACAGATAGATGATAGTCATGGCTTTGCTCTGACAATCCCCAGCTTACTGCCTTACCTCTCTTCTCCTCCATCCCCGCCAAGACCCATGGACATTGGTTTCTGCCAGGAATGTAGTCACCTGAGCTCCAGGCAAGGAAAGCCCAAAGGAAACTTGGGGAGGACAGTCACTGCATGAGTCCTGCCTGAGATGTGGGGTTAGCCGCCTCCCCATTTCAGTCAACAAATGGAACCCCTGTCTTGGGCTAATTGTTCAAATTCTCTCTGCATTCTGTCATTGAATTAAAATGTTGGCCTGGTGGGCTTGAAACAGCAACAAGGAAAACAACAAAGATTTACAGCACCTACTGAAATAATAGCATCAAGGACTGATGGTCGTAGTACCCATTAGAATAATAAAAACTGACCTTTATAGAATAATATCAACAACTAATATTTCTAGCACCTACTAGAATAACTAATATTTGTAGCACTTATTAGAACAGTAACATTATCAACATTTATAGCACATCTAAAAATGATAACTACCCCTTACAGTCCCCAGTAGAATAATATCAATAGCTAATATTTCTAGCACCTGCGGTAATAACATTCATAGCACCTTCTAGAACAATAACATCAACAAAAACGGATATTTAAGGCACCTACTGGAACAACATCAACGTCTAATGTTTCTGGGACCTGCTAGAATGATGATAACTACCGTAGAATCCACTTGAATAATGATACCCACAACAAGCAGTATTTGTAGCAACTGCGAGCCTAGTGACATCACCAATAACTGATGTACACAGCCTCTATTATGGGTCAGATTCTGTGCTGAAAGCTTGTCAAATATCCTCTTCTTTGATCCTCACAATAGTCCTGGGAAAGTTGGTGTGATGATTATCCCCATTTTACAGATGAGTAACTGAGGAAGGCAGAAGTTATTTTGTCCATCCTTCATTTTCAAGGGGACCGATGGTGGTCTTGACTCACTTGTAAATCGGATTTAGGTGATGCACAGCTGCACAGTCTCCAGCCTCACTCTCTCACAGCTCAAAACCAATTGGTGAAGGGAAGACACCCCCTACAGTGACGGGTTTGAGGCTTGTCAGTTCCCCTCGACCTCGTTTAGTGCATCTGCTGAGACGGTTTTACTGGGGACTGGCCGCTGAGAATGCTGTAACTTGTTGGAGCCACAGGTGAGAGTTGGGGGAATCAGAGGGACATCCAAGGTGATGAACAGGCCTGCAAAGGCCTTAGCAGCTCTCAGACCTGCAGTAATGGGCCTCCCTGAACATTCTATATATCCCAGCAGGCAGAAGTTCAATGACTTGCCCAAGGTCACAAGGCAGCAACAGTTAAGTAAATAAAGGAGAACTCTTTTTCATGAAAAAGATCAGGGATATGTGGAAGCAAAAAAGCCGGCATAGCAAAGCAGGCCTTTGGCCTCTATATCCCCCTCTGTCAAATGATTTGATGTAGATAAAGCAATCTGTAAGCTTTGAAGTGCCACATAAATGCTGGTATTAGGATTTCATCACCATCGATAGCAGCAGAACAGTGAGTAATGCTGCTGCTGACCCACCTCGACGCGATGCTGCGTCTGACAGTGATGGGGCTCAGAGATGGAGGTCAGTTTCTAGCAGGTGTGTTTTTAGTCAGAGAGACATTTTTCTTCCGCTCTCCAACAGTGATTTAACCTTTTTCTTTCCTTTGTTTCTGAATTGAGCATTTGCTGCAGTCTCACAGCCATGCAAGCTTAGTGGATTCCCACCACCTCTGAATCAATTGAATTGTGGCTTTCCCCAGGGCAGTGGAGAGATGAGAGGGGCCATCAGATGCTGCAGCATTGGTCTGACAGGGACTTGGCCCAAGAAGGAGCTACAGGTTATTTTTTGATTTTTGTCCATATCTGAGATTTTAGTTGGGAACTTCCAATATGAAAAGTCTCTTCACTGATATCAATCAGCCATCTCTCTTATAGTCTTAGTTAGAGAAAGGCCTGGGACACTGAGTAGCTGAGTGACCTGATGGGGGTCACATGATATGTAGCAGAAATAGGAGTAGATCCCCAGTTTCCTAGCTCTGAGACTAACCACTGTATAATACTGCCTGTTGTGAAGGATATCATGCACAGGATAACTGAAGGGAGACCATTCATCATATGAGGCCAAGGGCAGCTCACAGAGATCATCAGTGGTCCTGAATGGGTGTACAGAGAGCTTTTGAGAAACCTGCAACAGGGAATCTTGACCTATTATACGTCCCAGACCCCTTGACCAGCCTGGTGAAGCCTATGGACACCTCAGAATTATGTTAAATGAATAAAATAAAATCCACAGGATTATAAAAGAAACCAATTGTGCATATTGAAATAAAGAGGCCATTTTCTTTCCCATCCAAGTTCACAGACACCCTGAAATTCATCCATGTACCCCAGGTTAAAAACCATGACCTGGAGAAAGTCCTAATGAGTACATGAGCTGAACAGTGAGCAGATTCTCAGTGGTCCCCCAAGGGAAGAGCTGGTGTGTATCCCCCAGGATGAGAAGGTGTGGAAGTATTGTGACCCTCAACCTTGGACAGAGACCAAGAGGACCAGATCCTGGACACATTGGAGGAAGTTGCTCCTCACAGCAGGCTTTCTAATCAAAGACTATGGATACATGAAAGCTAAAGAAGCCACTTGGGTGGGTCAGTGAGACAGTAGCAGGTGATCTCTGGGCCCTTGGTAAGGTAAGAATCCTCCTCTGCCTCTTCCACCCTTGGAAACCAAAAAGGCTCCTGGTCCTTTTAATTCCAGAGGACTTGGCTGACATCAGGGCTGATGCTGTTTGTCTGCTGAAGTGAGTCTGCAGGTACTATACGTGCTGCCTGGGGGCACATTTCTCTTCTTTCAGTGAATTTCTGCGAAAGCAACTAAATTTTTTATTTATAAGACAAACCAACAACCTAGAAACTGGATATTGTAAACTTCAAGAAATCCCAGATGAGCTGATGTCTAACGGATACAGTTCTTCCTTCCTGGCAGGATTTCTCAGATTTGAGCCCAAGAAACTTTGTGGACTTGATCTAGACCTGGGAAAATCCCTGGTGTAGACACTTCAGCTATGAAGACCAGAGAGGGATTCCTCCTCTGCCCCTTCGAGACACAGAAGGTTTGCTTTGGCACAGGAGAGTGAGCTATCCAGTGTCTAACAGCTCTGTTATGTGGTCCTCCAATAACATACCTAGTATGTAGCAAAGCTTCCACACCTGCAAACTTTACATCATAAAGTAATTATTTAAAAAAAAAATCATTACATTTGAATGCTGTTGAGTGGAAATAAATTGAAAGCTGAGTACTACTTTGAGACTGGAAAATTTCCAGTGGAAGGATAGAATCTAGAAAATTGTCAATGCTAATGATTTCCTGAAGATGGGTTCACAATGGATTCTTATCTCTCACCATGTCACTCCCATTGATCAAAAGCCTTCAGTGACTTCCTATTTTCTTTGGGATAAAATGCAAACTTTTTGGGGGATTCTATCTTCCACTGCCATGCATTTGCTTAAGCCTCCCCCCAGGCCTGCCATACAGATGCATTTTCTACACTGGTGTCTTTCTGAGTCCTCTTTGTTCTTCTGGCCTCTTTGTGAAACCTTTCCTGGTCTCCTCGAACATGAACTCTCTCTTCCCTAAATTACTTTGCATTTATTTCTCTGTGTATAGGTTATACCTTTTGTGGCTGCTGTTCCTTCTTGTCCAATGCTGTGGTCCTGTAGACCATGCAACACCTGAACCATCCAAGGTTTGGGTTTTTTTTTTAGTAATGATACTAGAACTGGTTTGCCATTTCCTTCTTCCCGTGCCTCAAGGCAGACATAAGTGATTTGCTTTAGGTCACACAGCTGGTAAAAATCTAAAACATTTGAACTCTGGCCTTCTTGACCCCAGGCCCAGGGCTGTATTCACTCTGGACTGGATAGTAGCTACTGTCCAGGCCGTGATTGACTCATCATGAAAGTACAAAGCAATTGTTTCTGTCTTAGCCGTTGACAGTACTCCCCTCCCACATTGATTTTTTTTTTTTGACTAGGTGAAAGAGTCCATCTTCTGCCTCATTTCTGACCTAGCCTTAATTATCGAATGGGCATTGCCTCCATCAGACTGAGACCTGGGAAGGGCCTTAGTTTAAAAAGGCCAAAGTCTCCCATTGCATCCTGGACTGTCTCCAGTCATCCTGACCTTTGGCTGGCCACTGGTCCCAGATGACTCTAGAGGAAATGGTGAGGCTGGTGACTTTGCACAGCCCTGCCTACCTCATTTAAACCAATTCACTTGCGTGGCATCACCTTGCTGATGTCATGGTCCTCTTTGAGCGCGAAGGACAGACAGCAACAGTAACTTGGCCTATCTTAGTGGCTTTCATGTAGATCATTCAATTCTCTCACATTTATACCAGTTCTTGCAAAAATGGTGATTTAGAAAAATGTTTGAATTAAATTAAAACAATGTAAGATCAGAGATTGAAACCTGGAAGAGAACTGGATCATCTAGACCAGAGGTACCGATCATACAGCCCTCACCTCATGGCAATTAAAGCAGGTTAAAGTGACATTAGGAAATATTTAACAAAATAAAAATATGATAAAAAACATTAGTCCCATTATATCTTAAAAGAGTCAGTGTGGGCCTCCTAAGGATCCCCATACATGGACCAGCAGCCTTGCTTCTCCTAGAGTTGGAGGCTAGCTGACCTATCCCTACCATCTCCCTTCCATAAATGAAGAAACTAAGACCAGACTGGTGAGGCCAGACATACAAGAGGTCATCCTGGTAGCAGAGGTAGGCTGTTAACCTTGCTCCTTTCCTTCCAAACTTCACCCGTCTCTCCTCTCTCTCTCTCTCTCTCTCTTTCTCTCTCTCTCTCTCTCTCTCTCTCTTTCTCTCTCTCTCTCTCTCTCTGTCTCTGTCTCTGTCTCTCCCTCTCTCTCTGTCTCTATCTCTCCCTCTCTCTCCCCCTCTCTCTCTCTCCATCTCTCTCTGTCTCTCTCTCTCTTTCTCTCACCCTGTCTCTGTCTGTCTCTCTGTCTCTCCCTCTCCCTCTCCTTCTCTCTCTCTTTCTCTCTCTCTCTCTGTCTCTCCCTTCATTGCCCATTACCTGAGTTATCTTCTCAGTTTTCTCTCCAGTGGGTTGCGATCACTCAATCCTCTCATATTTATATCCGTTCTTGTTTTGAAAGCTGTGGGAATGTGTTTTGCGTGACTGCCCATGTATAATTGATGGCATGTGGCTTGCCTTCTCAGCCCGTGGGGGAGGGGGAGAATTTGGAATTCAAAATTGAAAAAGAATGTTCAAAATAAATAATTAAAATGTTAAAATAATAAAACTGAGAATAATAAGATCCCATGCGGCCTTTACTTTCTCTCTCCTTGGCGTACTTTACATTTTTACTTTGTGTAGAAATCAATTTGTAACCTGTATTTTTGTCTCTCTCTCTCTTGATGGGCAGAGTGGATACCATGAAGAATATTCTGTATTCCCAGGCTTAACATGAGCAACTTGAGAGAAGAGATTGTTGGGTTTTCGTTTCAGCATTCACAACACAATCAACTGTCTTGCACACAGTAGGGACTTAACAGATGTTCACTGATTTGAGAGGGAGAAAAGGAAATGCCACCACAAAGAGACATTCGCATTTCTTGGTCTATCTGCTGTAACAGTGATGAACTTATGAATTATATTACTTTATTTTCTTTTCTCTGCAGATTCCACAAAAAAAATCAAGGATGTTCTGGGAGAATTTCATGGCAACGGAGTTCTAGCAAAGTATAATCCCGAGGGGGTAAGGCTCTTTTCCTTGTTTCATTCAATGTGTTACTGTAACATTTGGGGAAGATGGGGCATTCCTTTTGTCTCCTAATTTCCATGTAAATTATGTAAATGTGATGTAAATGTATGTATAAGTCATCAGGGTTTGGGCTCCTCCAAGGCCTTCTCATATGAACCGTGCCTGGGAAGGAATCTTGAATACGTGATCACTTATATAAGTCACCAGGAATAAGACTTTCCTGGACAACCTCTGGCACCCCTCCCAGAGGAGGTCTATTCTTCCTGGGGGCACTTCTGGTTGGTAGCACCCATATGCCACCCCAGTATTCTCTCTTCCAGATTCTGCATCCCATCTTCCTTCCTTGGATCCTTGTGTGGCATGGTCTCTGACCCCCTCACCTTCCCATCACCTTGATTTAGGGCCCAGAATTTCAGACCCAGAAGTGGGCCCTTAGTTGGAACCTGATCAATGGAGTCACACTAATTAAGGGACTGACCAGTGAGATAATGATGGGCTGGGCCAGTCTGGGAGCTCAGGAAATGGGAGGGAGAATGAGAGGGAAGGATATGTGAAATTGCTTCATTTCTATGCCTTTTCTTCTGACAGACTGAGCCAGACACATCTTGCCTGTGCTCCCCTCAAGGCCTGCTTCCAAGGCCTCCTTCTGCAGAAGCTGTTGTTCTGTATAACCCCCTCCTCATGCCCTTTCTCTCTAAGGTTACCTTCCACATACTCTGTGGGTCCTGTATGTGTGTGTTTAGCTCCATTAAAATGTAAGCTCCTGGAGGTCAGCTTCTGACATGACTGTTTATCTGTATCCCTGGCACTTAGCACCATTCTTAGAACTTGTTGATTGATTGATTAGGCTTGTTGATTGAGCAATTCATTGACTTTTTGGAGCTATTCCTAAATCTTCCCTATACTTCTTAAAGAGTTGTCATGCCCACTCCCTGTGAAGAGCTCACTCAAGTTTGAGGTAGTTCCATTTCATGTGAAAGCCTTTCCTGGTATGGAGCCTAAATAAATATACCTTTATGGAACTGGCACCAGTTGGTCATGGGTCTGTCCTCTGGGTCAAAAGAGAATGACCCAGTCCCTGCTTCCCCTTGATGGGCCTTCAAATGCTTTAAGACAACTCTGGCATTCCCCTCGCCATCTCTCCCCATGCTAGACATCCTCAGGCTCTTTACTTGAGGCTCCTGTGGGAGGCTTTCTTAGACTAGAATAGGATTTTAGGGCTGCTCATCTACCTTCAGCGTCCACCTGTCATCCAACTCTCACCTGAGCCCCGAGCAGCTGTAGAATGCCTAGTGGCCACACTACTGTGAAACCTTCTCAGCAGACAGCTAAGCCATTTTGAGTCTAACTCTGGTTCTCAAACCCTTCAGTGAGTCGGGGGTAGGGTTTCTACCACTATGTGGAGTCTTCCCTTTGCAGAATGGGTTGAAGATAACCGTTTGTCCCAATGGCTGTGAAGGCGGCTGAAGCAGGCTCTGTGGAGAGCTTTGTCAGACATTGAAGTTGCCAAGGTCATCCAAATGCATCCCCGGCGATTGCCACTGGGTCTGACTTCTGTCTTGGTAGTGGCCTTCAGTGACCAGAAGAGAGAGTGAGGCTTGACTTTTCTGCATCATTTAAATCCAGTTTATGCCCAAGTCAAGGCATAACCCTCTGACGTCCTTGGTTTTCTTTGAAAAACAAAAGCTGAACCACAAGAGCAGATTGTGGGAAGGAAGGGAGGAGTCACAGGGTCACAGATTTAGATCTGGAAAGGACCCCAGAGCCCAAGTGCCTTCATTCTTCAGGTGTAGAAACTGAGGCCAAGGAAAGTTGTGAAGTCCCACAGGTAAGAAAGTGCAGAGGCAGGCCAGCTCCAAGGCCCTTGGGCTATGGTCCGGAGCACACTCTGCTGCCCCGCACGCCTCTCCTCTGGACAGAACAGCCAGACAGCAATGATTATGGGAGCTCCCATCCTCTGAGGAGCATTGTAAGGTTTGCAAAGGCCTGGACACAGCTTGTCTCACGTAAGCCTCCCCAGTGGTACTGGGAGGAAGGTGCTGTCCCCTTTGTACATATGTGGAAACGGAGCCTCAGAGAGCTCACAGGAATTGCTCCAGATCACAATTTTCAGAAGAAGCCCCAAAGCCAAGGCTCCCTGGCTCTGACCTCAACATGCCAGCCCTGGCACCCTCACAGTCCCCTTTGTGTGCCCTAATTAATGTTTTATGGCCAAAATGTCTAAGACTGAATATAGATTTCTAGAGCTTCTCTTGATTTTGTGTTAATTCACATCTTTATTGGTCTTTAACTATATGGACGATTTGATCTTTTGGGTCAAAGGAAAAAAAAGGAGTACTGATTTTCATTTTGCCAAGATATTGACTCCACCCTTTGATAGAACCTTTGACTGAGGTCTCTGGAGCAAGGTGGAGCAGAGCGAATATAAGCCTTTTCTCTTCCCACCCCCCCCCCCCAACACCATCAGACAAAGTCAGATACTGGTCCCAGGCAACTGGCAAAAAGCCGTCATCAGCCCCTCCAGATTTTGGATCCCAAAGACATCTTTGGGAATGTAAGATGATAAGCCAGAGTTGGTGAAGAGGCCTGAAGTGCCTGCTGCTGGGTTGGGCTGATAGAAATGCATGGTTGGAGAGAGGAAGGCCCACAGAAAGTGCTCCTGGAGGAGAGAGGGGAGGACAGGGATGGAGTGAGCCCCTGCAGCAGGTCTGAGAATCCCAGCAGGTTTGTTCTGCGAGGAGCCGGCAGGGGGAGCTAGCTGGCCTTACTGCTCAGCCCCTGTGGGACGCAGCACCCATGGCTGTGCCAGACAAGACCCCATCAATATTGCCTAACCCTAAGCATCGAGGGGACACATTGCTGCTCCTGGAGTCAGGAAGACCTGTGTTCTAATCTGGCTGTATGACTCTAGGCAAGTCACATAACCTCTCTCTTTGACTCAGTTTCCTCATCCACAAAATGGGCTTCACCAGAGTCCCCATCCCCCCAGGTTGTGAGGATCCAAGAAGATAACATTTGTAAAGTGCTTTGCAAACCTTAAAAGTGCATTATTATTGTTTATCTGTTTTTAAGTTAAATTTTCTTGTGTTCTCAGCACTGAATTCTCCCCCTCTCTCCTTCCCCTACAAATTCTTACATCAATGCTAGGGGTGATTGTTTCATTGGAGTCCTAGAAAAGAGGGATAGAATGGGGTAGGAAGGGTGTGCCCTGTCCTGGTCATTTCATCGCTTAAAACTGAATAAAGCCTAGACACTTCCTTTTGTACAGCCGTTGGTATTTCTAAGAACAGTAACAATAGTCTGTTCAGACTTACAGTGATATTTCCCACCAATTCCTCTGTGTCCAAGCTTGTGATAGAACAGCACAAACTTTGGCAGATTCTGTCAGGCTAGAAAGACTCCTGATCTTGACTCACAGATGGACTGTTGTCCAGGGAGCGGCTGGCTAGTGCATCTCAGAGTGACCAGCTGGAGCTAATGTATGGAGGGATCCCTATCAGAGTCAGTGCAGGAGCGCACCCAGAGACAAAATCCTAATGTTGTTACTTGTTGGAGCACAGGAATGTGGGGGCTCAGGCTCTGACAGAGCAATGAGGAGAACATGCCCTCAGCGCCTGCGGTTCCTCTTAACACTGTGGTCTCTGAGCTTCTGGGAATTATGGATCAATGACTTCAAAGATCTTATGTGCAATGATTTTGAGAGTTCTCTCCTGTTTTATCTCCCTTCCATTTCTGACTTTCTCCTGTAGGCTGAGAACTTAGATTTGTTGTTCCTGTTTTCAGGAGACTGTGATCAAGACAGGCTTGTTGAGTTGGTGTCTGATGTACTCGTCATAGTGCCCAGGCCAAGAGACTGATCCTTGGCAGAAAGACTCTAGCTACCTCTTGGGAAACTTCTTCCTGATTAGATTCTTATTAGATTCTGTTTAGATTAGATTCTTGCTCATAGCTTTTGTTAGCTAAAACTCATTTTCTTCCTCTCTCCCTCTCCCTTTCTCTCTCTCTCTCTCTCTCTCTCTCTCTCTCTCTCTCTCTCTCTCTCTCTCTTTCTCTCCTCTCTCTCTCTCTCTCTCTCTCTCTCTCTCTCTCTCTCTCTCTCATTCCCCTTTTTCCCTCCCCCTCCCCTCTTAGAACTGAGCATCCTTGGAATTGAGAGCATTGATATTTCATTCCCATAACCCAGCCCTCTGAGCCATCTGTTTTGTTTTTCAGCCACAAGTTGTCTAAGCTGCAGCCTTTCTGCTGACCTCCTCTTCTGCTCTATTCACTCATTCTCCCACCATCCTTCCTCTCTCATTCCTCCTCTTTGCTCCATTCTGACCTGTCAGAGACTTTGACATTGTCTTCCATATTGGACCAGTTTCATTTGCAAAAGAGAAAAAAAGTCTTAGCCCCAGTACTTCCAGTGACAAGATGCACCTGAGCAAGGCCATTAAAAGTCGCTCTCTTGTCCTACAGTTACCAGGAGAAGATTCTTGTCTCCCTTAACAACCCAGCTGATTCCATCTTCTTTTTGGATTCATACAGATGAAGCTACTATTGATTTATGACAAACTTGAAGTCCAAGAAGGCAGCATGGAAATCAGAACTCTACCTTTAGGGACTGATTCCAGTGCCCTGGAAATGCTGTTGGTGTGAATATCCTGGTGTCTCTGGAGCTGAAGGCCCTTGAGGAATGGGACATGTTTGGAAACCCTTGCACAGCTGCAAATCTGCTTTGAATCAGGCTGAACATTCAGCCGGAACATGTTGTTGTTTACAAAGTGATCTCAGTGCTGCTGCTGATCACTTGTTAACAGGTCCCTTGGGACTCATTACCAATGAAATGATTTATTATACCAGGAGGTTTTTCAGTCATGGGCAGCAGTTTACAGGCTAATTACCTGATTTGTTGTTTAAGACAAATATGATGTCAGGCTTTTTAATGATTCAGGAACTCTTCATAAATCTGACGATTGATGGGTGAAATCCATTATAGAAATATAGAGCAACTGGAAAATGATAAATGATTTGAACTTGGGGGAAGATAGTGGCTTTTTAGTCTGAATGTCTGTGCCCAAACTCCTTTTGGTGGAACTTAATGATGTTTAATGTTGAGTTTTCAGATTAATATCTGTCTCGGTAAAAGCCAGTAAGAGGTAATTAAGAAATGGTTGGCCCAGTTGGACAGTTGACAAAGCCATGTTTCAGGCCATACAAGTCTCTAGACTCAGTTACCTGATCTAGTGTACCCCCCGGGGACCCCAGTGTCTAGAAAGGTCTAATATACCTGTGGTGGGAGAATTTTCTTTTCTAGACTCACATATCTAATTCAGCCCAGAATTGGTTGGTAAGGACGGTTGTTTACTGATGCTCAGTGATTCAAGACAAACGAGGCCTATGATGGATCCTCCTTTCCTTTGGCATGAATAATTTATCCCTTTTCCTCTGAGAAAACTGTGTACACATCTGTACAGATGCCAATCCACTCACATCCCTCCCAAGGGTTTTGAAACTCTGCAAGGGACAGCTGCTTCTTTAAGATGCTTGTTAATCACTCTTATTATATATTTGAAAATTCTTTAAGTGCCTAGAGAATTTTAAAACATTATTGTTGTTCAGAGGCAGCTTTGGCCTGCCAGAGACCAGGAAAATATTTTTAGTCACTTTGCAGAAATATTCATCTGTATGAAAAACACAAATATCTGATATCTCAGTATGTATATGGGATGGATGTACATGTGTCTTCTACAGAGATGAATATAATTACTTAATTTGTTTCCTGCATAAATGGTTTTCTTCTTAGTTCATGCAATTCAGAAACTATTTGAAGATGAATTGTAGCCCATTTTAAAATGGCCATCCTAGAATATTAGGAGGAAGGAGAGGGAACAAGAATTCACATAGGGCCTACTGTGCGCTTCACTGTGAGAGGTGCTTTGCAGATGGTTTCTCATTTGACCCTCACAACAACCCTGGGCAATAGGAGTTATTATGCTCCTCATTTCACAGTTGAGGACTCTGAGGCAAACGGAGATTATGTGACTTGTCCTGATTTGAACTCAGATCTTCTTGGTTCCAGGCTTAATGCTTTATCTACTGTGGCTCCCAGCTGCCTCTGTCTGAAGCCTAGATGTGGTCATCATATTACTCGTCCATAGTCAGGCAACTACTGGACATCTAGTAGAATTGTCATAGCATTTCTAGAAGTACTTTCTACTTTATTGTGCTGTTTAATTAGAGCAAAAATGCTTGGGGGGGGGAGGTGAGGATGGAAGAGGAAACATGCTGATGGCAATTGGTGTCTGTCCTGAATTATTTCCATCTACCCTTATAGATAATACAACACATATCTAATTCACAAGGGCCATGACGTGATTCACTGTTTGAAGAATGACCTCATGTGACTGAAAACCAGTGGCACTTCAGACTTCATTTTGGGGGCTTAAAACCAAGAGAGCATGGAGTATGCCATGGGATGCTCCTCTGGGTACCATAGTTCATCTCTCTGGAACATTTCCTTGGATGAATTCCCTTCTTGGGGAGTATTTCAGGGTCCCTATGGTTTTGGTTCAGTCTCATATTGGTAGGTAGAATCTCCTGTTTCCTCACCTGTGATTTTATCCACATAGGGCATTCCCTATGAGGAATTTCCTTTGTCAGGACATACCAGGATCTTCTCGGTTATTTACGTGCTTACAGAGTTGTTTTGGGCCCTATCCAAAGTCACATGAACAGGATGGGTCAGAGGTCTGAATGGATCCCACATCCCCTCCAAGCATAGCTTACCACACAGCCACGCTGTGTACATTAAATAATGCAGTTAAAGAAGGTTAGTGATTCAAGGATGTTTTGACAAAGTAACTGATGATATTGCCAGCCAGTTTTGTCATGGTGTACAGAGTATTCCATTTCCGTAATCAATTTTAGTACATACAGGGGTTGAAGCTGGGGAGGATGGAAAAAAGGAGAGAGAAATAAGGTGAGAGAGAAGGAGAGAGAAATCAAGAAAAGGGAAGAGGAGGAAGAGAGACAGAGACACACTGAAGGACAGGAGAGGGAAAGGGGGTTATGACTGAAGGGTTGGGAAGGAGGGACAGAAGGAGGAAGGGACAATGAGAGTTTGGGGGGGAGAGAAGCAGGGGATGTTGGAAGCACTATTGCAAGCACTGAAATCAGTTCTGTACCAAATAGAAATTGGACAGGACTGGGAAGGGAAGGCTCTATTTCTCTTCCTGTGCTCTAAGACTCTTATAACCTCACCCCAAAGTCTTGTTTTAAAGATATTTAGAATGTTTTTAAGGCTATAGAGTGGGAGGGGGGAACATTTCTAATTCTGGACTCATACTTTCTTTTTTATAAATAAGAACAACAATTTATTGCTTTGAAATTTTGGATATTTTAGAGTAAATCACAATGGAGAAATGTTCATTCTTCCTGATCTCTCTGCTCCCCTTGACCTAGTGAAAGAAGGTTACGCCCATTTACCTGGCCTTCCAAGCTCTCCTGTACTTCCTTCCTCCCTAGGTTTCTAGTCTCATTCCCATTGCTCACTTTATAGATGTTAACTCCCACCAAATTAAGGGATTTTCAGTTCCATGGGTGCCTTTGTGCACTACTGTCCTTTTGCTCACCTTATTCCTGGAATGCATTTCCAGTCCAATTCAACCAGCTCAAATTTTATTTCTCCTTCAGTATGTCTCTTAAAAGTCTTACACTCAATGGATCCTTCTGGAATTTCCCAAGTCATCAGTGTTCTCTCCCCCTTTGAGATTCTCATGTTACTTTGTGCTACTTGGGGTCATATTTTATTCAGTTTTGTCATTTACGTGTGCATGTGCAGACATGTATGTGTGTATGCACACACAAATAACTGTTCTCTCTTACTAGACTGAAAACTCTCAAAGGTAAGTTTTACATCTCTCTTGCCTTTGTTTCTCCCTTGGTCAGGAGAAGTAGATGCCTAATAAATGTTTATGGAATTGGATTAAAGTCAAATCCATGGATAATAACTTGATTAATTTTAGAGTTCTTTCTTTTAAAAATGAATTGTTGAAGATACACATTTTTTCTTTAAAATCTCTTTTAACAGTAAAACTTCAATGAAACAATTTTAGTCCCCAAACAGTATAAAATGCATGAGATTAACATGTATGTTTTCTCTTTTCTTCCATGCACTACAGAAACAAGACATTCTTAACCAAGTAAGACATTTTCCTCTTTTTTTGGCAATCATGTCTGTTTTACCCATGATTGATGTGAACAGTGATTTTCTCATTTGTATCATTGAGTTCATCCATATCACCATAAACTTAAGGTAGGACAGCAGGGCACCCACCATGTGTAATGGTAATGGAATTTGGAGATACCCCTGTATTGGCTTGGTTTTGGGGTTGAGTGTTAAAACCCAGAGCTTGTGAATCCCACTTGTGGGATGGACTTGTTGATGTGAAGAGAGAGAGCTGAACTGGGAGGAGCTTTTAATTGGGAGAGAGGCCCAAGTCTAGAGAAGGCCAGAAGGACTTTTGGGAGAGCAGTATCCAGTATTGTGGAGCCTGAGTTGTTGAGAGAAAGACTGCTGAGAGCCTGTTGGAGCTGCCCAGGACTTTTGAGAACTGCCACCCAGAGCTGCCAAGAACTGAGGAGGCACAGCTGTGATGCCAGTTTTTTTTCTGTCTGTTTTGATGTTGTTTTGCCATAGTCACCTGCTGGTGAAGGACAGTGTTGCTGTTGTAGAGGTACTGGAAACTTGCTCTTGGTTCAGAAGCCCTGAAGGAGGATTTTCCTGTTGTATGTTTACAGAAATCCTGGAAGAGGGCCTTGCTGATGTTTTCAGGGGTTCTGGGACTGTTCTACAGGCAGAGAGTGACTTGATGAGGATACTAGCTATGGCTTTGTTGAGCCTTGTCTCCCCAGGAACTGAGATTGCTGATGGCTTGCCTCCAGTGAAGATGAAAGAAGGGCCTTTTCTTAAGAATTCAATGCTGAGATGATATCTTAACCTTGTTGTAACTTAAGGGTTGATGGCCTTTTGTGCTCTCCTGCCCCTTTTGAGATTCAGGGGTGGTAAGCCTTTGAGTTTTTTGTGCTCTGTGATTGACTGTGAATGTACTTTGCTTAAGATTGGAGACTAATCTCCATTTGAGAGGAGAGACTTTGTTGACTGACTAAATGTACTGCCCAGGAGTGGGCTACTTTGACTAATGTACTGGCCAGGGGTGGGATACTTGGACCTTGATACTTTGCAATTGAATTGAGAACTTACTTCCTAAATGAACATGTTACACTTTATTTTGACTTTCTCTGTTCTGTGAATATTTGCTGAATAAATGGGGTTTGCTATGCTGGTGATTGGAACCTTGGAAGTTGCCTTTGCTCGGCATTGCACCATTTGGGTTGCTAATGTTGGAGAGGTTATGCAACCAGAGTAAGAGGGTGTCTTAATGGGAGCTGCATGTTGGACAGTCATTGAACCATACTCTTCCCTACCTAAACCTGTCTCTTCCAGGAGATGAGGATTTTAGGACAACTGCAGAAAGTCTATACTACACCCAGAAATAGGACTTTAGTTCTGCTTCAGTTAGACTTTTAGAGGAGAGTTGGACTGTCTTTTCCTTTCTCTTTCTTCTATTCCAGGCCACAAGAAAGCTAAAGAAAGAGAGATTGTTTGAGTGATAAGAATCTCCTTGACCCCTCTCACTCACTAAATTAGTGCCAAAGTGACCACAGAAACCCAACTTATGGAGCACTCAGGGGAGTCTTGTGGGAGGGGGTGGAAAGCAAACCACAGAATGCAGTTGCTAATGGCCTCATGGATGCCAAGAACTTGTCTCTGTGTCAACCAGAAAGATTTTGTCCAAGTTCACGTGGAGTCTTTCTCTGGCATCTGGAGAATGGAGCAGGGCATGGGGCATCCAGCATCTTCAGTAATGAATCTTTATGGCCTCTACAAATAGGTGACCACATCCCAGATAATACAGAGCTGAATGGTGTCATTTGAGGGGGAAAAGTCGTTCATGAAGATATATCTTTTTTTATTTTTAATTTGATTTGTTTATTTACTTTTAATTTATAAGATTCAATTCCATAATCTCTTGAGTTTCAAATTTTCTCCCGTCCCTCTCCCCCTCATCCCATGCCATCATGCACTCAAGTATTGGATCTGCACATATTTTCAAAGTAGACGTTAGTCTGCTTGTATAGAAGGGTTGTAACCGATGGAGTGAACAGTGGGAAAAAAGAAAGAGAACTAAACATGAAAAAGAACGATAGCATGTAGATTGCTTCCATCTCCATTTAAACTCTGTTCTTTCTAGATCTTTCTCTGAATGTAGAAATGTCCTCATGAAGATATATCTTAAACTCACTTCATTGATTGACTAGAATTAATTTCAGGAATAGTAGTGCACTCAAGAAGGCTCTTTCAGGACCTCTTGTTGTTCATAGTACGGGGAGACCCACTGGATCTATGATTTCATTGGTGTAGTAAATTGCCAAATGAAGAATCTCCCTCTCCCAAGAAAAGTGGGCACTTTCTCTGCAACTTAAAGCCTTAAGGAGTTGTTTAAAAAAGCTTTCTGAGATTGACTTGCCCAAGGCCAATAGCTAACAAGTGCCAAGACCTTGCTGTCTGGGTTAGACTGCCTTTCTTTTTGCTATATATAGAAAACCCAAATGGGCCCTGTCAGAGTTAGAGGTGGCTATGACACATTGTAGAAATTCTATTAATGGTCCACCTGGAGGAGATTAGTTGAGTTAGGGAACAAGTGAAGACTGTGCCTAGATAATTCTGCCTTCTCTGCCTGGTGATTTTTTCAAGAAAGAGAGGATTCCAACAGTATCTGGCCTCAGACACTTTATAGTTGTGTGACCCTGGACACGTTACTTAACCCTGTTATCACCAGTGAATGGCCTCTGTTGTCATTATCTAGGCACACATTTATTTCCTTGAATAACTCCCCTCATGAATATGTTGGCTCTACTCCTCTTCCAAATGGAGTCAGAGCTTTGATACCTTGCTGGTTAGCACATTATTCCCTGATGGAAATAGCACCGTGATGTTCAGCTCATCACAAAGGGATTTCAGAAAGTTCCCTTGAGTTTATTTCTTGGAATATTTCCACATTTGCATATTTAAGCAAGATAATTTAAATAGCTTTGTGCAAACTCTCAGTAATTGGATTGGGGAACCCCAGTTGTGTACTTGAATAATCACCATGTTAGTGGTGTACTCACCACCTGCCACAGGGCCCCCCTTCTTTCCAGTGAGTACAGTGGGCATAGCACAAGTAGGCAGCTCTCTACCAAATCACCAGCCACAGTTTAGCCTCAGTCACTCCAATGTGAATGTATGTCACCTGGACTCTGGAGCAGTGTGACCCCAGTCTAGCATAGACCTCTTTGAGCATTCCTGCTCATCAAATAGATATACAAGAAAGGAGAAGTCCAGTCCCCCTCAACAAGGTAGTCCAAGTTGTACCCAGCTGGGCCTCAGGCAGCCTCTCCCTGTACAAACACTGTTCCCTCTCAATTAATAGACATTTCTGAGCCACCTACTATGTGCCAGCCAATGGGGTAGACTTGGAATTCAAAGACATAAAATGAAGGACTCTTTTCCCATTTTGTTGAGGGAGGCAATGTGCATGTGTACATGCATATTCCTGAGACACAAAAACGTGAGATGGGATAGGGAAGGAAGTTTCTGGCAATTGAGAAGGATGGAGAAGTGAGTGAAAGGAGAGGAATGGAAGGCAAAAACATAGAAGGCTTTTTCTAGGAGTTTCACTGTCATTGGGAATGGTAATAGGATGGTGGTCTGAGAGGATGGTAGATCCTTAGACTTTCAAGAAAGACTGAAACTTTGGCCTGTTTGAAGGCAGGAAGTAGACAAAGAAAAAGTAGATAGGGAGAGACTAAAGAGCAGTGAAAGTGGGAGAGAAGACAAGATGTGAGGGGATGACTGAGGGTACATCTGGAGGGGTTATCCTTGGCAAAGAAGACTCTTTGCCTCTTTTCCAAAGGCTAGGGGGGAGAGGGAGAGGAGGAGATGATATCAAGGTATCTTGAGATCAAAATATCCCAGCTGAATGAATAGGAGGAAGGAGAGATGTGGGAGGCATGAAAAGAGGAGAGAAATTCTCTGTGTCCATGGGCTAGGGAGTCAGGAAGGACTAAATAAGGATTGCCTTGCTTCACTGAAGTCTCTGTTGAGGTTATATAGCATCAATTGGTTAGTGAGACTATGAAGCCCAGATGTGATACTTCTTTCCACTGTCTGGTGGCCATCAGTTATAGGTTGGTCTTAGCCAACAGACAAGTGTTCTTTCCACTACCTGGCTATAGTCAGTAATGGAATACAAGTGTTGTTCCAACAAACTTGCACTTGATTCACTTTTGCCCTTGAATGTGGTATGGAGTTTCTGCAGTTGTCCTAAGTCCTTTGTCTCCTGGGAGTAAGAGGCTAAGGCAGGAGAGAAGGTGGCTCAAGGAGGGTCTGATGTGCAGGTCACCCTCAGGATATGCCCTTGCTCTAGTGGTACAGTCTCTAGAGTAGGCACACTCGTGGGCAACTTTCCATGTGAAAAACACAATGTAAGTCCTATACCCTTTCCATATTTGTACCACAAAGAATCCCACCTTCTCCACAGTGATAGCAACAGAGACATTTGGTGTGCATTCATGTAGACCACAGTATTGTATTCAAGGTCAAGAAAACCATGGAGATCATCATCCAGTCCAACCACCTTGTTTTACAGAAGAGGAAACAGAGGCCCATGGAGGTGAAGAGTCATCTAAATTTCCTTGTCTCATAAGTCAGTAGAGGCAAGGTTCAATATCATGCATCCTGCCTCATGACCAATTTCAGGTGTTTTTCCAGCATACCAGTCTTCCTCCTTGAATGGAGTGATTTGACTATGGTATCTGTCAGCTACTCCTCATCAAAGATGGCAGCTATTTCTCTGCTGCTCCCCTTATCTGGACAACTGGACCACTATTTCCTTCCTCTTCCTCTTGACTGTGCTCGCAGTGCACTCAGGGGCAAGGAACAGATGCCAGAATGGAATACATAAATAAAGATTATTCAGTCCTTCGCAACTTTCCCTGTACATTAGACAAAAACTAGTTAAAATCTTCAAAAACACTTAAAACTGGTATGCAAAGCATAACGTGATGCAGCTTCTAAGTGGCCACGGGAAAATAAGCCTGCCAGTCACTGCTCGTCCTTGGAGAACATTGCTAGCTCCAACATCGAGCCCTACTCAGCCTGTTCTGTTGTAACCCTAGTTCATTGGATCATGCTCACTTTATGATTAATACTGTCTTGGGTGATGCTTTAGCTGATGAACTTAGTCCCCTGGCACTATTCTGGGTATAAGTGCTTCCACTCTTGGTCCTTAGAAGACAAATAGTCTGTCACTGGCCCCATGTGTGTATACGTGTGCATGTTCACACGCGTGTCTAATTGCCTACAAACTGTCTCATTTCATCTTCTTTCTCTTTTTTCTTGCCCAGTGGGATCATGAGCTGTTGGCCAAATATGGCAAGCTGTCACCCACCTCTGTCCATTTGCACACTACCTTCTCATGACCACCTATTAGAATCCTTCAGTGCCATGGTGCCTCCCCAGTGAACTCTGACCAATTGGGAACAGACTTTGAAATGTTCATCACCCCAGCTACTTCCATCAGGATTTTAGGCCTGGATCTCCTCAACTGGTTGATGTGAACTTTGTGGGAAAATAAAACAAAGTTAAGTAAACTCTAAACAAAGAATATGTTGGATGGGAAAGCCACAAATGTCATCAGTGGGAATTTCTTTAGTGCATTCATCATTATAGTATGCCTTGGGCTTTGATGGTGACCCAGAAGCCTCACTTGATTCCTTCAGCTAATTTCAATTACTCTAAAAATATCTTTAAAAATACCCATTTTATGCTAGATGCCAGGAATATGAAGACAAAAATGAAAACAAAATGAAATAAACAAAAGAAAAGAGATAAGTCTCTGCCCTCAAGGAAGGAAATTTGGTCCGAGGTAACCACATATCTGGGAGCAAGGCATTTGTGGTTTCTAGATTTACCAGTGGTGAGTCCTTGTTAAACATGGTCAGCCATGTGGCCACGACTCTTAAGGGTGATCGTTCTCTTTGTGACTCAGTTATTTGCTCTGGGAGGTGGTATAGTGAATATGTTTTAAAGACAGACCCATGTCTGTTTTAACTGCCGTAAATAGAAACTGCTCCTATTAGACTGACTCAAGATGGTGCCCTTGGAGGAAGCACTTTTTGTCTCCAAAGTTCCCTCTGACACCTTGAAGGTTTAGTTTTCAGTATGGTTCTTGTTGCCTGAATCTTTTCTATGTTGGAAGGTAGAGAAGCATGATGTATATTTTTAAATGGGCAAAATTACTGCTTATATCTTGCTGAATACAATGTACAGATATATCTCTTTGTCTGTGTATCACCTCAGAAGGATTGGAAGCTATCTGATGGCAGAGATCCCATTTTTTGCTCTTCAACGTTGTCTTCTTCAAGCTACCCCTACTATAATAAGGCCCTTTTATCTTCCTTAGTGTCTACCTGACTTGAGGTGTTTTTTTTTGTTTTGTTTTTGTTTTCAGAATAAACATTTAATGGTTGTGATTGAATAAATAAAGGAAGGAATGCCTTACCAGCACTGAGAACAGTGGTCTCATTACATCCTCTTTGGAGATTGTCTCAAATCTTGAAAAAGCAGTGTTACTATTGATCTTGAAGACTAAAAGGCAGACTTCCAACTCCATACTCATGGCATTTCTGCCTGTTCCAGACATTGTAAGATCATTTAAGAAAAGTGACTCATCTGTATGTATGCTTTGATCAAGCTCCCACTGCTAAGAATCTTAAGGAGGTCAACAGAATATGGCTCCATGTTCAGGGAGATTCCCAGAAAATTTTTATATGGTCGCAAACAACTAGAAGCAAAGGCAGTGCCGGTCAATTTGGCAATGGCAGAAATGACTAGGGTGGAATATTAGGACACTGTAAGAAATGAAGACTTACCAATTCAGAGAAAAGTGGGAAGATTTGAATAAACTAAACCCTATGGGTGCAATACAGCCATTCCAGCATTGACTGTGTGAGTGGTTGGTCCCATAGTTGACACTTCCCAGATGCTTGTTGATTGATTCCTTTTGATGTTTGCCTATTATCCTGGTGAGATGAAACCCCAAGCATTGCTTTAATGAGCATTTTCCTTGTTATTAGTGATCCAAATCAGTCTTTCATAGGGTTGTGGGTAGATTGCAATTTATCAGATAGATGCCTCTTCATGTCCTTTGGCCCCTTCTCAATTAGGGGAAGGTTTCTATTCATCCCCCTGTCATCTTTTAACAATAAAAGCATATTTAATTTTCTTTAAGAATAGTCATGGTGGTTAAATGCTGAAGGTATACATCACTGTGTGCCACTGAACCAGGGGAAACCTTTTCAGCTGACAAGTTCATTTTCTAAAACTGATTTAAGGATTGAAACTGTAGGTTTCACACACTGACCTTTGTTTTCTTCCAAAAAATCTTCCTGTATAGCAGCCCTCCAGTGTCCTTTGGGTTGCTTTTTGGAATTTAAAGTACTAAGAAATGAGAAGCTTTTTAGAAATTTTCCCCATGAATGCATCAGAAGACATTTCTTCTTACCCCATGATTCCTGGTTATAGGGCTGACTCACATCAGGTTCATGCAGGTGGATCCTCTGTCTCTATGGTCGTCATCAGACCAGCCCTAAATTCACAGAAAGCTTTTATCTCCACTCTCTGTGACTAGAAGCAGAGAGGCATGTAGATGAGAACAACAGAATAATAAAGAAAACAATCAACATCAGGATCCTTTTTTGTCCTCTGAACACCCCTTCTCACCCCCATGCACAGAGTTGGTGCTTAATAAAGACTTACCTGTTGACAGATTAACAGAGGACTGCAATAGTCACTTGTACTCAGAAAATTATATCCCCTAAGCCTAGTCTGTCCTTTGAATGTCAGCAATTCACTGCCAGCCTCCATGGCAGGTATGTACTTCCTAGTAGGCTTCATGTTGGCATTCGTGGAGTAAGAAGAGAAAAAAAGAAGGAAAGCCTGTGACACTAAGAGAAGAGGACAAGGAGGCCCCAAGGTGATGGGCTGCAGAGGTCCTTCTAGGGTAACTTAGAGGCAGACTTGGACAATAGATGCATGAGATAGGCAAGAAGGGATAGGATGTAATGTGCATCATTGGAGGCATTGTCCACACTATGGAGATCACTCATCCCCATGTGACTAGGAGTATATTTATAAAAATCAAAGTCCATAATGGCATGTGGTCTCTTTGGTTTATGAAGATGATTTCTTCTGTAGCACCATACAGAAATGTCCAAGTAGCAGACAGAAGTTATTAACACAATACCAGACGGATGAGTTTTATTTTAATTCACTTCTAAGCTACTTGGATGGGCTGGGAAATGCTATATAAGTGGGAGATATTATGATTTCTCTACTATTGAGACAGCCATCCATACAAAAAGCTCCAGATGGTCAGATTTAAATAACTGAGAACACAGGCACGTGATCTGAAATCGGGATGGGCTTGGCTGTGGTTCCCAAGCACTCCCTGAAGTGTTCCAGCCCTGCTCAGCCCCTCTTTTGTTGTTTCCCTGAATAGCTCATTCACAAGCCCGAGGCTGTTGCTTAGAAAACATCTCAAAAGCAGATTGGACAAAATCTGTCTTGTCCTGTTTATGTTTTTAAGCCACCATTAGATTGTGAAAACTCAAACTACTGACAAATCAATCAACCAGGCTCATATAATCTTCTCATTGACCATCACTTGAAGTCATCTTCAATTTAAGGTCAAGATTTTCACAAGCAATGATGGCTGTATAAGGGCTGGAGAAAGCCCAGGCTACAGGTGCCATCCTCTTCCTGAAGTGAGGAGTCCCCTGACTAAACATATGGCTTTGATGAGTTTGGAGGTGGGGTGTGATGGGATGTTTGTTTTGCTTTGAGTCTACAGTGGGGAGAAGGTGATCAAGGGATCATGAGACCACTTGATGTAGTTGTGATTAAAAAAAAAATGTTCATTGGTGATAGGTGAGCTCTGGCAGCTGTGGAAGAAACTGGTGAAGCTGGGAATGTAGATGACTGACAGGATGGTGGTATCCCCAACAGAAATATGAAAGTTTGGAAGAGGAGTAACCTTGGGGGAAGGAAGAAAGGAAAGAAAGAAAAAAGGGAGGAAGGAAGAAAGGAAATAAATATTTATTGAGCGTCTACTATTTCCCAGGCACTGTGATAAATGACCTTAAAATATTATCTTATTTAGACGCAAAACTCGGAATGGCATGCATTATCATTATTTCTATTTTCAACTGAGGAACTTAAGGCAAACATATTTGGTGGTTGTTTTTGTTGTTCTGTGACTTTCTCAGAGTCTAAGGTGAGATTAGAACTCAGATCTTCCTACTGGTAGATCTATCCGTTGTACCATTGTTATGGTCAAGAAATAGTTAAGTAATACTTTATGGAATTAGAAACCAGCCAAGTGAAACTTTATGAACCTGGGAAGCCAGCCTAGCATAATTTATCTTTTTCTTTCTCGGTTGCCATGCCCTGTGCCCCTCTGCTTACCCTACACACCCCCTCCGCTCTGCTTGTCTTAGCAACAACTTGCTTATGTCTATATGGTAACCTGTTTTAGTAACCAATTGTGTTAGTTAGATACATAAACCAAGGAATGTATAGAAGATTCTCCACCCCCGAACTCGAGGCTGCTCCCCCTTTAATTGGCATGGAGTAGCCCCAGCTGGTAAATTAAAGCTCTTTAAAACTTATAATTAGGACTCTGTGGTCACTTTGTTAAGACTCATCAAGTCATGTCATTTCACCACTTAGCTGCCTTCTGCTATATGGCATGTTCAAGAGAAGTAGCATCTCTGGTGTGAGGGCTTGCTGAATTATTTCCAGGGCTGCTTGTCCACCTGTGGTGTCCACCTGTCCCCCAACTCTCACATTTGGCTCCAAGAAGCTGTAGCGTGCACAGCAGCCACACCCTAGTAAAACTATCTCTGCAGATGGGCTAACCTGGGTTAAAAATTACTGACAGGCCTCAAACCATCAACAACTTAGGGCTATGTCTACCCCAGCATGTGAAGACTTCCATTTCTGGAATAGGTTAATCAATGGGGACAATTTATTGAAGCAACACTGTGGAGTGCTTAGAGCTTGGTCAGATATGGACTTCACCCATGTCATTTACTGCATCCCACACCATTGCCAGTTGTCTCTTGTCTTGTCACTGGACTTTGAGGACAGTATGAGGTTCATGACATTGTGTAGCTCTGCCTCACTTAAATTCAGTTCATGAGTGAATCATCACATTGCCCTGTGATGTAACTGGTGCTCTTTGAAAATGAAGGACTAACAACAACAAGCAAGACATGATGTCTTTCCTGGTCCTCCCTACCCCTCCCAGCTGACTGTGCCTCCCCCCACCCCCACCCAATGAGCTTTTCTCTCATTCACATACGCCAGCAGATGCTCAGACTGTTTCCCTTTATTCCATTGTAAGTCCCTCTAGGGTGGGGATCTTTTTCCTTCTCTTTGTGCCCTCATCTTCCAGCTCAGTAACTGGCATATACAGGAGTTTAACATGTTTGTTAATTAATTGATTAACTTGCTGGCCAAGACTCTGTTGATGCTCATCTGCATCTCTGTCTCTATCTCATGGTTATCATTTAAAGGAAGGTGTTCGGAGTGAGCAAGTAGGCTCTCCCCAACGAGATCCAACCAGGGACAATGTTTCTACCATCTCACAACTCAAAGATTAAAGGAAAATTTGATGTGCTTATTGCTTATGGAAAGTCATTTGATCCAGCAGAGCAAAATTTTGCTTTACAGCTTCTCTTTCAGCAATGGGTAAAGCACATATTAAAATCATCCCAGATTCAATAAATAGCAGAAATGATGCCTTTTGAAGGCCCTCTGATCGTGGACATGAGAAGAGGAATGAAGCAAGGGAGTATTCTCTTCAGTGGGATGGAGGAGTTCCAGCCCAGAGTTCAAGGTCAAGACTGATTCTCTGTGGATGAGTCCTTCCAAATGGCTGTTGGCATATGATGTACTGATAACATTATACTTATAACATGTACCACTGGAGGTGCATCTTACAGGGAATTTATTTATGAGTCATCAAAGGAATTTGGATTGATCATTTACACAGGAAAGATCAAGCAGAAGGTGAATCCTTATGTCCAGATGACAATATGCATTTGAATGAGGAACCTGGAGAGCTTGTCCATCAGTATGAATATACTAAGAACTGATTGGGCCCAGATTTGAATAAGGAGGAGAGTGGCCAGCATTGCCTTTGTAGAAATTAAAATTTATTTTAAATGAGTCCAAGTTTTCCAATAAAGAAAATATATACGTGTGTGTATGTGTGTGTGTGTGTGTGTGTGTGTGTGTGTGTGTGTGTGTGCTACTATTATGTTACCACTACTACTGTTGCTGCTGCTGCTGCTGCCATTAGGAGGACAATAGAGGGGCTGACAGAATTAACTAAGATATAACTAAGGAGGAATTCCAAAACAATGGCAAAGCAATGCCATTTGGTGAGCTGGTCACATGTCAGAGAGGGTGGTGCATGTCATTCATACATAGCCAGAGTACTGCTCTGATGCAGTCAGCCTACAAGCATTTATTGTTGTTCTGTCATTTCAGTCATGTCCAATTCTCTGCGACCCCATTTGGGGTTTTCTTGGTTAACAAACTGTAGTGTTTGACACTTCCTTCTCCAAAGCATTCATTAGGCACCTACTGGGTGCCAGATACTTTTCCAGTCCTCCAGTTTGGTAGGTGGTTCCCCTCCCCAAACTGATGAGAAGACTTTGTTGGAGCAGCCCAGATTGAGAGCACATGAATATGTTGTTATATCCAATTTCTTTGAAGGGAACTTCCAAACTGATGATGTCATGGGTTCACTGGAGGATAATGAGAAGGTTGGAGACCAGTGATAAACCGATCTATGAAGAGGCATGTATGTTGTATACGTGTATAGAGGCAGCATGTTTGTGTGGAGAGAGCCTTCTGCATATTGGGTACAGGTAGATAGATGTGGCTGTCTGTAAATGTGTGAGTTTACAAATAAAGTCATCGAGTGAGTGATTTGCTGATTGGAATTTGCTCTGTGGAGCTGAACATTTTCTCTGAAATATAGGCATCTTTCCCTCAAAGATAGATGATTCCAAACTTAATTGTGTGCAAACATTCTAGATACTACTTCAAAATCAGCACAGACTCAACAATTATTTAAAACCCCCCAGAACATCCAGTAAAGGATGGCTTGCCACAGTGGACAGTGGGCCTTGATTAAGTGGTGAGGAGGGAGTCTGAAGGGAGGAAAATATGTCCATATTCAGAGATGTCTCAATGAAGCTGTCAGAACAGCCCAAACAGCTAGAACCACATCCTAGGGAAAACATAGAATCCTGGCCCTGCCGATGCCTTCCACTGAGTGACCTTGGGGAAAACACTTCACCTCGGAGTTAGTTTCTTGACTTGTAAAATGAGAATGAATATACATCACTTACCTATCTGATAGGAGTCATTGTGGTCAGAAGTGATAATGTATGTCATTCATTTTGTGAGTCCAAAGTGTTGTAAAAATTGGACCTAACACTGTCATCTTCATTATCCATCCTCATCACCATCATCATCATCACATAAACTTGAACTGGAGTTTTTGTCATGGGTAATTAAGCGTTTCTAATGATAATCCCATGGGATAGCCAACTAACCTTTGCATTCATCTTTTTAAAACCTTTTCTTCCATTGCAGACCATAGACTTTGAAGGTTTCAAGCTGTTCATGAAAACATTCCTGGAGGCCGAGCTCCCCGACGATTTCAGTGCCCATCTCTTCACATCCTTTAGCAGCCAAGCCCCTCATTCCAGCCCCTTGGTCAAAAGTAAACCTCCCCTCCTCTCCGGGGGTAAGCTCTTCTCTCTATTTTTCTTTTATCTTGTGATCTTGTGTCTCTTCACCCTCCCTCTCCTAACCGCCCCCCACCCCAGGGAAAGGGTAGATTTAGGAATTTCAGGAAGCATCCCAGATTCTGCATAAGGAAATCTGAGGGGGGATGGAGGTATGCAACAGCTTGCCTTTGGTAATGAGAGATATGGCAGAGTCACAAAAGATCGTGTGAATGTGTGGGAAATGCTAGGTTTCTATGAATACTTTTTAATTGGGGGAATGCAGCCTTCATTAGATTCTTCATGTAACTGAGATGCTCACAAAGGCTTAGCTTTTCAATGATTGACTAACATCTGTTCCAAGAGACATTTCTATGGGATAACAGGGTATGCTGATCTTTCTAAGGACTGAAGTTGAATGAGTACATCAACACAGACTATCTGGTAATCTAGATCTGTTAGAATACTTATGATCAAGATTCTTGTAACAATAAAGTCAGTATTTCAAAGGGCTTTCATTTAGGCAAGCATGTGCCTGGGTCATACCCAGAGTGTATCATTCCTCCTAGGGTCAGACTTTCTGAGTTGGTCAGAGCTTACTCTGCTGGTGGAACAGCCTTCTCTTCCGGAAGAGGCATCTGAGGTGATCTTTTCTGTCCGAAGTGATCATTGCTTAAAAATCGAAAGAGCAATGTTTATCAACACACTGTCTTTGTAACATTAAAATTAATCAAATGTATGAATGTGATTTTTGAAATCAGAAGTTTAGGTGACCTTGTTTTATTACAAATTTATGAAAATATTGGTGCAATCTATACAAAGACCGTTTAAGCTGCATTGAAATTTTAACAGTGGCTGCTCTGATTTCATGCCCAGGAATGAGTCCAAGTTTAGCCATAGCATATTTAACTATGGGTTAGTCATTGTTTCTGACCACCTCCACCATGAATGATAAAAGAAAAAAAAATTCTGCTAGTTGAGAGTATGCATCCAGGATCTTTGATGAAATTCCACAAATATTTGCTTTGCTAGGTGCCGACTGCCATATGACTTCAGTCTCTGACTTTCTTCATTCCATGGGGAATGAGGACTCCATTCCTGCTTCCTTTTGAATCTGAGAGATGAAGCTCTTGCCTTTTCTAGCCAAGCAGGGATCCCCAAAGCCAATTTCTGCAGCCTTTACCCATTCTTCCTAATGAAAATCTCTCCTGCTTGGGCAGTGCCTTTCCTCACTGAAATTTAGCTCTTTGAGAAGGTGTACTAAATTGTTTGCTTTTATAAGGATCCCAAAGGTTGAGTACAGTGTCTGGGCCAACACAGAAGTGCCTCAGAAATGCTTTATTCAGCCATGTGTCCCTCTGACATTGAATTAAGTACTGTTGAGAATTCTAAGACAAAACATGAATGATCTCTGCCTTCAAGGATCTAACATTCTATCAGCAGTCAGTAATGAAAGATGCATCCAAAAGCACAAATACAAAGACACTAAAAAGTCTTTGGAAACAATTCCAAGAGGGAGAAAAAAAGAGCAACTATAGGGATCAGGAGAACCTGATGTAGGTGGTGGCTGCCAGGGCTGAGTCTAGCAGGTGGATGTATGGAGGGGAAGCATCCAGCCCCTGAGGTGTGAGACAGAATTTATTACACAGAAAGTCAAACTAATGGGCCAGTGTAAAGGGAGCAGAAAGTGCATCAAGAGGAGCCATAGGAAACCAGGCAGGAAAGAAGTGGGAGACATGTTCTGGGCGGCTCGAAAATTCAAGATAAGGATTTTATATGTTATCACTTGTCATATATCATAAGAATTAGGGAACCACTAGTGATTTTGAACTAGCAAGGGGTGTGGTCAGAATTCTGTTTAAGGAATGTAAATTTGGTAACCAAATAGAGAATGGATCTGAGAAGGCAGATACTGGAAATCAAGAGTTCAGTTCCAAGATTACTGCAGTGGTCCTGGTGTGAGGTGATGAGGATTGGAATGAGGGGGGTGGTCATGTGTGTGTATATGTGTATGTGTTTGTGTATGTGTATATGTGGGTATGTGTGCACATGCACGTATGGATAAAATACACTCAAGAGACTTGCAGCCAGAATCAGACACAAAACAAAGACTTGAGAGTTGGTTGGATTGGGCAGTGGGGAGATTGAGGGAAAGACCCCTTTGTGACTTGGAGGGTGAGAAACTGGCTGACTGGAGATATGTTGGCATGCATCCCCTACCTGTTCCCTGATTCATTTGAACTGTTTCCCCCTCTTCTTATCTTCTTGGCTCTTTATTCTTACTGCCCTGGTTCATGTTAAATGTTGGTGGTATCTCCTTGGACGGGTTCTTTTCTGGGCTTACGTAGGTGACCAACAGCACCAGATCACATGACACTGTTCAGTTCAAAATTAAAGTTATGCTTAGACATCTTTTTTTTTATTATTATTATTTTGTTAAATGTAAAAGGAGCCCTGTCATTTCCCTTTCTGCATTACCTGGAAACTGTGTTGAACACTGACTCCAACAAGCTATTGGAATTTTGATTGAAGCAGTGAGTCCAGAGGACTCATGAAGAAACCTAGCTCTTTCCTCACTAGAAAGGTTGGGGACAACGTGTACAGAATGAGGTATTCAGACTGACCATAATATTTTGGTTACTTATGTTTCTTTGTTATAAGAAAAGATTCTAAGGCAGGCAGGAGTGGGAAGGATTTGGGGAAATGAAAGAAAAAAAAGCATCAGCTAGGTGGTGTAGTGCATAACGTGCCATGCCTGGAGTCAGGAAGACTCCTCTTCTTGAGTTTAAATCTAGCCTCCAATACTTACTACCTGTGTAACCCTACACAAGTCACTGTAACCTTTTTACCTCAATTTCCTCATCTGTAAAATGAACTGGAGAAGGCAATGGCTAACCAACTCCAAGTGTCCTTGCAAAGAAAAACTCAAATGGGGTCAGGAAGAGTCAGAAAAAACTGAAACAATCCCAAAACAACAACATATATTTTTTTTAAGAAAATGTTTGGAAATCACCTTTCTTTCCTAGTCCAGCCCAAGCTGTACCACACTGATGATGGAGCTGCAGTGGTTGGTAAATGTCAGTGAGGCCAAAAATGCTGCCCATCTTGCCAACTACCAACTGCAAAGCTTTGGAACTGAGACTTGGAGATGAGTGATGTGTCTTGCTGAAATTTGGGGAGGCTCATTAGCGAATTGCTTTTGGAGCCTCTGTACCTTCAGAAATAACCTGTTGTGAAGTTCTATGGCTGTGGCTCTCCTGTGGGCTTGTGATGGAGGGGGAGGGGTGGAAACGAGCATTTATTAAGTGCCTACTCTATACCAGGTGCTTCCCAAATAGTATCTCCGTTGACCCTCTTGATCACTCCAGCAGGAAGGCAATATTTTTAGCCTTATTTTACAGCTGAGGAAACCAAAGCAAACAGGTTAAATGACTTTCCCTAGGTCACAGTGAGTGTCTGAGGCTAGATTTAAATTCACTCATAGTCCAACAACGCTACCCACTCTACCACCTAGCTGCCTTTGGTTTTCTTTGTAGATATCATCATCATGGAGTATAGAGCATGATGCTTGGGCTCTGTGGTAGAACATGTTCATGGTGTATATTTATTTGCTCTTACGTTCATTTCTTTATCTCTCCTGGCATTCATTCATGATTGAGGAAAACAAGACACTGGGAGATTCAAGTAGTGACTAAAATAGAATCTATTCTTTAGTGCTGAAAATTAAGTAGCAAGTGCATCAATTCTCTGATCTCCAGGATACTGCTACCTAAGACTATAAGAGATACCTCCATTGCCTTTCCTCTCACTCTCTTCTTAGCCCCTTACAATATAGCTCCTGGCCTCATCCCTCCCCAGAAATGCCCTCTCCAAAGTCCCTAATTATCATTATGTGGCCAAAACCAATGACTTTTTTCAGTCCCCATTCTTCTTGGTTTCTCTGCAACCTTTGACACAATGGATAATTCTCTTAATACTAGAGCCTTCCCTCTATCAATTATTTCCTAATTATTCTACATATGGCACATTTGTACATATTTTTCTGTTCATCACTCCAAATAGGTTGTAAGCTCCTAGAGGGGAGGTACTATGTTAAGCCTCTTTTTGTTTTCCCTGTGCTTAAAACAATGCTTGCCAAATAGTAAGAACTTTAAAAAAATGTTTATTGATCAAATGATTAAATAGTTTAAAAAAGTATTTCAAGAATGAATATGTCTCTGGAAAAAGAGCTTTGATCTTGTCATTTTAAAACATTAAACATTTAAGCAACAAACACTGACATTTTTAGATGAGTGGATGAAATATTGTCAAAATGCTTGTCATTTAGTCATTTTCAATCCCATACAACTCTTCATGATCCCAGTGGATATTTTCTTGACCAAGATACTAGAATGGCTTGCCATTTCCTTCTCCAGCTCATTTTACAAATGACGAATTGAGACGGTGTTAAATGACTTGGCCAGGGTCACACAGCTAGTAAGTGTCTGAGGCCAGGTTTGAACTCACAAAGATGAGTCTTCTTGACTCCAGACCTGGTGCTCTGTGTACTATGAGGACACTGAGCTGCCCCCTGGCAAAGCATATTCTGGGGATATTTATTATTGTGATGGGGATAAAGCCCTGGGTTGAAAGGAGAGCAGAATGGGGGCATTGGCATTATGTACCCATTGTTGACAGGGTCATTTTCAGGCAATGTTGAGGAGGTGCCAGGCATCTTTGACGCTTTTCCACCTTGCAGAATCTTAGAGTTTGGAGGGACTTTAGGAAACTTAGTCTAGTCCAAGCCAAAACTGTTCCTTACTTCAACACTGGCAAGTAGCCACCCTGGCTTTGCTCCAAGACTCCCAGGTAGGAGGAAGCCATTTCAGCTGCAAAGTCTCTGCAGATCAGGTTCTGACAGCAAGCATTAATCCAGCCTCTTCTCCTAGTTCTGACCTGTGCGTCAGGAAGGACAGGTATAAGACTTCTTCCACATCACTGCCTTTTGAGGGCATCTCTTACTTTGGTCCCCACATGTCAACTCCAACAGGTGAAACTGTAATTCTGACCCTTATCATCACCTTTCACCTGAAACAGTTTCCCTTCCTTTTTCCTGAACTGTTCACCCCCAAGATGTTATCCCCTATGGATATAGGTTCTTAGACTCCCTGCCTTCCATCAAAGCCATGTTCATCTGCCAAGTCAACAAGTCCATTCAACAAGCAATTATTAAGTGGTCAATATGTGCCTTGCTCTGGGCTAAGCACTAGAGATACACGAAAAGGTGAAAACCAGTTCCTGCTCTCTGGGACCCCCTGGTCTAATGGATGAGACCATGTGCAAACAACTAATGGGAAAGAGATGGTATAAACTGGGGATGGTCACAAGCAGAAGGCACTAAGAGGACAGCATGGGGTGACAAAGGTGTCTTGCAGAAGGGGGAATTTTACCTGGAACTTGAAAAAAGACAGAAGGCAAAGGAAAGAGGAATAAATGTTCTGGGTATGGGGGACACCCAGTGAAAATGCTGGGTCATGAGCTGGACTGTGGTTGTTGAGGAAAAGCCAGACGAAAGAATCTAGATTGTTGCTAGATCCAAGAATATTTAGAGCAGGATTTGATGTGTGATACAAATTAGGGACCTTAAAGAATTTTTGGAAAGGGAGCCATAGCTGGAGCAAACATTTTATTCGACTAAAGATAATGGCTTAGCCTTTAACCCTTTCTGAAGCCAAAAAAAAAAAATGTATCCTCATCAGAGGAGACTTTTGACCAATCTAAGAAAGGGCACAGGAATGCAACTGATCCCCTTCTTTTTGGTGACTAGTTGTTAAATGTCTGACTTTGGGGATTTTGTTTTTCTCATCCTCTTATAACGTCTGATGATTTCCCCCCACATTCCTCTTCCTCTTGGTTTGCTGTTATTTTATTCTAGTGGGTTTTCATTCATCAACTTTCAATGAGTTTCTCTAAACATTTTAAAATCCATTCAGAAGAAGGCTTAGCTAGAATTACTGAAGCCCATTGAAAACAGTGGGAATAGAGCATTCAGTTACTCTGTCAGGAATTTAATGATGTGAAATATTTTGAAACTACTTTAGAAGAATATTATGGAATGTTTTCCATGATGTGGCTGATGAGGCCAAGCCAGTAGCACTCTGTATTTATTTATGGCTCATCCACATTCCCCTTTTACATCCATCACCTCTTGGCATGTATCTGCTTGGGTAAGTTCCCCCACAGCAGCCTTGCTCTGTGGTTTTCTTAAAGCATGGAAGGGGTCCTGAGTTGTCAAAGGCCAGCTGTGGGTGCCGGTAGCTCTTACCAAGGAGGCAAGCTTTCAGGAAAGGTTTTCCTCCTAACCCTGACTTCTTGGGGAGTGTTAGTTCATTGTCTAGAATTGCAAAACACACATAGGCACACACACACACACACACACACACACACACCACATACACACACACACACACACACACACACACACACTTCCAATATTAAGACCCCAGAAAAGCCTAAAAAGGTGAAAAGAAAGCATAAGGGATTCAATGGAACTGAATTGTTTAAACTCCTACATGTGAAGATGATACTTGTAATTCTTAAAAATTGTACCACCAATGACAAGATAGAAGGAATATACATAGAGGCTATGAATAGAAAATTAATTTTGAGTGAATGACCAAACAAGAGATAGGGAGCATTACAAAATATAAACTAGATAAAGGATGAGAATGAGGATTACACTGGGTACAGAAGGAAGGGGGAGGTAGAATGAGGTAAATTTTTTCACATGAAGAGGCACAAAAACTCTATTACATTGGAGGGAAATATGAGAGAGGGGGCACTAGGCATCACCTGAAAATTACTCTCATCAATACTGTTTCTAAGGGGAATTAATATATGTGATCAGTTGACTATAAAAATCTATCTTACCCAACCACTGACCTGGAAAACAGACCTAGGAGAGACAATCTAAAAAGTATTGGACTACCTGAAAGCCATGATCAAAAAAAGAACTTAGAAAGCATCCTTCAAGAAATTCTCAAGAAAAATTGCCCTGATATTTTAGAACCAGAGAGCAAAATAGAACTTGAAAGAATCCACTGATCACCTCTTGAAAAAGATCCCCAAAAGAAAACTCCTAGAAATATTATAGCCAGGTTTTGGAATCCCCAGACCAAGGAGAAGGTATTGCAAGCTGCCAGGAAGAAACAATTTGAATATTGTGGAAACACAATTAGGATAACCCAGGATCTAGCAGCTTCTACACTAAGGGATCAAAGGGCCTGTAATATGATATTCCAGAGATCATGG
>CM053581.1:582133056-582199699 GCA_028627135.1 Pseudochirops cupreus
TTTCTTTCTTTCTTTCTTTCTTTCTTTCTTTCTTTCTTTCTTTCTTTCTTTCTTTCACTTCCAAGTACTGTTTTAGTATCGTTGGTCTGCTGGTAATTTTCATAGTATTAAATTAAAAAAAGAAAAGGAAATCCTTTTAAAAATTGCCAAGTGTGCCCCGCTCTTTCTCAGAATCCCTTGAGATGAGGTCGCATTTGTTCCTTTTTTCCTTATTAGTTATAATTCAGAGCGTTTACGTTCGGTGCAGTTTTTCCTGGCCTGGGACTCTTGTGGGGTGCACTCCAAATTTGAGAGCTCCTTCATTTATTCTCCTATTAGCCATGCCCCAGGCTCTTTGAATCATTAGTGAGATCTTTGCACAAACTGGGTGACGGATACTGTTCTTACCTGTGCATCTGCAAGCATCCCATACAGAAACAAGTGATATTCAGAACGTCCTCCTTTCTTTGCAGGTTTGCGGATGACTAAAGGCGCGGTGTCGCCCCCGCACTCGTCTCCAGCCAGTCTGCACGCACCACAGGCCATCCAGCTGAAAGACATCGTCTGCTACTTGTCCTTGCTCGAACGAGGGAGACCCGAAGACAAATTAGAGTGTGAGTGACCCATTTATTTATCTTCCGTATAATGGGATGGGATGGTGACGGAACTAGGCTGAGTCAATCTGAGCTTTATCACCAGGGGCATGGATTTAGAAGCGCTCCTTCAGATGGTAAAATAAAACCAAGACAACCACTCCCCTCCACCCCCCCTTCTGTCCCCTGATTAGCACCTTGTTAGCAAGGACAGTTCAAATAGAGAGAGCAGGGGATGCTCCCTTGCACTGCTTTTGTCTCCATGAACCTTCCCATCACGCTACTCCTTTCTGTGTCCTTGTGGTGTCTTGTATTAGTGGCTGGTGTCAAAAGGACCTGTCTCCACGCAGCTGGTGTGCTATCCAGGGGTCTCTTTCTTCAGGGCTTTATGCTTCATGGTCTGAGGACTCACTTGTTCAGCCCCATCTCTCCACTTGTCCTGGAAGCCCAGGATGCCTTGGGCCACAGGCATGTTTCTAATAGCTGTTCTTTTTTTTTTTCCCCCCAACATTTACTTTTATAAGATTTTAAATTCCAATTTTATTCTCCCTCCCTTTCCTCCTCCCTCCCCAAGATGGCAGGCAATCTGATATAGGCTGTACATGTACAATCATATTAAACATATTTCTACATTAGTCATGTTGTAAAAGAAACAGAAGGGAAAAAAAAAACATGAGGAGAGAGAGAGAAAGAGAAAGAGAGAGAGAGAGAGAGAGAGAAAATAATGAACTCTGAGATTATCTGCATTCAAACTTCATAGTTGCTTCTATGGAGGTAGAGAGCATTTTCTATCACTTGTCCCTTGGAATTATCTTAGTTCCTTGTATTGCTGAGAAAACCTAAATCTCTCAAAGGTGGCCATTGCACAAGATTCTCTTACTGTCTACAGTATTCCCCTGGTGCTGCTCACTTACTTCACTCAGCATCGATTCATGCAAGTCTTCCCAGGTTTTTCTGACTCTTCCTGCTCATCATTTCCTGTAGAAGATTATTCCATTAAATTCATATATCACAACTTGTTCAGTCATTACCCAATTGATGAGCAGCCATGAAAGTTCTTGACCAGCCATGAAAGACATCTTGACCATCTTGACCATCACAGAAACAGCTGCTGTAAATATTTCTGCACATGTAGGTCCTTTTCCCATATTCTATGATCTCTTGAATGAATGGAGCAAAATGCCATCTTAAAGGCTCTCCTCAAACAAAGAGTTTTGTTTGAATATATCAAAATTTAGAAGACTCTCTGAAAGTTATAGCAACAAAATAATTTTGCTTGATCATCTGCTGATCATTGTGATCAAATGAAGCACCTAACAAGGAGACCATCCGTCCAGTTGTCTTAGCCACTGTGATGGCTGGAGTACAGTCCAGAATTCAGGTTCCTACAAAGAGAGATTCTTTTATTTGGGATACAAACCTAGAAGTGGTGTTGCTGGGTCAGAGGATATGCAGAGTTTTATAGTCTTTTGGGCAAAATTCCAAATTTTTCTCCAGAATGGTTGGGTTCATTCATAATTTCACCAACAATTGCAGCTGTTCTTGAGCATTAGAATAGTTATAGCTCAGGGACTGGGGGCCTGAGGCCAAGGAGTTGGACAAGGACACATGTATGATTGTATCTGTTTTGTGACCCACAAAGCCTGCTGACAGTCACCCCAGTGCAGGGGTGGCACTGACCCCACTCCCAGAGTAGAAACTCCCCTTCTCCTGGCAGTTGGACTAATTTGGGTCCTCCAAGGGATCGGTTCTGTTCTGGATTCCACTGACCAGGCAGCCCTGACCAGCGAGACAAAGGCTTGTGTGTCCTAATGCTGATCCTGGGCATTGAAATCTAGGTGTGTCTGCCCCACAATCCTGCTCACACTAAGGCCACCTTCCTTTGGAAGCAGCCAGGCTGGGTGAGATCTCCAGGGTCGGCCTCAGAAGCCTGGCAATCGCTGCTGCGGGAGGGATTCTTCTCACCATTGACAGCCAGTTTCCACCCCGAGGAGCCTGTCAATCCTGCCTCAGGAGTCCTCCTGCCCCTCGCTGATACTGTGAGCCAGCTAACAGCCTTCCACGCCAGCCCCTTGTGTGTGCCAGCAGGCCAGGGAGGAATGGTGATGGCTTTATTTACTGCCCTGAGATCCAGACACTGGGGCGACACTTTTATGGACATCTTTGGCCACATGTAACCTGTCCCTGCTCCCTGGATCAGATTATCCAGCATTTAGAGAATAGCCCCAAGGGCTGGATAATCTTGAGGTCAATTGTAAGGAAGGCTCTCCCTCTGGTGGAGAAAGAGAATCAGTGCATTGCAATATGTACTGTGTAGGTCTTTGGGAAATCCCTGCTTTGGAAGCAGTGTATGTGCTTAGCCTGTGGACTTGGGACTGGCCTTGTGGATGGTGAGGCTCTTCTCTACTCCACCCACTGACCCCCCAGCCCCTGCTGGGCTTTGATCATGAGGCCATCTCTGAATGCCCTTGGTGCCCTGCCCATAGAGCATACTCAAGCAGAGTTTGGCCCACAGTCCAGGAACAGCAGTGACTACTCGCTGCCACCTTTAGAAGGAATGTCAACATCCTTGTCTAAGCGGGATAGAGTGTGAGGTCCTGGGGTGAAGGGACGGCTTTGCTGTAGCTTTTGTTATCTCCAGAACCTGGCTGACCTGTAACAGGTTTGCTGTTTCGGTGAAAATAGTTCACGGTTGACCTCCTGGTGGATGATCCTTTTCTAGAGAAAGAGCCACAGTTCCAACTCGTCCTCACCTCTCATCCAGGGGAGGGAGGCCTCTTGTGTCCATCTTCTTATCACTCCTCAATGAGGAATCTGCCCACTAGTAGGATAGCAGCTCTCCCCAAGAGCTCAGTGGGGCTGCCTAATAGCGACATGAAGTGTTGGGGAATTTCCATGAACTATTTTAGCCAAATGAGAGCCCCATGGCTGGACTGTCTTCTTCTTCTCCTCAAACACCTGGTGCGTGTGTGTGTGTGTGTGTGTGTGTGTGTGTGTGTCTGTGTGTCTGTGTGTGTCTGTTTGTCTGTGTGTCTGTGTCTGTGTATCTGTGTGTCTGTGTGTCTGTGTGTTTGACCATCTCGGCATGTTTTATGCATAACAGGCAGTAAATCCTCCTAAGTAATACATTTCAGCCAAAACTTAGTTTCTTTCCATTTACACACCTTTGTTCCCTGCTCTTCCTCCTTTCCCCAGGATAGACCCTGTGGGACAGTGGCCTGGCCGATCTGATTCAGGCCTTGGCTCCTCACTAGCTGGCTGATCTCAGTCAGGTTATTTCCATGTATATGGTCTTCTGGCCCATTTGGTTTAAAGGAAAAGCTTTGGTCTGTGTGTCAGCTCAGATCCTTTCTCATTTTAAATCCTGTCCCAGTGACCCTTCCCTTCAAGCCTACTGCTGGCCCTCTGGCTAATTGAGGCTTCATTTTTCAACACATTGGCTCTGATTTTCCTGTCCTTGTGAATCCCTGGGGACTCAGGGATGTGCTTATCTTCACTCGTTTCTTTAGTCCCCTCACTCCTGCTCCCCCCATCTCAAGAATGCTTTTGCCTTACCTGCCCTTTTATTATTTCATGGCTTAACATCATCTCCCCAGGTACTTACCTCAGTGGTTTTCATAGTGTCACCTGGGGACTCCTGTGGGGAACAGATCCCCCCTTGCAGGGAGTCCATGGGGTATTTTTGTACTATTACTAAGATTTTTTAACAAATTCTAATATGGCAAAGTATCAGCATGTGAAAGACACAGTAAGGAAGCAGGTTGGGCTCCTCAATAGTATTTCAGAGTACAAAGGAGCCCTGAGAATCAGATTTGAGATTCCTGCCTCTCCGCCATGTGTTTCTATCTTTTTCTGTCCCTTAAGATGTATTTCTTTTTATTCCCTCCTTAAACCATTTCTGTATTTAAAATCTTTTTTTTTTAAACAACTTCTCCTACTTCCTTTACCTCCCATGGAGATTTTCATTAGATTTTAAATGACTCCTTCAATCTCATCACTTAGTGTAATAATGATTGCCCTCACATAATGGTGACAGCCCAATTATTAAGGGAAGGTTTTTCTTTTAAATACATTTAATAGATGCATTTTTCCTGCCTAGGGATTAATTTTATTCACTTAATTCATTTGTTCATTCAACAAGTATTTTTGAGTCCCTACTCTTTACAAAGGATTAGGCACAGAACCTTGGTCACTGGGTTCTTAAAACCCTGTGGAATAAGGCTAAAATGGTCCCTATTTCACAGATGAGGTAACTGAGGCTGAGCAAACTAATGGCTTGCCCTGGGTCACACTAGTAAGAATTTTTAGGAGTAAAATCTGAACCCAGATCTTGCTGACTCCAAGTTGAACACTCTAGCTATTGGAAAACTCTTCCTCTTCTTCCCCAAGAACAGAGACACTAAAATTAGCGGACACAGAAAGGGAAAGATCTCTTCATTCTTTGACTATTTTCAAGTCTTTCTGAAGTTCCGCTACCATAGAAATTATTTCTTCAAGTTGTGTTCAGTATATGGCGTATTCTGGTGTGTGGCTGGTCTGGCTTTATCATCATGTTGCGCAAGCCTTTCTGTGGAGCTCAGAGCAGGCAAAGTAGACTCTCCTCCTCTTCCTCTTCTTCATCCTTTTCTTTCTCTTCATCTTTTCCCTCCTTCCCCCTTTTCCTCTCTTCCTCATCTTCCTCCTTTCCTTCCTCCTCCATCATTATTATCCTCCTCCTCTGTCTCTTCCTACACTTCTCCTCCTTCATCCCCCAACAAACACTTTCATCACAAAAGATTCCTAAGCACACACTAACATATTCTTGAGCCATGAAACAGTAACCATTCATTTTGATTATCTTTAAGCACAGGGCCAATACTTAGGACCCCAACAATCTGTGAATTGGGGTGTATGAAACAATTTGTGCTCTACTGATTGGATGTGTGTAGTCTGAGTGGCTCCCTCAAGGTCCATGCCTTCTGGCCAGACAGCAAGCATAGCTTATTGTAATGACATTGGTCACCTTCTTCCCCAAGAAGTTGGCATGGAGATCATCTAGTGAGCAACAAGAGCCCATACCCAGGTGCTCCCAACTTCTTCAAATCATAAGCTTCCTGCCAAAGCTTGGAATGTACATCTCAGATCACTGTTGCATCACCCATCCTCAGAAAAAGAAACTAAAAGTTGGGGAACCTGGTCTGCGATTGATGTCACCAAACATTTATTCATATATCTCCACTCTGTGAGATTAGCTGCCATAGTGGGGGACCAAGAGGGAAGGGGAAAGTTACTATTGTATTACTCATTAAAAGACTGAGGGATCGAGTCTGAAGCATCTAGCTCCAAAGAGAGAAAGAGAGAATCTACATGCAGCATCTATGTCTACCCACTACCCCAAGGCTGGTACCTGGGCAAACCCGAACAAGACTGTCTCATCTAATCATAGCTTTTTAAAGTGGAGTGAAATTATAGGACTTGCCCAAGGATTATCCAGCTAGTTAATGCTGGAGGTAAGACCACAAGCCATATCTCCTAACAGTCACAAGAGTACCTTCTCACTACCTGCTATGATATATGAAGGGAAGAGCAGAGGTGAGGAGATTGGGGAAGATGAGAAAGGATGAAGGAATACATATTAGGCTTTCAAAAGATTACAAGAAACTGGGAGAGAAGGCTAATGTATTTTATGACAGAATCCAGATCCCAGAAGAGTGACTGTGTGAAAGCAAAGCGAGCTATATGTCAGCCCTATAGCATCTCTGTGTGCACCAGGAAGTCTTCCAAGGCTGCTTTCAGTGAGTTCTCCTCAGCCAAATGAGCTTGCACCCTAAGGATCTTTATGTACCTACAAGAAACAGTTACTTTATTCACCCATGCAGGAGTCCTTGGGATATTAAATAGTAAAGAATTAAGATGTGAGAGCAACTTGTCCCAACACTGCTTTTACCCATCCCCAGATGTAAAAGAAAGGTTGTATTAATGAAGGTGATGGTGTCTCATACTGTTGGAGGTTTCTGAATCTTTCCAAACTGCTTTCCTCACAATAGTCCTGGGAGTTACATAGAATATGCCTGCCTTCCCCCACCCCTGGTTCATAGATGACAAAGGTGGCCCCTAGGTGATTCAGTGACATGCCCACAGTTACACAGCGAGGTGTTGTGAGAAACTGGAAGAGAGCCAGGTCTTTAGAATCCCTGGGAATGTGTCTTCCCTTTTTATGTCATTGATTTATGTCTGCCTGCCAGCTTAACTATCTGTGTATACATGTAAACATTTACATGCATCTTCTTTATAGATGTGTTCTTTATATACATATATGTTTATATATGTATATACACATGTACATGTGTGTGTACACATATAGCTTTGTGCTTATGTGCCCAATCAAAATTATTTTTGGACACGATCTTTTATGTGGGGATATGCTCTGTCTACATGTATATGCTTATATACAAGGCTAGGGGGTGAAGTGGACGGAGCATCAGGCCTGGCATCAGGAAGACTTTGGCCTCAGACACTAGCTGTGTGACCCTGGGCAAGCCACTTAACCCTATTTGCCTCAGTTTCCTCGTCTATAAAATGAGCTGGAGCAGGTAATGGCAAACCACCTCCGTATCTCTGCCAAGAAAACCCCAAATGGGATCACAGAGAGTCCAACAGGACTGAACCTGCTGAGCCACACAATAAGAACGGGGGTAGAGGAAGAACTGAAGAGAGTAGGGTCCAGCTAGATGAAGTATTGAAGGTTAAAGAAATCAGAGATTCCATTTTGTATCTGTGTTCATAAACACTTTTTCTCTGTTAACATTCCAAAAATATTGAAATGAAATTTCATCCTCTGGACATTCACTGGAACCATCATTGAGATAACTCTAAGAAAACAGTATGATGGAGCTGATAATTATTTCATACTGGAAAAATCATCATGGCAAATATTGTTCTAGTTTAGAAAAAAACCAGTTTAAATGAATAAAAAAACCTGATTCTTAAAATTCTCAAAGTGATTACAGTGTTTTTTCCATTGCATGCAATGGGCTTTGGCCAGCATTCTCTAGTGGACAGTGACCTCGGTGGCTACCATTGGATTTTCCAGACCTGTGCTATCATTTGGCTGATTCTCTGTGACTTGTGATCTAATTTGTCCCTGATTACACCCAGGCAATCTGTGTATCAGAGGCAGAATTCAGACCCAGATATCCCTGAGCAGCCACTAGGTTGCTCTGGCTTTCTCATTATCAGTAACAATGTGGAAAATGCCATACATAGGCATGGGAGCAGACATAACAAAAATGAATTTTATCCTTTGTGCTCATGTAAATAAATGCAACAGGAGCCCCAGTTTCTAAATTGAATGAATATTTGTTAATATACACATATTTTTATAAGTGGGCAAACATAATTTGAATCTTCTTATATCTGTTTTTGATAAATGTCTGTCTGCCTGTCTTTATTCATAAGTCTGCCTGTCAGTTGACCTTTCTGTCTACCCCTCCTGCCATTTATTCTGATAAATCAAATCTCCCCACAGTCATGGTTTATTATAAAATGCTACAAGTCCAAGGTCTGACTCTCAGGGTCAAGTTGGCTTCAGTGTCTGCCCCAACCAGGGGGTCATCTTTATTAGACAAGGAGTAAGGCCTCAGAAATTCTCAGCCAAGAAGTGATTGGCCCCACCAGTGAACTGTAGTTCTGTACAGAAAATGATTGCTGAGTCTACAAGTGAGCTTGCAGGGGGGATGTTCAATGGACTCACCCTTTGCATTTTAACAGCAGCCGCACAGTTTCTGGAATGACAAATAGTTGGTCATCCTTGGTGATTTAATTAAAGTAATTTGAGGTCATATTTTATCCAAAGTAACAGACTTGAAAGTAACAAAGGGCATGTCTTTGGGGAGGTTTTATTGTGGCACCTGAATGATTTGGGGAGGAGGTACTGTCAGTTAGGAAAGGTGCGGTTAACTTAGCTTAAAAGTAAAAGCTGATGCAGTCCCTAAACCAGGATGCCTGGCCCAGAAGCTGCTTCACTTACTGTTTAGTAGGGAATTCATTATCATATTCAGACCCACCAACTCCCATCTTATCCAGCGACTGGAACATGACAAAGGGGGAGTAGCTCTTCTTCCAAGCCCCTTAGCCTTTTCAACCTTATCTTTTGATAATGCTCTATATGTCTCCATTAGTACCCCTACTTTAGTGGTAACGAAACTGATGGCAGAAGAGGCCAATGACTTGTTCAGAGACAGAGAGCCAAAAAGTGTGTGAGGCCAGGATTTCTGACTTCCACTTTCATGTTCTCTGTTCTGGGCCACCAAGAGACACTGAGTCAGGTGATGAATAGAGACCTTTTCCTGACGCCAGGAGAATCCACCTCTGACACGTCCCCGCTGGGTGATCCTGGGCAAGAAATTCTCTGTTTTTTTGTTGTTTTTTTTTTCTCCTCCTAAGACTATGACTTGCACAGCAGATGCTGATGTACATGGGTAAATGGAGTGTCTTCACCACAAACCATCCAATCCCAGGCCCAGTCTTTGCCCCTCAAATTCTGAAAGAATTCCATAGATTACCAACCAATAAGCATTCAGAAAGTATGTGCCGTGGCCCAGGCACTGGTAAACACTGGCAGTGTGCGTACGGAAGTCACCAGAGAGTCTAGATTCTTCCCTATGGGATTCACCATCCCCATGGTGCTCAGAGAGAAGCCACCCAGCTATTGTTAACCTCGTCTTGCCCGAGGGAAAGAGAATTAGCCACTTTCCCTCATGGCTGGTGAATGACAGACGCCAAATAAATGGGATTTTCTGTCCCTTTGCCCAAGTCCAGCTGCTTCCTGAACAGGGAGGGAGGTGTTCTCTATCCATTGTCCTTGGGTTTGAGTTCTTCACTTTTTAATGATGCCCACAGGAAGCGTTCAGGGCCCCCAGGACTCCTTAAAAGGTCAGTGCTGAATGTGCAAATGATTTGGTGGCTTCTTTACTCATCTCTGATTGCTGGCAATGGCCATTGGTTACTTCCTTGTCCAGGAGAGCCTGGAAGGTCCAGTGCCACAAAGAAGCATTCACTGGGAGGGGGGTGCACTTAGTCCTACCTGGAGGTAAGTCTGAGTTGGGCTCTTGGGATGCTCCTGTTCTCCGCTAATCTCTTACTTCTTTCCTTTCAGTCATGTTCCGCCTCTATGACACAGATGGCAATGGCTTCCTGGACAGTTCGGTGATTGCATTTTTTTACTTTCAAATTTGCCTTCGTAATTTCACATACTTCTTTCTGAGGAGTATGGTAATGTATCACTCAGGGGTTCTACCAATGGAAGTTGTCTTCTCCTAATTTCCATGTAAGCTTGTGTTTCTTAGGTCAGAGATCCAAGAAAGCAAATGCTGGAACTGGGCTATTTACCTGGAACCATAGTGATGTGAAACTGTAACATTTTTCAAATCTGAAATCAAAGGAGGGAAGCAACTGACTGGGAGGGGGAGTCTATCAATTATACAACACAAAGAAGATGACATTGCATTGGAAAGAAGAACACAAAAACACAGACTCTTCAGTCTTAGGAAATAACTGGTTTAGGGAATGAAACATCACAGGAATGTTCATTTTCAACTGGAAGAGGACTTGGAAGCCACTGGTTCCAACTCCATCTTTTACCAGATGAGGAAAGCCAGGGTGGTTAAGGGATTTTCCCAAGGTCTCTTTGTTAGTAAGTATCTGAGGCAGCATAAGTCTTCCTGATCCCAAGTCTTTTCTGGCTCCCAATTATATATTTTTGGGGAATACTAGATGAATGTATCTGTTGCTTAGACCAGGACTTATACCCTGGCAGTGGGCTCCAAGTCTATATTATGCAAGCCCCAGTTACTTAAAAGGCAAATAAGGTATTACAAGTAGGAGAGAGATACTCCTTCAGGTGATTTCACCTCCAAATCTGTTAAAAATTATTTTTAAAAAAGAATTGTCTCAAAATTACCCCCAGAGTTTGAGGAACCTTCAACTCAATGTGGAAGCCTCTCTCCTCTGTCACTCTGATGTAACTTTATCTTTCCTAAGGCCTTGAAATTCTATCCCACCTAATCTCATGAAAGACTAAAATGGTAATAAAACATTAAGTAGAGAATTATGAAAAGTATGGAATATGAAAGTGCACTTTAAAAAAAAATCAACATTTAAATCAATGGATCATGGGATCAGTAAAGCCCCTCGCACATGTGAGCTGGCCCTGTCACTGCATCTCAGTCCCCTGGCAAAGAGAAGAAGTTGGAGACATTTCTGTGTAAGGAAGGAAGAGGATAATGGCATGTTGGTGATTCTGGAGACAGAGTAAAACCGTTACCAAAAGGGAGGAGAAGACCTTAGACTTGGAAATGACCACAATAATGAATTGATTGTAATTGTGGAAGTTTTTGACGTTTGAGTAGCTGAGATTTTTCCGGTGGCCATGACTCTTGAGGTGCCAGGACGTCTTTGTTCCATTTGGGAAGGGGAGCCATTGACTTCATAAGTCTGAAGGACCTGGGAGATCACTTAACCCTTCTCATTCTAAAGAGGAGGAAACAGAGGCTTCAGGAGGGGCTGTGATCCTCCCAGGGGCATGGAAGGATAGGGACCAAGGGCTTTGACTTGCTGCCCACACACTTATCTTCTTGAAGGTGTCCCTTAAGGGCAGTTCCAATGTCCCCGCCCCTCAAGGTCATGAATGAATTCCATGCTGGGCTTTAAAGTTTGTGAATTCTTACAGACTCCTATGTAGTGACTTTGTACATGTCTCCCGCACACTAGCCCTGGGGGACTGGGTCTAAGTAACCAGACCTTGGATAGCCCCATCTATGAGGAAGAGAACCATATTTTATTGAAATGTCGGGTCTCTGCAGTGACCACAGTAGTGCCCCAAAGGCTATACTCATCACAATGGTCATAAAGGGCCACTTTGAAGATTGTCTCCAATACAGTTTGCTTGGTGTTGCATTTTCTGTAAGTCTTTATCACCCTAGACCTACACATAACCTCTCAGTGCCCTAAGCACCTCTCTAAGGCTATAAGGTGCCAGGGGGGTGCCACCTGCTCTGGTAGAGAGACTTTCCTTACCGTGAGTTCCCTATACCAATGCAATTACAGTTTCACCTTCCGTCTTTTTTTTTTTTTAATTTTAAGACACAATTATTGGCATTTTGGTCCACAGAGAAACCACAAGGAAACTCAGTCTAATATTTTTGGCTATTTAAAACAAACAAACAAACAAATAAACCATTAGCAAGAGTTAGTCATATTCCAAGACAGAGTTTGAGAAATTGTACTGATGGGCATATTAGAAATGAATGTCTTTAATCCAGAGCGCTGAACCAGAGCAGACTGGCTTTTGGTTCTAAGCCCCCCTCCCCGCCCCTCTTCATCTCTGTATTTCATCGAGTCTGTGGGATCCCAGATGGACCTCCCTGGTCATCTAGACTAGCTACCTGAAGAAGCGTTAGCTAGTCCATGTAATCTGGTAGCTGGGTATTCCATCTTGGCTTGAAGATCCCCAACCAGGATGACTCCCCCATTTTGGGTGGCAGCCCCCGCTCCCTGGGGATGCAGCCACTCATTCCAAGTTGGGTTTGTGTCCCCAACCTGGGCAAGTCATTTATCCGAAGTAGCTCAGAACTTCTCAGTGGAAGCAAAGTTTCCAGTTCCTGTAAGTGGAGGAAGTTTGTACAATGGGAGTTTTCTATAAGATGGACATCACCCAACAGGCCAAAACCAGAGAAACATATAATTGAACAAATATAAAAAGGACAAAATGTAAAAAAAACAAAACCCTAAAGACCACCCTCAGGCCTGCAGGCTGGGCCTGTCCCACCTTCACTACCCTCTTCTACATTTTATAGAGAGATATTAATATCTCTACATAGACTAAAAAAAAAAGTTTAGTACTTTTATACCACATTGATGTAACACATGGTTAGGAGGAATTTATTCTACTGCTGAGTGAGTTGTGTAAGAATTTTAATTTCATTAAAATAAATTTATTAAAATGAAAGAAATTAAATGAAAATAAATATTAGATTTTACTTAAAAAATGTCTTTGTTGTAAGGAATGGCTTTCCAGAAAAGGGAGACAGAGAAATAGGGTGAAGTCTAGATGACATAAAAATAGAAGTAAGTTATCAATTAAATTAGTAAAGAAGAAATCTATTCAAAAGTTTTCCATCATAACTTTCCTAATGAGTTTTCAGCCTCAGGGTTACAGAAACTGCACTTGTTCCCATAGGAGGAGCAGCCTGAAATAGGGCATAGAGGGCCGGCCTTGGTGTCAAGAAGGCATGAGACCCAGTCCTGTGTCTGATACATATGGGCTTTGTGGCCCTGAACCCAACCTCTCCCGGCCAGATTCTGCTTTCAAAGCATTTCATTCACTCCTCCAGTGGAGGTGCTGAGGGTGGCGTAGGCCACAGGAGCTCCTTTGGCACAGGGGAGGGCTCCTGTGGGGGGGCCAGGCTGCCCTCTGGCTGTGCCAAGAGCTAAATCCTTCTTCTGTCTCCTTCGCCCCCCCCCCCGGGAGATTGGGGGGAGTCACTATTAAATAAGTCATTTAAAAGCTATTAGACATTCCTGGTATAACGTCTCCCTGGCTAAGCGAGATGAGGGCTTGTGATGTTGTGGATAATTGGGAGGGGGCAACGGTGGCTAACAGGCCATTCTCATGTCTCTGTTTGATCCCATGCAGGAACTGGAAAACATCATCAGTCAGATGATGCATGTGGCTGAATATCTCGAGTGGGATGTCACGGAGCTCAGCCCGGTATGTGCCAGGCCAGTTGGCCACGCCCCTGGGCACCCAGGCAGGACTGCCCTGGCCCGAGGCAGCTCATGTCTAATAGGAAACAAACAAATACCTAAGTCTTTGTATACCTGCCGCCATCGCCTAGTCCACGTTGGTGTGTGATGGAGTGTGTCTGTGGGTGTGTGTCTGTGTGTCTGTGTGTGTCTGTGCACATACGGCCAGGCCACAGTCCCGAAAAGAAGCATCACCTGCCCACGTGGCAGGAACTCAGTTGGGTTCTCCCTGTTTTTTCACTTGGCCCTCCACATGGCCAGCAGTGCTCTCACACAAGCCCCCGTGCTCGGGGAAAGGCCTGGCTCCCTCCCATGTCTCACACTGGACAGCTGGGGCCTCGGGAGCTCCCTCCCAGCTTTGGCCCTGAAATCTATAGCTCCACGATAATTCTCTAGCAGATTCACAGAATTTGTGAACAACTCTCTCAGTTCCTTAGCTGCTGCCTTGGTTGAACTCGCCTCACAGGATATTCCATCTGAAGCTCGTTCCTGGGTCACTCCTAGTGCTCTCAGCCCCCCCACCCTCCCCCGTGACAAATCACAGCCCTTCTCTAGCCTCAGGCATCTAAGAGTTGTGTGACCCTGGCTGAGCCACTTAACTCTCTCTCAGTTTGCTCATCTATAAAATGGGATGGAGAAGAAATGAGAAACCACCCCAGTATCTTTGCAGAGAAAACCATAAAGAGGGACACAAAGAATTGGATGTGACAGGAAAACAGCTGGGCAAAGACAGTGACATTAAAGACAGACTCTGGGGGGAGATTTTACTCCTCCCTCCAGGCTTCTCAGCAGGGGCTCTGACAGGCGTGAGTGCAGAGGGGAAGGCATCCCCATGATGGTGTTGTGCTTGCCTGGCGTGGGGGATGATGGGGATGAGAATGTAGGAGTCGAGTTGGACCAAGACAAGCAGCTGAGAGGTGGCAAATGCACCTATTGCCACCTCTGTACCTCTTTTTAGGGAAGCCTGGGATTCCCATGAGAGCAGGGGGACAGCCACACACCCCCCCCTCCTGAACTACACTGTTAATAGCCAGGAGCCTGGAGAGCAGGGGACCAGAATGCTACAGTTCCACCCTCACCTCACACATGCTGATTCTGTGACTGAGGGATGTCTCAGAGCCTCAGTGTCCTTATCTATAAAATGGGCGAGGACATGCCTGTAGAACCCTAAACGAGGGGTGTGGCATGACTCAGATGGGACAACATTCACGAAGCTCCTTTAAACTAGAGAAATGTTACTTATCCTCTGGTGATTTACTTCTTGTTGGCACCTGTGGGCCCTCACCAAGCCCAAGCTCAGGAAGCCTCCTCTGCTCACAGGAACTTCTCCTCTGGCTGGAGCCTTTGTTTTATGGATGAAGCCAGTGAATTGGGTGCCCCGATGGCATCTGGGGTCCCCTCTCCTCTCACACCCGTTGTTCTTGGAGCCACACCAGACTCAGGGCCCTGGGCCATCCCCCCTTCTCTCTCACCTCCTCTCTGGTCACACTGGCCACTCTCCTGCAGCTAAGCGCCTGGGAGTTTTGTAAGGTTTTTAAACCAGGTGGAAAGTAGCCTTTAGAAACACTGCTAAGGCATGAAAATGGTGGATTTGTCCAATATCAGAGAAGTGTTTGGCTCCCCCCACTTACCATTACTGTGACCCCGGGCACTTTTTAATATTTCTGAGTCTTGGCTTTCTGTTCTGTAAAATGGAAATAAAATTTTTTGCACAATCGATCTCTGAGAACTTTGTGAGCATCAAATCTCGGACCCTTTCAGTAGATCACCTAGTGTGAGCTGCTCATTTTAGTTAACTGGTAAGACCCAGGGTTGCTAAATGACTTGTCCAGGGTTGTACCAAGGCAGATTTGGGATTCAAACCCAGCTTTTCTATTGCCAGATCCCCAGGGAACAAACCCAGTTTGCCTCAATGGAGTGTCCTTGTGGGATTATTTGTGTGAAAGTGCCTGGAACTCTTCAAATCACTGTGTTTTGGGTGCTGACAGTAATATCACAACTTTTATTCTGGGTGAGAACTGTGACCCTGATTAAATTAAGAACCCCAAAGAGGTGGACAGAAAGGGAAGCAGGGAAGAGAAATGTGGAGGCTCTGTGTATGTATGTTGATTTTGTCTATGCACGTCTTTGAAAAAGTCGGGATATTAGGAGTGTTTCCCCGTAAAGCAGGAAATTGGGTCCTAGTAAGGGGGGCTGTGCAATGAAAGACCAGAAGTCAGGGAGCTCTGAGTTTGAATTCAGCCTTGGGCACTTTCTAGCTGTGTAATCTTGGGTAACTCATTAAGCTCTCCAGAACACAGTTTCCTCATCTGTAAAGTATGAATATTAGCAGCTCCTGCTCACAGGGCTATTGTGAGAATCCAGAGTAACCATGGAAAGCTGTCTGCACACCCTTAAAGTGCCATATAAATAGTGTTCTTGATCTTAGTTACTATGGCAATATTGAAGTATGAGACTTGTGAGGTCACTCCCTTTGCCACTGCACAGCAGCAGCTCTTGTATACCTTAGAGTAAGGCACCCAGAGTTGAAGTGACTCGCCCAGAGCCCCACAACCAGCCTGTGGCAGGGAACATGTGGAACCTAGTCTTTCTGCCTTCGTCTGTCTCTCTGTGTCTCCTGCCTCTCCATCATCTGCAATAGAAGAGTCAGAAAGCTATTGATGCCATCGAATTGAACGCCCTCTTTTTATAGATAAGGAACCTGAAGGCTGGCGAGGAGGACATCTGTCCTGCCTCATTAATAATTAAAGATCCCTCCAGTTTTGCAGCCTCTGGGAATTAGAAGAGAGCTCTCACTTATTCGTTTTCTGCTACGTCCTCTGCCCATGCCACCTGGGAGATAATGGGCACACCGCTAACCCTGGGTCACCCCCCGTAAGCCTGGGTCACCCCCGAAGACCATAAGAAATAGATGAGGTGATGACGGGAATGGGGAAGGGTGTTGATGTTGGGGATCCTCCACACACTTGAGCTCACATCGAGACCTAAGTTTATGCTTTAAGGCAGTGGTTCTCCACTGTCCTAATGTTGTGACCCTTTAACACTCGTATGTGGGCGTATCTGCATGTGGGCGGACCCGCCTGGAGACGGATAGAGGAGCCGTGTCTTGGTTCCTAAGACCATAGGAAATATGTGTTTTCCAATGGTCTTAGGGAACCCCTGTGGCCCCTGTGAAAGGGTCATTTGACCCCCAGAGGGGTCGTGACCCACAGGTGGAGAACTGCTCCTTTAAGGGGAAACTGACCCAACTCAGTATTACATCCCAGGAACAAAGTTCAGCTTCCAGTCATAAGAGGGTTTTAGGAACCCACACCATTTGTACAGGTCTGTGCAGTGGGAGTTGTTGTCTCTCCCACTTCCTTTTAGTTTTTTAAACACAGCATTTCCATCTAAAGCTATTTGGCTTTTGATAAAAAGATGTGTTCTTGTTCTTCTCCAAGGCAGGTCATTTATATAAACAAAAGAGTATGTACTTTGTGTGTTGGTTACTTGGTTTTAGGACTGTCCTGGAATTTCCTGACATTCCCATCTGTTGCACTTAAAATGTACCCACTTGTAGCAAACAGTTAGTATGGCTTTCTTTTGGACCTTCAATGAAACCCAGCTCTGGGGACTGACCTGCCTAAATATAAGAGTCATGAGTCCTTTATCAGTCCAGTTTCTTCTTCTAAGATGTGATGGGTGAAGAGGTGACCCTATTCTTGCTTCATGCATGGTCAGAGAGAGTCTCTTCAGCTCTTCGCTATGAGGCTGAGGGGTCTAACACTTTCCAGCACATCCCTGAACCTTCAGAATAGTCTGAGGTCGATAGATCACTAAGGCCCACAGGGTATTGTGATGAAAACAAACACAAGTTTCCGACTGTCTCATTGCTGGATTGCTTCACTCAAGTACATAGTCATGAAATTTGATCCATAAGACAATTAGTTTTATTTGGGTCAAATTTCCTACTAATGTTCTTCAGAAATGGAGGGATTTTTTGGGGGGGGGGCTCCCAGATTAGTTGGGTTGAATTAGTGAGTTGAATGACCCCTGAGTTACACTTGAATTTATACCTGTAGCCCTTCTGAGGGGTAGCCCTCTGAGCCATCAGCCTCTCCTGAGACACAACCAGCCTTCCCTAGACCTGGCTCTCCTTACTCATTGTATGCTCCCCTGTAGCTAATGCCTTTCCTTGTTTCCCAGTGTGAAACTATTTCCTGGTCTTCTCTCCTGAAACAGATACTTCATGAAATGATGGAAGAGATTGACTATGACCATGACGGCACCGTGTCCCTACAGGAGTGGATTCAGGGAGGCATGACCACCATCCCCTTATTGGTGCTCCTCGGCTTGGAGAACGTAAGTGTGGGTCCCTGGGTGGGCATGTCCAGCCTGGCTCCAGAGTGCCTTGTGCTGGAGCCACCAGAGCTCCGTGCTGGCTGCACCTCAGAGAGTGTCCTGTGCCCGGGGATCTGTGTTCTAAGGGGCTCAGACTAACTGGGTTTGCTGTGGTCCTCTGTTCAGTTTAATCTCCTGCCTCTTCTCTTCCCAGTGTGTTTATGTGCTTATCAGTAACATTTGTTTTGTCTGCCTCTATGGCTGCAGCACTGTGAGGTGGTCACTGTTAGTCACTGGGTGAGAATTCTGCCTGAAGGGAGATGGGCAATGGCTGCCAAGCCCTGTGTTAAGCACTTCACAAGTATCTCCTTTGACCTTCACAACAGCGCGTGAGGGGGATGCTGTTCTGATTTCCATTTTACAGATGGGAAGACTGAGGCAATGAGGGGTTAAGTGCCTTGCCCAGGCTCACACAGCTAGGAAGGGAGGCTGGATCTGAGCAAGTGGTGTAAGTGTTCATGTGTGTTTGAAGGCAGGAGGAACCAAGCCTACAGCCCCTAAGAGGGGGCCAGTGGGGTGGAGGGTGGGAGGGGAGTGGGCATGTTGGGCTCCCTCCCCTGGGCAGGGATGGGGGCATCAGTGGGACCCCGGCAGGAGCTGGGCCGGTACAGAGGGAAGGCGGAAGCTTGACTCTTCCCCACGGAAACTGCTGGTCTCAGTGACTCACATGGCTCACAAGTGCTGGGCTCTGTGCGCTGCAGACGGCTTTTGCCATCTAGAAAACTGACTCAAACACACAACCAAAGGGCTTTGGTTAAAATGCACACCAGACGTAAAATCTCAGGTGCTGGTTCAATGACCAACTGTACAACCACAAGATAGGAAATGCTTCTAGATAGAATTTTTTCTGAAAAGGATCTGGGGGTTCTAGTGGACCACAAACTCACAATGAGCCAATGGCTAGGCAAACTAATTCAACCAGGGCTCCATGGCTAAGAGTCAGGAAGTCCCGGACTAGGAAGTTAATGGGGCTGTGGTGCTCGACCCATGGAGGGGGGGGGGGTCTCCTCCCCCCCTCCCATGGTGTTTGATGAGTGCTGGGGATGCCAGAATAGGAACAACTTTGATGGGCTACAAGGAGTCCCAAGGAAGGTCCTAGGATGCAGAAAGGCCACAAGGACTTTCCATCTGAACAGAACCTCGAGGAGCAGTGTTGGCTTTATTAAAGAAACATAAAATGCATTCCTCAGTCAGCTTAGTAACTCCAGATGTGAAAATTATACAAGACTTAATTAGGACAAACATAATAGAATTTAGGATAGAAAATAATCGTAGTGACCCAGAAGTGAAATCTCAGAAGTGGATGTGACCCCAGGAGTCACTCTGGCCAACCACAGAATCTGGGGTCCCAGGCTCTCCAATCAGCTCTGTCCTAACCAGAATTAGGGAGGAAAAGGGGCACTGGGAATATTGACCCTCACTAGGGATGGGGGCAGGAAGGTGCTTCACTGTTCATAAAAGAAGAAGGAGTTTGGAAAGCAGGCAGCAGCAAGGTTAGGGGCTTTGGGATGGACCCAAGAAGGAGAGCACAATCAGCCTGTAGGGGGTTATTTGCTCCATGTTCTCCCTGAGCCCAAGCCTCCTTCTCTCTACTCTTGGGCAGCATCAGGGCTCTCATTTCCTCTAATTTCTTTGGCTCTTCTCTAGAGAACATGTGTGGTACTTTGGTTTCTGCCTTAAAATTACACCCCCTGGGACAAATCTCTGGTGACCCTGACAAAGTTGCAACCTTGGTTGGTTTGTAGCAAGGGAAATTCGTTGAAGAAACCAATGATGTTTGGCCTGCAGAAGACTTGTGGGGGTGAGGGAGGAAGGCAGTGAGCTGCTCTCAAGTGTTTGAAGAGCTGGCAAGAGGAAGAGAAATTGGAATGAGGGGAGGAACTTGGTCAAAATGGGAGCTGTCCACAACATGATGGGCTTCCTTGAGAGAGGCAATGCCACTGCATGGGAAACATCCAATCCAAGGCTGAATGGACAGACGCCTATTGAGAAAGCAGCCAGGGGTGCTCGGAGTCAGGGACAATGTGAAAGGGGTTCTGACGAGCTCCACGCTGGACCTGATGGCCTTGGGGTGGCTTTGTCTGAAATTCCCGATTGTGTGACAAATGTAAATATCCCTTCACAATAAGATCACATTTCTTTCTCCCTTAGTCTTAAAGTCCCTCAGTCCAACCTTCTTCATTGTTTCATCCCAACAACAGCAATTCCCCTGTCTATAGATCTAGACAGTTAGAAAGAGTTTTCTCTGCGTTATCTGAAATCCTGATATGGCAGGAGGGAATGTGGGAATATTCAAGGAAGAAGCAGGAGAAAACCTCAACATGAGAGTGGGTAAAAGGTGACCCTCAAAGAGAAACACAATTACCAAAAGTGATCTTGAGGCCATTGGATCCCAAACTGGCAAATGTACCCAGGGAAAAGCAGTCCTCGGGCTGGACATGATCCCAGGCCAGCAGAGGTGCCCTTGGTCACCTTCTTCTCTGTTCTGAGGGTCTCTACGCTGCTGCAACTGCTGATTTGATCTGTGTGTGGCCTGAGCAGCAAATGAATTACTGAATTAATATAAAAATCTTTTGGTGAAAAGCCTCAAGAGAAAGCTTGAAAAAGGACTGATCTCTCAAGACAAAATTATACACTTTTTTTTTGTTTGTTTAATTTTAAAGTTGACACCACACCTGGAAAGAGAATTGTTGGGTTGGTCATACTCAGCGGAAGGATTAGCAAAATCCTAGGTTTGCTAAAACCTTAGGAGGTTCTGGGCTTTTGTAAATTGTGAAGGAGATAAGAGAAAGAGTGAGATGGGGGGTTCAGTGAGGAAGGATGGGGGTAGAGAAGGGAAGGGAGACACACTTTGGTTTTTGTTTGTTTAGAAACAGCAAAACAATTGTAAATTCAAGTCTTTGAGTGACTGAGGTTTTGTGGGAAGGGTTTAACAATGCTCTAAACACACACAAAAGCAAAACAGACCTTGGCTTGGTGGGGAAGTTTTGTAAGCAATGTCAGTAAAAAACTGTCCCGGGGTTGCTGGGCATTGTATCTTCTGCTGAATCTGGGGAGCATGCTGGAGTCTCTGTGGAGGAAGGAGCAGGGCTCTCCCTGAAATGAGGCCCACACCCCAGCTGGCTCAAGGGTAAGCTCTAGATGGGTGGCCTTCTCCTTGCCAGAGCTTTGTCTGGGATTTCTTTTTACCCCCAACAACTTGCAAAGAGACACATGCCAGTAGGGATTTATTGGCGATAGGACAGAGATGCGTCATGCCCAGAGCGGTGATGCCCAGGATGATGATGCCCAGGGAGGTGATGCATGACTTGGGATCCAGTCTCGTTATCTTACCTGGGGGCTCCTTTGTGTGTGGTGTGGAAGGGATGAAGGCCAGGCTGCCCCCTCTCCAGTTCTGCCCTTCTCCACCTAAGGTGCAGCTTCACACCTGCTCTCTCCCAGGCAGCCACTGGGTGGCAGGGCCGCACCATCCATGGACACACCTGGGCCCCTGAAGTCCCGGCAGGACAAGGGAGAATGCTCTTTCCCCAAAGAGACTGAAGAGTCAATCCCGCCTCCACCCCAGGCTCCCAGGGAGGCCTGCCTAAGCCCCTTCCCTTGCAGTCCTGGTGGCCATCCCTTGGCAGATCAACCACTGGCATGCAGAGGGCATCCCAGAGGGCAGAGGCACATAGAGCCTGTGAGTCACAGAAGCCCTCTGACATCTGGGGACCACTCGCTGGGGAAGGCCCCCTGAGGCACAGAAATAACTTGCATTAACTCCAGTCTAGAACCTGCGACCTATGTAACAGGCTCTGGGACCACTACAGCACTGAGGAAACTGGTCCTGCCTGGCGACACTGGGGGCCCATTCATTACTCCTGGGGGAGTTTGACATGTAAACTGATGAACAGTTGCAAAATATGTGCCCCAGAAGGCCAAGATGAGAGCATGGACAGGTGGACTGGGGAGGGGGGAGAACAAGGCCTTGTCTTATTTAGGAGGCAGTGCCCCACCTATGCTTTGAAGGAAGTAGGGATTTTATGACATAGAGGCCATTGTAGGCATGTGGCACAGCCTGGGCAAAGGTCCAAAGATGAGAGGGACTGTCGCCTCCTGGGAACTACCACTGGCCAAGTGGGACTGATAGAGTTAGTTTTGAATGAAGGAGAGGGGAGGGGAGTCAGATTTTGGTGGATTGTAAATGCCCACCTGCGGGGTTATGCATTGTATCCTAAAGGAGGAAGGAGTAAAGAGACAGCAAAAGATGTTTGTATAAAGTAAAAGAAAGACTTTACTAAATGGGCGTCACTGTGATTTATTTATCTGCCGGGTTTGTGTTCAGCAACAGAAGTCTGTGAGATGAAGGATGGGCCTTTAACAGACAAGCTGCCCCCTCACTGGGCCCTTTCTTATCAAATGGGAAAGGCAGAGTTTTAGCCTGGCTCCCTTCCGCCTCTGGGCAATACGGGTGCTGCTGCGGCCCCAGCCTTCTGGCTCATTTTCAGGGGAAGTCGAGGGAGCAGACAAAGAGTCTGTGACAAGGCACCTGGAATGCTGCCGTGGGCTTTGAAGAAGCCACTCGGCCACCTCTGCAGGAAGCCGGCTCACGCCCAGCTCCTCTCCCCAGCTCCTGCCATCTCGCCCTCCTGGAGGTCTGCCCTGGGAGGCCAGGAGTTCCTCAAGGGTCCCTTGTGTCTTTGCTTCCTTTTATTCTCATCCCCAGAGCTGTGCTTAGCCCAGTGCTGAGAAAATAGTAAACCCTTAATGTAAGATATCTCTCTTTGTCTGTCTCTCTTTCTCTGTCTCTGTCTCTCTCTCTGTGTCTGCCTCTCTCTCTGTTTCTCTCTCTCTGTCTCTCTGTCTCTTTCTGTCTGTTTCTCTTTCTCTCCCTCTCTCTTTCTTTTCCTCACTCTCTTTCCCTCCTCTCCCTCTCCACACGTTTGTCTGTCTCAGTCACTAGCAAATAAAAGCTCTTCCTCCTGTTGAAGAAATAATGCCTCTATTGTATATTCTATGTGCTTTAGGAACAAGTCTTCCAGAAACACTATTTTTTTTTAATGAATTTCACATTATTCTCACTGAGAGATTCTTAACTTAGGGTTCATGAACTTTTATTTTCTTCTGTTAGTAACTACATTTCTATCCGTTTGGTTTCCCCCTTTAATCCTCTGTATTCTGTATTATACATTGAAAAGCACGGTTCTGGAGGGGGGGGGGAGTCCCCCAACTGCCTCAGGTCTCTCCTGACCAAATGCTCAGAGCCTTGCTCTCAGGCTCAGGATCTGAAGCTCTGACAGAGGAGCCTCAAGGATGTGCTGCCTCCGTTGCCCTCAGCCAGCTCTGCCCCAGCTCGCTGTTAAGAAATGCTCAGAGGAGCCTTGAACAAGGCAGACGTCCCAATGTGGCCAAATGCCCTTTGGGTCAGTGTTGTCCATCCCAGATAGACCATTGATGCCCCGGCTTTTCCTCTGATCCCTCCCTCCCTCACACAGAGCGAGAGCCTGCGCCGTCCTTACTGTGGGACATATCTATGCGTTCAATGTGTATTTCTCAGTATCTTAGTCAAACAACAACAACAGAGATGGTTTAAAACATGCTTCCCACTCTCTGGTGGCAGGATTCATGGATTTGTGCAATCTTTCATGCAGCCATGAGGTGGTGCCATAGTGCACAGAGTGCTGGGCTCTGAGTCAGGAAGACCCACCTTCTTGGGTTCAAATTCAGGCTCAAACAATTGTGGGACCCTGGGCAAGTCACTTCACCCTGTCTGCCTCAGTTTCCTCATCTGTCAAATGAACTGAAGAAGGAAATGGCAAATAGCTCCAATGTCTCTGCCAAGAAAATCACAAATGGAGCCACAGAGGGTCGGAGGGACTGAAACAGCCAAAAAACACCATTCATTCTCCCATGAAGCCCTGATGGAGCAGTCAGTCCTCTGTGCCGAGCACCTCACATGGCTGAAAAACAGAAGCTCGGGACCTCTAGGCCCTCACATTCAACTGAAAACCTCATTCAAATAAATGAAAGAGCTGGTGAAAACCTGCTGCAAGTGGGCCACGTCCAAGGTCTCTGTGCTGTCTCCCCGTGAAGAGCCTTTGCCAGTCTCTGCACTTGTTACCCCACCTTAGCAGGAGGTTATAGTTCTCAGTTTTTTGCCCCTGAACAAGAAAACCTCTTGTCTCCAATTCTACCATGATTTCTTTGTAACTGAAAATTCCTGAAACTCAAAGAAATCAACAAAAGAGAAATCCGTCTTTAGAATCAGATGTCACTTTGGAAAAATCTGACTTTATGAATCTAGAGCTGAAATGGAACTGGCCCAGCACCTTGGTTTTTTATGTGATAGACTCATAGAATCTCAGAGTTGGAGTTCAAATTCTTTCACACCCCCTCACCCCTGAGCTGGTACCCCCTCTCCAAAACCTCCCCAAAGACTACGCCACTGCCCATAGGTTCTATGACCCAGGGGCCACGAGACTCCAGAGCCAATATAATTTTCTTCTCTTTGTGTCTCTTATTCTTGGTGTGACCTTAGGTCAGCCACGTCTTTCCTCTGGGTCTCAAGTTTGTCATTTTGAATAATGGAGCTCATCTTGGGTGATTACTTGCCTCTCAGGGCTACTGGATCCGCCATTCCTTCTAAGTCTTCCCCCTCAGCCGCGTGGCTTCATACAAAGTCTTGGTCTTGTCTCTGCACAGAATCATCTTTTTCAGGAAGACTTTGCATTTCTTCTTTATTTTGCTTTATTCATATTGAAAGTAAAATTACAGAGATTAAATGCAGAGTAGGAAGTAGTGACCACATCGATGACAGATTTTTTCTGTTTCCCATAGCAGTCCTGTGCAACACATAGACCATACATGACTCTCTGCATTTTACGTTGGAGAAAGCTAAGGACTGTGTGATGAGAGACTGAAAGGAAGAACACCTCAGAGACCATCTAGCCCCATCCTCTCTTTTTATGGATTAAGCCAGAGCAGGGAAGTGGTTTGCCAAGAGTCCCATGGCAAGTTGGTGGCAGAGTCAGGGTTTGGAATCATGTCCCCTGACTCCATCCATCCCTCCCCTCCGCCTCACATTGGAGAAGTGCCTTTCTGCTGGTCTCAGTCGCAGTGATCCTACTGGAGGCCAGGCCTTGTAACTCTCGATTCAAGACTCTTGGCGTGCTCACCATCTCCACTATACATATCTGTAGTTGTGTCAGTTCAGTGAATTCAGCACTGATTAAATGCCCACTGTGTGCCAGGCGTTATGCTAAACTCTGGATTCATTTGGTGCATAGACATTCATTTCACCAGCTTGGCAGCAAGCCATGTGTAACTTCTGTCCTTAAGGAGCTTTCCAGGTCCCTGAGAGGCAGCCTTGCTTGTGGTCACACCACTAGTTTTCTTGGCTCCAAGATGGACTCTCTATGCACCAAGCTGCCTTTTGCTTTACTCCCTGCATGTACAGCATGATTAACTAAGGAAGGTTTTCAGGAAAGAAACAGGGGCTGCCTCCTTTTCTAAAGGAGGAGGAACCTGCTCTGCTTCTGGGTAAAAATAAGATACCCAGGGAAGGGTGAGATGATTCTCCATGCTCTGCCCATGTTCAGTCACCAAAGCAATATTCTTCAAGGTGAAGTAAGAGGTTTCCCTTGGTGTTCAATGTGCTTACATTATCTATGAATTGCTGAGATATATTCATGGAACGATTTCAGCTAAGATGAGTGATGTACCTTTATTTCAAGCTTAGCCACAAGCCTAGAGCCAGGGTGAGGAACCTGTGGCCTCGAGGCTACCTGTAGCCCTCTAGGTCCCCATGTATAGCCCTTTGACTGAATCCAAACTTAACAGAACAAATCCCCTTAATAGAAGGATTTGTTCTGTAAAACTTGGACTCAGTCAGAAGGCCACAACCAAGGACCTAGAAGGTCACATGTGACCTCAAGGCCATAGGTTCTCCAACCCTGACCTAGAATGTGGCCATCACCATGCCTTATGTAGGGGCTCTCATCTAAGGAAACTGAATGACCTTTTCAGGTATTGTTTCATGATAGCTCAGAGAATAGTCTGGCAAAGGAGTGTATGGGATGAGTGAAAACTTCTCAATTTGGGGTGGTTAACTTTTCAAATTGCTTCTCTCAATCACTTATATGTTCCTTTGTCTGTTTTCCCGCCTTGGTGGGACCCTCCCCTTATCTTTCCTTGCTGTCCCAGTTGGGGAAGTATTTGGTGAAGTCTGCCTCTCCACCAATGAGAGGGGAAACAGTCAGGGAGGGGTCTTGACTAAGTTAGGTTATAAATTCCAGTACTATCTTTTGTAACTTGCCTCTTCTCCATGATGAGTCATGGTGAAGACCGCCCTCTTCTCCCGGGGAAGAGAATAAAGTCCTGTTCTTATCCTAAGAGATCTCTGTGTTTATTTCTTTTCACTAAATTAAGGATGAAGGATATTTTTCATCCCAAATAGGAGGAAGAGTGTTCTCCATTAGAAAGAGAAGAAATGGAAACACCAAAGGGTGAGCCAAGGTTGTGAAATGGAGAGTGAATGAGCTTAGGGCCAGAAGACTGGGCTTGATCCTGGCTCTGCCTCCTGGTTTACCGTGATGCCCTGGAGAAGTCACTTGGCTTATTCTTCTTTATATAATGGAGTGCTGGTGGGGTGGTAGTAATGCTACTTACAGGGACCATCTCACAAGCTCGATGAGAAGAAAGTACTTCAGCTTGTCAAGGCACTGTGGGAATGTGAGCTGACATTGTTACTGCTCTTTAAGACCCACATTTTCACAATAGCTCAAAGCCCCTCCCCAAATAATGATCGTCCCTTTGATCCCTTGGCCATTTCTGTAGACAGATGGACATAACCATTTATGTCGAAGAGAGAGAAGGGGGCTACAGAGAAACAGACTGCAGCAGAAAATGGTGGGATCTTCTTTCCTCAAAGGTGGAGCCCAAAGAAGGTAGGCAGAGTAAGGCCGGCTCACCCCAGGAGGTGATGGACGATTGGTGCTCCCAAGAAGTCACCAGCTTCTGCTTTCAGTAATCTCCCTTGAAAGAAGCAGCATCCTTGCTCTCAGGACCAAAAGTCTAGAGCAGGGAGGGAAATAACCAGGCATTTTAAAGATGAGGCAAGTACCCAGAAACATGAAATGACTTTGCCAAAGATGTACAGCTAGTCAGAGGCTACATGGGGTGTTCCGTCCTCAAAGCCAGGAATCTTCTGCTTTGTCACATTTCTTCTCTCAAAGTGGGGTGTGAAGGAGGTGGGTGTTGCCTAGCAGAGAGAGCACTGGCCTGAAGTCAGTAAGGCATGAGCTTACATTGCATCCTACTGCAGCCATTGACAGCACTTATGTTCCTGAAAAAGTTACTTCAACCTTGAGTCTCAGTTCCCTCATCTGTAAAGTGGGGATCACAGTGACAGCGACCTTGCAGGCAGTCATAAGGAGCAGTTTAGATCATATGTGTAAAGGGTTTGTAGATCTCAAAGTGTTACACGTGTGTGTGGGCATGTGTGATCATTAGCTTTGTTGTTCTTGTCACTGAATTTGGGGAGGGTCCCTGACAGAGTTCTAGGAAACTACTGATTTTGACATTTTGGAAAAGTGGGTGATGTTTATGAAGTGGGTTTGTAGCTTGGCTGCTCCTGCCACAAGGCTGAGGGTTCTGATTGACAGAACTCCCACATTAAGACTTGTTTGTTTTGTTGATGAGGGAAATGCCAGTTAAGGGAGCCATATGTGCCGCACTCCTCCAGCTGAGGTGGACGCCCATGGAATGGACGTCCGTTTCAAAAATTCAAGGACTGGCGACATGGGAAAAAGGGATACAGTGACAATGATTTTGGGCCACCTTCCTTTCCTTTTTAAAGAGCAATGTGTTTTTGTGGTTTTGTTTTTACAACCCACAAAGTTTCTTTTTAAGTTTATGTAGACACATATCAGGAAAAAGCAATCTCCTCCCAGTAGATTTTACATACTTTAAAATATTTCTTATGGGAGAGATTTTCCTCCGAAATATAACCGGTGGAAAAAAGGACATGGATGGTAATGAAATCTGCCAAGAGCCTTGTTCATGGCAGAAAAGTGCTAGAAATCAGAGGACTCAATAAAGACTGGATGGGCTTCACAAAGAGCTGCTTAGGCTATTTTGGAAGCTTCCAGAGAGACTGGAGAAGGGCCACATTTGTTCTAAATGGCTCCCAAATGTCACCTTAAGAAGGATTTCTCTCCCTCTGCAGTGAGACTGTCTGCAGCCTTGTTTCTCAACCAGGCGTGAGTTGGCTTGTTTGTTTTTTAATCTGGATGTGAGGGTCCTTCTGCCTCTGATGAGGTATGCTGGGGCCAATCCTCGATAAGCATTCTTAAAGAAATAGTTAACATAAACCAAGAGTGAATCATTGCTGGGAAGGGGGAAGAAGGTGTCTGAAGGTGACTGAGGAAAGACCAAGGTGACAAGCATAAGTAGTCACATCTCCATAGTGTTTTGTATGCACATGTGATATGATTGGGACCTCACCACCCAACAGCATTATCTCCATTTTATAGATGTGGACATTGAAGTTCGCATAGATAAAATAATTTGGCCAGGGTCACACAGCCTTCTGGCTTCCTTTCCATGACCCTGTGCTGTGTCTCAGAGATTTCTGGATTTGGAGTTAAAAGAGCTCGGTTGGAATTCTGCCTTGGCTACATCTTCCCAGTCACCGCACTTTTCTGTGCCTTGGTCACTTGCTCTGCGGAATGTGAGGATTAGATTCCTGTTACACAAACTCCTTTCTAGCATGAAGTACAGGACGGTTTAATCCCAAATCACCTGTTAATTGTATTCATTTCTAACCTATTTGATCAACTGTCATCAGTTGGATAACTGCTGAGAGAAGGCTGGTGGCCCTTCCTCTGATGCTGGCTGACTCTTAAAGCCACCTCCCTTGTCCATCCTGTTTGTATTTTACATCATCATTACTCTGTTCCTTGCTCTGTGATACATATTGGAATGGTCTGCTTGCATAACTCCTATTATTCAGAGTTCCTTTAGCCTTGAGTTGAGAAAAAGAAGGGTAGGAGACAAGCTCTCCTTGTCACACTGTGGGAGGCACCTCCATGAATGCCTGGCATCATTCTTCTCCTTGATTTTAGTGACATTCCTACCAAAGAAGCCAAAAACCTAATGTACCCATTATCAGTAATCAGGCCGCTCAGTTTAAGTCAAACAGTGCTGAGTTCCTTGATGAAAGATTGAGAGCCAGAAGGGACCATCTGGCCCAATGTCTTCATTTTACAAGTGAGGGACTGAAGCTCAGAGTGGTTACTGGCCTAGGCAGCAAGTGGAACAGGCAGGATTGGAACCCAGCTTCTCTGGCTACATAACCAGAGCCCTTTCCATTGTTCCACACTGCCTCAATGCCTGGCCTAATGAAGAGCTTCTTAATGTTGCAGTCTGTGGGCCAGTGTGCCTGTGAGAACAGAACAGGAGAGTTTGAATCAAGAAGAGCTGGGGTTGAATTCTGACTCTGACCTTCATGTTTCTGTATTCCTAAATAAGGCAAGTACAGCACCCACAGCTACTCCCCAACCGTCCCCTGAGAGACTCAGTTGAGATAAGAGGTGGGAAGTGGTTTGCCAACTTTCAAAGTCACATATAGGGGTCAGCTGTGGCTGTGCTGATCCTAAGAATAGCTCCCAGGAAGGCAGGGACATTTAAAGGGCTTCGTGTCACGTGTCACATCTTGGGTTTATTTGAAGTAATGGAGCTCCCTGATGCTGTAAAAGTCCTTAAACCCCAAAACAAAATATACCCACTTTTAGAAATCATTATTTTCTTTATAATTGTTGTTTAATCTGGATTTTAAAAAGCTTTCATTTTCAGTCACTTTTTTATCTTTCAGGTTCTAGCTCCTTTATTCTCTCACCTCCCATATCTATTCCTTTCTCTCCATTTACTAGAACCTTCCCCTCATTCCTTATTTACCTCTTGCCAAAACTACTGGAACCCCCTCAACTGGTCTTGAGGTTTCCAAATCTTCTCCTTCTTAGCTTTCTCCATGGAGCTGAAAAAATAACCTTCCTCATTCATGATCTATCCACATAATTGCTCTCCTCAGGAGTCATCATGGGTTCTCCCCCAACTCCAGAATAAAATGCACATCCCTTACCTTCTTTGAAGCCTTGCCCCAGGTGACACATCCTCTTTCATTCCCTGTGGCTGCCCTCTGCCCATGGACTGACTTGTGGTTTCCCCACCACAGAATCTCATCCCTTGCTGCCCAGCCCAACCCTTGTTCTTGGAATATATTCCCGTCCAACCTCATCCTAGGACCAGAGATTTGGAGCTGGAGGGGAATTTTAGAGGTTACCTACTTCAGTCTTTTCATATTGCAGGGGAGGAAATAGGCACAGAAAAGTACAGTGAAGGAGGAGGGGTCCAAGGTAACTACTGGATTAAGTGCCAGGAGTGAGACTTGAATGTGAGTGTTTTAATTCCAAAAGCCATGCTCTTCCCACAGGATCACTTAGAACTGGTCATCACCTCCCAGGGAAATTCCTTTCTGATCCCAGTAGTTATTAGTGCCCTTGGCTTTATCAGCTTAGCATGTATTTCTTTATCTTTGCACTGGTTGTATCCACCCCATAGAATATAAGGTCCTTGAGGGCAGGTCTTCCTTTTGATGTCTGTCAGAATCAGCATCTGGCAATGCCTTGGGCATAGCAGTGCATAAAACTCCACACTGAATTGAATTCAGTGTGATTGTTTAAAGTAGTATAACATTTTCCAGGGAGAAGAGATCTGTCTTCATTCTTCCCTTAAACACTTCTGTGATGGATGCCTGAGTGGTCCCTGTTTACACATTAGGGGGATCATGGCAGAACTGAGGATCAGCCAGGACTCAGGGTAATCCTTCCCTTCCCTAGCACTCCCCTCATGAGCTGCTCTGAGACATTCAGGGGCACTTGGCCCATTGTGAAAGAGCCACCCACTGTAGGGGCAGGAGAGATGATGAAGTTCTCCTTCCCTCCTGAGATATGTGTGTTTTTCTAAAGCCCATGGTAACCACCAACAAAGCAGCAGATTGTCTTCTGACGCTTGCTTCAGTCAAGCTCAGAATTTCATTGGCACTTGGATATTTTGCTGTTTTTTTCATTAAATGAAATCTGTTTCTTTTATGCCCTGTACAGAATGTGAAGGATGATGGACAGCACGTTTGGAGACTGAAGCATTTTAACAAGCCAGCCTACTGCAATCTTTGCTTGAACATGCTTATCGGTGTGGGGAAGCAGGGCCTGTGCTGTTCCTGTGAGTATGAGGATAAGTATATGGACAGGGTCTTTCCCTGACTTCCTTGGTCCCAGCTCCACCTTTCCACCAAAGTCTCATCATTATGATAAGGGCCCTCCCAAATCTGAGTCTAGTATGCTGGAATTCCACCCCTGAAGCTGAACTTGCCCTCTCTCAAGTCAGCAGTGGAGATGAATGGCCTGAAGAGTAGAGGCTAGGCCAGGTTTCCCCTTCTTGAGTGTTGGAACATCTACCTTTGCCCCAGAGGGATGTCAGAGGAATATGTCCTGATGCTAGCCAACTATTCTCATGGCCACCTTCACTCATTCTGCAAAGATGCCTCTTACCTCCTCTGGGAACATCTCAGTGATTTCCACTCACTGGTCATGTGTTAGACCTTTCACAGTCTGGATGGACTTTGTGTTTTCTCTCTGTCTCTCTCTCTCTCTCTCTCTCTCTCTCTCTCTCTCTCTCTCTCTCATATCTTTTCATTATCATTTTTATTGAAAAATTTTCTAAAAATACAAAAATATAGGGGTCTAGGAAAATATGGTCATGGGAGAGGTGGGATGGTCTCATGGGTGCAGTGCAAGATTCCTCTTTGCTTTTATGAGTTATAAAGAAATCTCACCCCCAAAAAAGGTTCAAGGTCTAGTCATTTAAAATGCTTTCTCTTAGGCAGAAGTAAAGATTTCACATGAAGAATCCAAAGACTCAGCAGTACATGAGTTGTAGGAAGTATTTTAGTTACAAGAGCTTTTATCAAGGCAGGATTTTGGGTAGGAAAACTCAGGTTTGCCAGAAGTGAAAGGGATGTGATTTTTCTTCAATATTTCAATAATTGTTGTTTCCATCAGCTGGACACATCCTATATTTGCTAAGATTATAGTTCTGTGAGCTTTATTGTAGAAGGTTTCATGAGTTGCTATGATTAAAAAAAATCATCACCTTTAATCTTATTTTTAAAGATAGCTAATCGATCTTTTTATGGTCTTAACATTGCTTTCTTTCCCCAAGAAATCCTTCCCCCAACCTCAGGCAAGAGAACCACTCCTTGCTACAAAGAAATGAAAACAAACAAATTATTGCATTGCTTACAAATGCACGCCCCATTCTTCACTTTTCTCTCCCACCTCTTTGCCCAGAGAACAGAAGTACATCACTGTCAGTCCATTGAAGTCATGATCAATCATCCCCTTGGTTTAGAATTCTGATGCCTTTCAATATTTTCTTTTACACAGTTGTTATCGCTGTGCACTATTTTCCCCTATTTTCTTTGTTCTATATCAGTTCACAAAATTCTTCTGAGGTTTCTTTGAAGTTCATATTCACTGTATTTATTTTATGGCACAATACTATCCTTCACATTCAAACCTGTTAAACTTTTATGTGTTGTTGGTTCCTAGATTTAGATTCAACAGAATAAATATGTAATTTAGTCCACTTTCCTAATTTGACAAAGGAAAAAACTAAGGCTTCAAGTATCAACCTGAAGCTGGTGACACTTGGTGGTTCAGAGCAAAGAGAAGCCAGGAAGACCGGAGTTCAAATCTAGCCTTGAACACTCATTAGCTATGTGCTCCTGAGTCAGTCATTTAACCTGGATTCTGAAATAGTAGCACCTGCCTCCCAGGGGTGTTGTGGTGATCCAATGAGATAACACCTATAATGTATGCAGCAGTCTTTAAAGTGCTCTATCCATGTGAGATAACTTCTCTGAGGTGATAATGCTAATAATGAATTAACAGTCTGAGTTTAAAGACAGTTTTTCTGACTCCAAATAGAAAATGAGCCAATCTGAGACTTGGCAGAGGCCTCAGTGGGGACCTATTCCACCCTGTATCTGAACAAGAATCTTCTACCCCAATATGGGTTCTTCCAGCTTTGGCAAAAGTGCTTCCAATGAGTGGGCACCTGCTGCTTCCCACAGCCATCCGATTCTCTTTCTAAGGAAGATTCTCTTGAGCGGCAAGCGCCCCCTTTGTAATTCCCTCACACTGCCCCATCTTTCACAAAGGAGCCATTACTTGAAGACCACCATCGCACCCAGCCTACATGCAGGTTTCTTTTCCAATTCATTATCAATGTGCCAGTTCCTCCAGCTGATCCCCATGGTGGGGGCTACAGGCCTTTCTCAGTCTGGTTGACCTCCTCTGGTCCTCTGCTTTCCAGATTATCATCATTCTTCCGAAAATATAGAGCCTGGAAATGAATCTAGTGCTCTCCATATTATCTAACCTAAACCTCATGGAGTAAATGTCACCTCCCTGGCCCTGGACCCTCTGCTCCCATGGTTCACCAGGACCAAAGCTTGGAGCTTTGCCCATGGTGGACACTTAGTGACTTTGTCTGTTGATTTCGCCTGAATTAAATTGGCCTAAACCTAAAACTGTGAAAGTTTACTTGTTTTGCGGTGGTGGCATATATTCCTAGTACACAGTAGGTGCTTAATACATTTTTTATTGATTGATTGGGTGGAGTCTATAGTTCTGCTCTCTGCCCCTAGACGAGGATGAGAGCTGTGGGAATTGAGTACAACTGCATTGTTTATCTCTTCATAGATATGTCCCTGGTCTTCCTTATTTTATTAAATAAATATCAATTAAAAATGTATCTACGGGTCACTCAGATCTACATAAAAAGGGTAATGGAAAGGCTCACAAGATTTAAGGAGGCCAGAAGTCCTGAGTATTTTCTCTCATTAAACAATTTCATCTGTATCCAATAACTCAGCTCCAAGTGGCATTTTCCTGGTTCCTTCATTCACAGAGCATGGCAGCCTAGGTTCGAGTAACTCCAGTCTTCTGCTTTTTCCCATTGTCTATGGCTCCCCTTCCTGCTTTTGGAGGAATGTCCAAAGTTCGCCTGAAATTGCTCACTTTCCATAAAGAAATCTTTCATCTTTCATTTGTACAAAGGGCTTTGTCTCTCTGGGTTTCAGTTCTCCTTCAGAGTGTTATGAGTATAGCAAAGCCTCTTACTGTTCTGGTATCTATCGTGGATATTTTGACCCCTGCTCACATTGGAACACTTATATGTCTTCCCTCCTGCACCCACCCCATCAGAATCTACTTCCATTCCCAAAGCAGAATGCTGCTACTGCTGTATCTCGTCAACTCAGCTTTCTTCCTCCTCCTGCTCTTTAACACAGCATCAGTGTACTTTTACTTTCCATTCTATGATTGTGTCACCATTCAGGTTTGAATATTCAGAAATGCAAGTTTCATTTAACCACATTTCACATACACACACATGCACACGGGTGTGCACACGCACATACACACACACACACCCCACCCCTTCCACCCTTCTCTTTTCATTTCCACATCAATTCCTTCAGTCAGAAATGACAACAATTGGAGGGTGGTAAACTGAGCATCAGCACATAACAAAGAACCAAAATGTTGTGAAACTGTAATGGAAATGGATCAGTGTGACCTTTAGCAGGAAATTCAAAGACAGATCATGTAGAGTTCTGAGCTTCACAAGCCCCAGTGTTCATTGTCAATGGATTCTCTTCAGTCCCACAAATATCTGTTAAGTGTTCCGAAGAGTGGGTGGCCACTTGTAGAGGACTTTTTTAAGGGGATTGTGGTTCTGCTGTGAATTGTACTAGGTGGTCCTTCAGGGTTTTTTTCATGTCTGAGACATCATGAAATATCTGTCGTGACGTGAACAGGGCTACAGATGGAAATTATTCCATAGAACCTAAGTTTAATTTTCTTCCTTCCTCCCTCCCTCCCTTCCTCCCTTCCTCCCTTCCTCCCTTCCTCCCTCCCTCCCTCCCTTCCTTCCTTCCTTCTTTTTTTCCTTCCTCCCTCCCTCCCTCCCTTCTTCCCTCCCTTCCTTCCTTCTCATATGTTAGAGTCAGGCAGAGAGGGGATAGTGAAATGCTCCTTCATTCCACAGACTCACAGACTCTGAGTTGGGAGGACATTTAGTCCAATGTACAACTGAGCAGAGAATCCAGTGGTAAGTAAGATTCCTTGGTGGTCAGAGAAGGTGCCTTTTTGCTCGTGTCCCCCCTTTCTACTGTGGCTTAGATCTGTGCTTGTCCCTCACTCACATGGCTTATGCTCATCCCTAACTGACTGATAAACCCAAAGGACGGGGGTTATGTTCTATTTAATTGTTATATCTCACATACCTGATGAGTAGGTTGGTTGAGTTGGTTATGGTGATCATCCTGTGGATTGCTGGATATGTAAACATTTTCCCTTCTTGTCACTAAGGAATCTGTTTGAATCACAATTAATGAAGAATGGAATTATTTAACTTGTTGGGCAGCATAAGGAGATAAGAAACACAGACCTCGAGAAGGTCTGGCAATGGGTGGGCTTTGGGAGGTGTGCCCCAATACTTTAGGTTCAGGAAAGTTACTTTCACATCTTCCGATCAAGTTGCTTAATTTGGGCCACCTCTACCAATCCTCAGTCAGGCTGGTTTAGGAACTCCTAAAAGAGGAAGCGGCGATCATTGAGAGCCATTACAGCTTCTCAAGAACAAGCCATCCCCCATTCAGGTTATTTTTGACAAGTTTTCAAAGGTCTAGATCATGAGAATACTAGAGATTATGTTTACTTAGATTAGATTTAACTTAAATCTGAACAGAGCATTCAATAAAGCATCTCATCGTATTTTTGTGGCAAGTCTGTAGAAATGTGGGCCATATGTAAATCTAACCGGTGGTATTTGGAGCTATTTGTCTGATCTGACTCAAAAAGAATTTATTCATTCAGGACTTGATGTCAGTTCTGAAGGAGGCCTCCCACAGAGCATCCCAGGGGTCTGTTTTTGGCCCTCTTCTGCTTCACATTTTCTTCAGTAGCTTGGAGACAGGCCTCCAGGAGGTAGCTTGCTCAGCCAGTGTTCAGAAGACACCCAGCTAGGAGGGAGAGCTAAGATATTAAGTTACAGAGTGAGGGTTTAAAAAGAGCCTGCCTGCCAGCCAGTGATGCTGGGATGAGTCTGATAAGGTGATTTTGGTAAAGAAAAGGAGAATGTCTGGCATGTGGGTGCGAGAAATTGACTTCGCTAGCACAGGGCGAGGGACGCATCATTAGACAGCAGTTTGTCTTGAGAAACATCTCAGGGTTTCAGCACATTGTGAATTCACATTAATCAGCAACGTGATGTAATAGCTCCAAAGTGACTGAGCTCTCTGGCATTTTTGAGAGAGGAAAGGAGGAGGGGGTGGCCCCACTGTACCCAGCCCAAGGTGATGATGTGGGGAATGCTGTGGTCATGTCTGCATGCCGCAGTTTGGGGGTATGGGTAAGTTGGAGAATATCTGTGCGGGGAATAATGAAGAAAGGCTTTGAGTCCATACCATTTGAGCATTGGTTGAAGCAACTGGGAGCGCTGAGTAGGGAATAGAGAAGGTTCAGAGCAGGGGAAGGAAAGCATGATCATATCTTCAAGGACTTAAGGGGTGGTCCTGTGGAAGAGAAACTATTCTGCGTGGCCCACAGGACAGAAGCAGGAACAATGGACAGCAGCTCCAAAGAAGCAAATTTGAGGTTCAATGTTAGGAGAATCTTCCTACCAGTTTGAGCCATCCCAATATGAGATGAAGAGGTGTGATAGATGAGCCCAATGGAGGCTTTTAAGCAGAGAGTGAGGAGGACTTCCTTTTTGTGTATGGGTTGAACTCAGTGATTAGTGAGGTTAGTGAGATCTCTATGGGAAGGAACCCAATCCAGCCCTCTCATTTAACATGGAGAAATTGGGGACTATGTGGGCAAATGGCTGGTCCAAGACCACAGTGGAAGTGATGGCAGCAGCAGGATCTGGAATCAGATTCTGGGATCCAGGACAGGGGCTCTGCCATAGAGGACATCTGTGCCATCTTTCTCTGAGGAAGATAATGGAATCATATAAATGGATTCTTATCTGAAATACCTTGGAGATATGAGAAATACGGCATGGGTAATGCTGCTGGTTCCTTAAACATTCTGTCTCCCATTAATAATGGAAAAAAGAAATCTGCTATAGAATCATAAACTTTGAGGGGAGGGGGCTTTGGGTCATCTGATTGCATCCCCCCATTATTACACCAGTGGGGATGGGAATTGACCTGCCTGAGTCACCCAGACTGTAGGTAGAAAAGTCAGATTTTCAGTCTGGTGTCTTTAATCCCAAGTTTAGGAGTCTTTTCTTTATAATCTACTGTCTTTCCTTCTGAGGTTTCCTTCCTCTCCCCCCATATTTCCACATATTCAGTGTTGTTAGACACATTATTTTGTCACATGAACATATTGGTATTAAGCTACACTTCTTTAAGAATCTAAAAATACAAAAGAATTAGAGACAGTGCTGAGTTATAGTACATTTGATTATTTTCCTCACATTTTCATTCTCTTCATATATTTTTCCTCCAATATTCAGACAAGTTTATCAAACAAAACATGTGCTTTAGTAAAGGAAAATATTGTCTGGAGAGACAGAATTAGGGCTCATATTGGCTTGGCCTGAAGGATAGCTCCTGCTCTCTGGGAGAAGGAGCGGGAGAGAAAAAAAAAAAAACAGCACAGAGCCATTGAAGGTTGGAATAAACCGATAACAGCTTAGCCTCCACCTCTGGGGTCTGATTTCCAAGCTGGCCAGCTGCTCCCCTTGCCTATCGTTGGTCAAACATAGATTTTCTTCTGATGAGCAAATGACACTAAGCCATTTGGCAGTCATCAATTTTTCTTTAATATTTTAGTCATTTGAGAGTTATTGTGAAAAATTTTAGTGAGGACTGATTTAATTAGGCATTTCCTGCTATGCCATGATGCAGTCATTGTGGCTTTTCCCATGCAGAATATTTCCTGTGCTAATTGGCCTTTTGTATCTCATGGCAAAAACCAGTCTCCTTTAGCTTGTCCCTGCTGAGACTGATTGAATTGATTAGACGGTGATGGTTCGGGATGAGGAGGCCCTGCTAAGGCCGACCTCTCCCTGGAAAAACTTGATCGGGACGAGGAGTAATTGGTGTTTATCTGTGTGCTTCCTTTTAGTTTGCAAGTACACGGTCCACGAGCGCTGTGTGGCAAGGGCGCCTCCTTCTTGCATCAAGACCTACGTGAAGTCTAAAAAGAACACAGATGTGAGTGCCATGTCTGGCTTGGCTTCAGGAGGATTGCAAGCCCTGCCATCTTGTTTCTGCACATCTAGTTCCATCCTCAGTCACGCCTCATAAATGGGTCCATGTCAAGGCTTAGGGTTCATTGTCTCTATCTTGTCCCTATTGTTCCAGCTTACTTCATACACCATTCCTGGGTCAATGACAAGGCAAGGTTTGCCATCTTATCGCAACCTGTCTTATTCCCTCCTGGATCGTGTACCATGAACGAGTCAATGGCTCAGTCAGCCTCACTGTCTTACAGCCCCTGCCCATTGATTAGTTCTAGGTCAGGCACCATTACAGGTCCCATGGCAACTTATCCTTGCCCCTACTGTCTCTTCCTAGGTCATGCACCATTACTGGGTTGAAGGCAACTGCCCAACCAAGTGTGACAAGTGTCATAAAAATGTGAAATGCTACCAAGGCCTGACTGGACTTCACTGCGTTTGGTGTCAGATCACTGTGAGTAGAATGAACGATAATCATGGGTAGGCAGGTGCCCTGTAGGCCCTGGGCACTGGGAAACGTGGGGAGGATGACACGCATTAACGTGTCCCTGAGGTCTTCTCAATGAGGCATCTCATAGATGAGTGAAGGCAGGTGGAGGATGGGGCATTGGAAGGCTCCCTCGAGGTCACCTAGTCCTGCCCCTTCATTTCATAGTTGAGCAAATTGATTCCTTAATGTATTGGAGCTGGGTTGGAGCTGGTGGTGGGGAAAAGCTAGACCAAGCTTCCTAAGTCCCCAAGGAAAGACTTTGAGGTTCTAAAGGGCACTTCTCTCTGCAAAAGCTGATCAGAATCTGCTGCAAACCAAACCCCCTGGAGCAGCCACTCTCAGCCCACACAGGTTTCATGCCTCCGTCAGTTCTCCAAGTGTATTTGAATCTTCGTTGTTGACAGGAGTCAGTGTAGACAGGCCCCTGAGTAATAGCGCCCTAGTGGCTTCTCCAGACTCATGTGGTTGGAGGGCTGGCACCTGTCCCATGTCTGAAGGAGGCTCTGGTCTCATTATTGTAAAGAAAAAAACAACAGAGGGAGCAGTCTCAGCGAAGTCAGCACAGATACTGCTCTGGAGGTGGCCGTGTGGGCGGGGGGGGGGGATCCTCAGAGGTTTGCTCAACATGCAGAGGGTAACGAGAGCTACACACTATGTCGTGCATTTCGGAATATGAGGAAGTTTATTTTAAGGATAAATAGATTTCCTTCACACATTTTAAACTATTATTCAGAACCCAATTATAGTTATACTTGGAGTTGTTCTCAAACTGTTCAGAAAAATGGGCTTTTTATTATTCTAATTACGAGTGGTTAAAAGGGAATTTCTGACACAAAGATATGAATGTGGTTCTTGATTTCAGTGTCAGCCAAACTTTGAAGAACTAGAACACTCTGGAACTTTGGGGTTTCTTTCTTTTTCTTTTCTTTTTTCATGATCCTTAGACTGTCTCCATCTTCTCATCGCCGCCCACTCACCTCTGCTTCCTCTTCTCCTGTAGCCTCCCCATCTTGGGAATCACATTATTTTTATCTCTGTCCTTTTAGGGACCTGCGCCTCTTATTGTACAAGAGAGACAGGGAGACACACAGAGAGCGGCAGAGAAAGAGGCAGAGGGAGGAAGAAAATAAAATTAGTTGACATTTACATGGCACATTATAAAAGACATTCAAAATACTTGATATATGTATATATATATGTATATGTATACACACACACACACACACATGTATGATTGACGTACTCAAGATGTTACTGTGCACAGATGAGAAAAGTGAGTCTCTGGGAGGTCCAGTAACTCCCCTAAGGTCTCACCAAATTAGGACATGTCAGAGATGAGATTCAAGCCTGGGATCTAACTGAACACGGCTCCCTCCTGGTCGCCACTGTGCTCTGTGGACTCCCTCTAGTTTTATGATTTAATTATTATTTTGGGAGCGTGCATTTTGATTCAGCAAATTGAAATTCAAGCTTAATTTACCAGGGGCTATTATGCTAATAATGTCGAGACTAAAGGCTTGGCTCTCACTCCCAGTCACCCCTTGTCCTTCACCTTCACTTCAAAACTCAGTCTTAGCAGAAAGAGCAGCTTCTCTCTAGTGATTCCTTCACCAAGCTTGGGTAAAGCACCTACTGTGAGTCCAGGGCTGTCTTAAAACACTGGGGATACAGAGAGAGACAAAGGTCAGCTTCTGCCCTCAAAGAGCTCCCTGCTGTCAGTTCATTTAAGAAAGATTTGAGAAATTCTTAACTGTGTGTAAAGCACTGTTTTGGGTGGGGATGGAGTCAGGAGAGATACAGATGATGGGAGACTCTGTCCCTGCCTTCAGAGATTTTCCAGTCCAAGGGCTTGATACCATGGGCCAGAAAGCCCCTATTGAAGCCCTTGGCATCCAGGCCTTGGCATTTTTCTGGCCAATTCTCTGATGAGCCTTTGTGTATTACAAGAGTCACAATCAGACATGTTTGACCCAGAGGTTCTCAATCTTTGCAAAAGTGTGCATATTTATGACAGGACAAGGAAAGGAGGAGAGAAGGGGCGTGGTATGGGAGGGGAAAGGGTTAGTAACCCCTCCCAGAAGGGAGGAGCAAGGTGATGACCAAAGCCACTCTCTTTTCGCTTGGCAACCTCTGGACTATGAAGATAGGAGGGGGCGCTTCTCTGCAAAGTCCCAGCCTTGGCCCAGACCGAAGGACACGTGAGGAGTCCAGCCTGCGTGCAAACAGCAGATTATGTCAGCTGGGGGCCTTTGTCCTTCGTGCCCTCGGCACTTCCTTTCTGGTCTGTGCTCCTGTGTTAACTCAGACAAGTTCAGGGGACCCTTAAGAGCCCTTAACATCTAGCTTCTCTTCCTCTTGCCAAACCCAATCAATGGTATTCAAACTCTGCCCCCCTTCCCTTTAGCATTCCTGTCCATATCACTGACTTCTGCCCACCCCCACCCCCAACCCTGCCTCTCTGAACTAGCCTCCTGACTTGGCCAGCGCTCCTATAGAGAAGAAGAGAAACTGGCCACTGGGAATTCCCATGAAGAGAAAGAGGAGGCTACCCCAGCCTCACCTACACCAGCCCTAGAGACTCAGACCACACTCTTCAGAAGGGCAAGAACATCTGCAGCCAACTCCCCCCTCCCCACACACACGCAGACACACACACAGCATTCTTGACAAGCATCTGCCTGGGGCTGGCCAGCTACGGGTCCATGGTGCCATCCTGCAGGCCCTGAATTCTCTCTGTGGACCCAGGCTCTGCCCTCTGACTCCCACCCAGAGCCCTGCCACAAAATAAGGCCCTTACTCAGAGGTAAAAGACAGCTGGGTAGACAGTCATTATGCACATAGAGAAAGGAACCTGATGTTGGAAAGTGGACTTCCCCCTGTAAGAACTCACTCCCCCAACACACTCACAATCCACTCTGAGTTAGTTGGTAAGTTCTAGGCAGCTGCTTGGCTCAGAGAGGTTAAGGAACAGCTCTGGAAGGCCCATCTTAGAAAGAAACAGGATGCGATTTAGAGGACCAGGTATCCATGCTGCTCTCTTTCCCCTGGGCTGGCCAGGCAGTGAGAGCGAAGGCTTTGGGGCCAGATGCTGTCATTTGGCACTGAGCACAGAGGGTGTGGGTGCAGCCCTTTCCCCAGAGAATGCCAGTTGCAGCAACATGAAAATGATGATGGGCAGACTCACCAGCTTCAGAGATCACTCAATCAGAGACAAGCCAGTGGTTCAAGGCCTTCTCTCCCAGTCCCTGCTGAGTTCATTCTTGTCTCTCAGCTCTGGCCACATTGTTCCCTCCACTGTAAAGGATGGATCTCCTTCCCCTGTCTTTCTAAATTTGACCTGTCCTTCAAGGTCTTTCTACTCCCAAGGAATCTTTGTGAAATCAGTCCCCTCTCATATGATCTCAGCATCCAAAGTCCTCAGTCAGGCCTCCCCCCCGCCCTGTCCCCTCTGCTTCCAGGACAAGGACAGTGACCTTCTTCATTCTCCCTGCCTTCAGCCTCTCTCGACCTCGGTCACACAGCTGCATTGCGCACCCATCACTCTCCCCCACCTGTCCAGGAAGGTCGAGAGCATGCATCAAAGTTTGCTTAGATACTTGGAAAAAGTCATTATCTCATCCTGTCCTCTTGGCATGGGTACCTTGGCAGCCCACCCCCACCCTTTTTTTTTTGCAAGTTTTGCTGACGTCCCCCATGAATCTCACATAGATTTGTTGTCCAATTCACAGGACGCCTCTTTTGGGGTGTTTGTCATTCCCTGAGGCTCAGGGCAGCCTTGCCTCTGACCATGTGCTGTTTCTTCTCATGACTGGCTAGTGACTTGCTGGCCTCTTCCTGCCTTCAGCTGATCAGAAGGACACTGTTGCACTGTATCCTGGCCTCTTGGGCTGCCATTTCCCCACTAGTTGAGACCTGCCTATCTCCTGGAGAGGAATATTATTCTATCAGCTGCCTTCACAGGGCCCTCATGTGCTTTGCCTACTCCCTGCCAGGACACCACCCTCAGGGGGAAACATCAGTGACATTAATGACCCTCCTGGACTCATCTGCTAATGATTAACAAGCTCCTCCCCTCATGTCCTCATCCCAGTGACCTTGAAAGCTCTGCTGTCTTCGTAGACTCTGTTCTTCAGACCCTACTGAGCCCTCCATTTTTCCCAGCCCCTTTCACATCTCCAATGGTCACATCAAAGAACTGTCTACTTTTTCACCTGTGTTCTCTGAAATACATGTGGTATAGGTAACAAACTCGCTTTCATCTTATGTCTTTTGCCCTAATCGTTCATCCCTGAATGGGTGACTGAGACTCAGCTCCTTCCTGATAGATCAGCCTCACTGGCCTCCTGTTTCAGCCCTGGTCACATTTTCATCCATTAACCAAACTCATTTATTGAGGTGTGGGAATGCACCTTGCTCCCAAGAGACAGCTAGATGGTGAAATAGATTAAGCATCAGGTTGGGAGTCAGGAAAATCTGAGTTCAAATCCAGACTCGACCTTTATTAGCTGGGTGACCTTGGACAAGTCACTTAACCTATCTGCCTCATCTTACTCAACTATAAAATGGAGTTACAATAGCACCTGCCTCCCAGGGTTTTGTGAGGATTAAGTAGGATAAGATCACATAATAGACACTTAATTAATATTTGTTTCCTTCCATTGTTATATCCAAAGCTCACCTTTTACATTATCATCCTCACTCCTTGGAGTTTCATCCAATCCATGTCAACTACTCAGTCAGGATTTGATAGCTTTTCCCACCAGCCTCCAGGACAGGGACCCTCACCTTCTTTTCTCAGTGAGGTCAGTGCCTATTCACATTCTTTCTCTCTCCTACTAGAGGGCTGCAGCACACATATTAATACTCTCTCAAATCCCCTCACCTCCCAGATCGTCAACTTGCTCATATCCCTTGACCCCATCTCAGCTGCACACAGAGATGGTCCGATTCTGGGCCTTTCCATCACCCACAAATGTTCATAAAATCTGAAATTTCCTTATCTATAACAATCTGTGTTTCCACCTCTCTTCTGCCTTGCATCTGAAATGGTATAGTCCTCACCATGACTTCCAAGGCCTCCAACCGCTGGGTCTGTCCCAGACCATCACCCCTTGATTGCTTATACTATCATCGCTTCTACTTTTTGACCCCTTAGTGAACTGGTTTCACACTATACTGTCCTCTTGAAACCCTTTACCCCGAATCATATTTCTGATTGTGCCTGGGATATCCCCACCATCTACTGCCTTCACTCCTCCTCACTGATGCTGAATGGATCTGGAGGAGATCACAAAATCATGATGACTAGGTCAACGACACGCTTAATGTGTGAGATCCATCTGGGCCCTCCCTGAGCAAGACAGACATTTTGTCCCTCCCCAATTAGCTCTCTGTCCCACTCTCCACAATGGTTTTCCCCAACATTTTCATCCTTCCTCAGAGTTCTCATGGCTCCCCCTGCTCCCACCCTCCCTCTTGGTTGAAAACTTTGTCTTATATTTTACAGAAAAAAAAAATTGAGGCCATTTCCCAAGAGCTCATTCTCTTCTCCTCTCCTCAGTTCACATCTCCCAGATGCCTCCTCCTCCTGTCTCTACCTTTATTGGTCCCATACAATGATGTGCCCCTTCTCCTCACCAAGGAAAACCCCTCGCATGCCCTAGTCCCCCTATGCCATCCCAATTTCCCAGCAGATTGACCCCCTCAAGAATTCCCTTACTTATCTTCAATCTCTCCCTGTCTCGCTGTTTCCTAATACCTCCATACCTGCCCATTCTTCCCCATCTTCAAAAAACCCTCTCTTATAAAGTGTCTCATTTTCAAACAATATGTATTCTTCCTTTTGAAGGCATGAGAAGAGTGTCTATAATGGGTGTCTTCTTTCTTCTTAACTTTCTCCCCTCTGCCTTCTAAGATCATCATCCGACCCAAACTGCTCTCTCCAAAGTTACCGAGGATCCCTTAATCGCCACATTGAATGATCTTTTCTCAGTCCGCAGCCTTCTTGACCTTTCTGAAACTTGGCACACTGTTCTCCTTGATGCTCCCACTCTCCTAGACCCTCAGGCTTACAACCAAGGTACCATTTTCCCCTCTCTCATCTTCTATATCCAATCTACTTTCCAATCCTGGTGATTTTATCTTTATACTTTTTCATTTTTTTTGCATTTGCTTTCTTCTCTCCTCTGACATTACCCCCACCCTGGTTCAAGGCCTCAGCACCTGATCTCTGGACTTTTGTAGTAAGTAGTTTGCGGCTGGGTCTGCTGCCCCAAGGCTCTCCCCTTTCCAGTCAGTCCTTGGTTCAGCTTTTCTAAGGAGCAGATCTGACTCCCATACTCAAGGGGCTCTCTGTCATCTTCAGATCTAAAACATCGTCTTTGGTGATTATAGCTCTCCATCACTTAGCCCTCCTCTTTTCCAGATTCTTTCCGTCTTCCTCCCCATACTTACTCTATCCTCCAAAGACACTTGTACCCTTAGCGTTCCTCTGACAAGTCCCTCCGTCTCTCGGCTCAGGGCATTTTCCCCAGAATTCCTTCCTTCCTCCTCTCTCCCTCCTGCTTTCCATGAATTCCTTCATTTAGTCCAGATAAAATCCCTCTGTCTGAAGAACGGTTCCTTCTCCCACTTCCCTTTAGCTGTGGTGCCTTTCCTCTGGTGATCATCTCCAGTTAAGTCGTGGCTCAGTGGATAGAGCACCGGGACTGGAGTGGGGGAAACCTGAGTTCAAATCTACCTCCTTGTACTTACCAGCTGTGTGACCCTGAGCAAGTCACCATCTTGTATTTGCATCAGTGTCCTCAGCTATAAAATGGCAATTGTCATAGTGCCTTCCATACAGGATTTTGTGGGGATTGGATGAGATAATCATTGTGAAATGTGCTCAGCACAGGGCCAGACACGGAACAGGAATTATATAGAAATCCTTATTTCCCCATCCACCCCCATTCCTTCCCACCATTTATCCTGTATACAGTTTATTTGTACATGCTTGGTTACGTCTTGTCTCTCCCAATAGACTTGTGAGCTCCTTACGAGCAGGGGATGGGTTTTCCTTTCTTTGTATTACCAATGCTTAGGACATAGTAGGTCCTTAAAAAATGTTTATTGATTGGTTAGATTCAGCCCCTGACATCTTCTCTACCACATCTCACATCAGCGTGCCTTGGGGGCTTTCCTTGGCTTGCTCCCATCACTTGTTTCTCCATCATTCTTGGTTTATCCTCATGTTCTTGGGAGCTTAAGATGTCCCATCCTGGGTCACCTAGATCATCATGGGATATTGTGGAAAAGAAAGGCTTCAGGTGATATGTTTCTAATGGTATCACAGGGGCCCATTAGCTCCTCTCTAGCCAGACTCTCTGTTCCTTGAAGGAAGGGGTAGTGTCCTTACCTCCTCCCCACCATCCCCTGCCCCAGGCCTCATAGGCACTCCTAAATGAATTATCAAAGCACCTCATTTCTTTTTTTTTTCTTTTCATGTAAGATGTTGGTTATAGGGGCAGCTAGGTGGCACAGTGAATAGAGCACAAGCCCTGGAGTCAGGAGGACCTGAATTCAAATCTGGCCTCAGACACTTAACACTTAACTAGCAGTGTGACCTTGGGCAAGTCACTTGATCCCCACTGCCCTGCCCTCCTCCCTCCAAAAAAAGAGTAGAAAAGGAGATGTGGATTATAAACAAACAGATGTTCTGTTTAAATGCGTCTAGATAAGTTGCCTCATAATACTCAAATCTAAATCAACTTTGCAGGGGGATTATCACCCAACATGGAACATCTCCTTTCAAGCCAATCTCTTCCCTGTTTAGTTAAGGAACTTAGGCTCTGGTAGTATACCTATTGGCCTCAATTTACTACATGGGCCTATGTGAAATGTACCTCTTAAGTAGTAGCTCATTTTCCCCCAAAATATTACCCTCAGCCCTTTTCAAGAGATGTATGCACATTTATGCATTCACAAGATATATTGAAATATGATTTAGGCAGCAAAAAAATCCTTTTTAAGCAAAGAATCCCATGAGCATTAAGGATTTCTGTGTCCCTTATTAGGGTCCTGTAAGCCAAACTCAGTGTCCTTCTCTCCCCTAATCTTCCACTCATACTTCATTCCCAAGCCTCCTCTGATCCCCATCCCCATTTATTTCCACTGAAGTTTATGTCCCATGGACCTCAGATTCTCAAAGCATATGGCTTTGCCTACCCTGTGGTCCATGACCCCAAAGCCCTAGTCAGGCAGGCACCCTGTGTCTGAAGGGTGAACAAGTTGGTGTGGACCTTCCTGGCCTGGAGGTGAATGGAATCCTATTTGTAACAGCTCCCTGTCTGACTTTAGAACCATAAAGTTACACTCTTTTTATTAAAATATTGAATTCCACATAGTAATTTTAAAAGGTTAAAAATGACTGGAAAGGAGTTTAAGCTTTTTACAAATGTCAGAATTCAGAGAGCTTGCTGGAATTTGTAGAAGATTAGGAAAAAAGGTTCTCTACCTTGACAGATATATCTCTTCAGTGCAAGTGACCTGCTTTTTAGGGGAACAGTTTTTGTTCACCTCTTTTCTTCCCTGAGTCCCATTAAAAGTTTGTCTTTTATGATTCTCATTTATTACTTTTGTAGAATCACAGGCGCTTAGCCTGGAAAGCTCCCTCAGTGGCCGTCTTGTCCACCTGATACTCCAAAAGGAGGTCAAATGAGATTATATACACAGAGAATTTTGCAAATGTTGAAGAGCTATAGAATGGTTGCTATTGTCATTAGCTATTATTCTCCCCATAATACATTGGTGAGGGGTGTTCTGGGACCTTGCTCGAAGACTTGCCAGGAGGACGAGCCCAGGCCTCCTCAGGGAAGCCCATTCTACTGTCAGAGACGTCTCATTATCACAAAGTGGGATTTGTTTTGTTTTGTTTGTTGTTTGTGGCACAATCTATGTTGACTACTTTGACTCTTCTAGCCGTCATTCCTAGTTCTGGGACCAAGCAGAACCACTCTGATCCCCAAAGTACATTACAACCTCACTCACACTTGAGGGCAGATTTCATGTTCACCCTGAACTTTCTTTGCCCCCCCCTCCCTTCTTTTTTTCAGTAGCTCACATAACCTTAACTCAAGAAGCTTCTCAATTCTGGTTTTCCTTCCTCTTGCTAGTCTTTTTCCTCTCAGTGCTCTTCTTCTTTAACACATGCTCTGAAGCCACCATCTTATCCACTACTCACAAGTTGGGTCCCGGAGTGTGATCACTACATTCCAAAAGGATCTAAAGGGAACCTTGAGAGGCTGCACTGGTGTGCTTTTTTTCATTGGTTATTAGTTTGTTTCAATTAGTTATCTAGATTCAATTGACTTTTGGAAAGTGGTATAGTAAGAATAGTTGGAGAAAACCCACCATCTTCCCAAGATTAACATACTCACCTACTATTCCTAAACAAAGTCCAGAGAAAAGTGGGCTCAGGTATGGAGTACATGTGTGGGAGAAGAGTGACTCCCAGCTCAGAATATCTGGAACTCTTTTACTCCCTATTCTCACAATACTTAGCAAGTTACCTGGCATGCTGTCTTATTTTTTGATTTTTCTTGTAGAACCTCAAATTTCCCTTTAACATAATTTTCAGGCTAATCTTAGCCTTTAGCACAAACCCAGCTACCAGTAACTGTGGTGCCATGGGTGATATTGGAGAGCTGATGGGAAGATGGGGAGTCCAAAGGTCTTCGTACCCTTCAATGTTCTTAATGTTCTCCTGCAGACAAAAAGAGAAAGGGAAAAACTGAGTCCTAAGCTGAGGTCATCTCCACTGCCCAATTAATCATTTCTCTGTGGCCTAACTGGAAGACTTCCACCAAAGATTTCAGTGGAAATCTCTCTGTTCTGGAATCAGCTTGATATTTTATAGGCAATCCATAGGGTTTCCTCAGTCTCTTAGAAAAGACTTCCAGTCCAGTCAATCCAGTGCTCTTCAAGATCATTTCTCATTTAGTCTAAAATATTTGTTTTTTTTTTGAAATGTGTGCTTACCTGGTTAAATTATTGGGATATAGCATCTTATCTCTTACTTTAGGTAGAGTGGGATAATTGATTGAACAACTCAATAACCACCAAGCTTATACTACAGTATGGCCTCAAGCCAAAGACACTTGGTTTCAGCAGTATCGATCTTGCTTCCTGAGATGTCATATTTTTCTAAATATATTACAAAAGGGTTTCGGCATGTGTGTCTGCTACATAGCCTCACAGTGCCTCTTCATACTAAGGTTGTAGTTCATTTAAAGCCCTTAGAACTTGCTCAGTCAAAATGCTTTCTAACATTGCTTCCCTTATTTCATATTTGTGAAAACTGGTTTTGAGCCTAGATAGAACACTTTGCATTCACCCCTGTGGAATTTCATTTTCTTCATCACATCCAGTAATCTGTTCTATCAGGAATATTTTTGGATTCTGATTCTTTCTTCCCTGTCTTAGCTATTCTTCTCAGGTTTATGTTCCAAGAAAAATTAATGGAATTTCCCACTTTTCCTTTATTTAAGTCATTAAATATGGTATCCATGTTCAGCACAGATGCTAGGTACATTCTGCTGTTGATGCTTCTCCAAGCTGACCTTGAACTGTTAATGACTACTGACTGAGTCTCACCCATCAACTGATTCCAAGTCCTTCTGATCAGACCCTTGTCTAACACACATTTGCTCATCTTTGTCACAAGAAGAAAATGAAATACTTTATCATATCAATGTATCAAAGTGAAAAGCATTTATGCCCACTGTGTGTCTGGCACTGTGCTAAGTGATAGGGTGAAAAGAAAGGCCCGAGACAGTCTATCCTTTCAAGGAACTTCCAGTCTAATGGGGATACAACACACACAGAGCTATGGTCAAACAAGAAATCTAGGAATACATGAGGGGTTTGCTTTGGCAAGAAGGGCTGGGAGACAAGAGTGAAGGAGGAGAGAGTATCAGGCTAATCATGTGTAAGCATTCTCTTGATCTACCAGTTAAGTCATTCCAGTCACAAAGATTCAAGCTTTATCTGGCATGACCTCTTCTCAATGACATTCTGATTCTGTGTAAGCATTGCTTCCTCTTCCAGATGTTCATTATTCAATTCTAAAAATACCCCATAGAAATTACCAGTTATCCTAGTCAAGCTCACTAGCCTATACTTGATAGACTCAATTCTCCACTTGCCTTTTTTTTCTCCCAAAATGTGACACTTGCCCTTCTCCAGTCCTGCAGGACCTCTCCTGTTCTCCATGACTTTTCAGAGAACACAGAGAATACCAAAAGTATCTGAGGAAACACGTTAGATACTTCTTTTGGTTTGTCTGGACAAGGGTACTTGGATTGATCACTACCATCTAAGTCATCTTATAAAATTTCCTTTCTTATCAAAGAATTACAAAGTACAAGAATCACAAGTGACCTCAGCACCTTCTGGTCCAACCCATATACTAAAGGTATCTCCATTCTAACATACCTGACTCTGACTCGTATTGATTCAGTCTGTGCTTGAAGAATTCTAAATAGAACCAAAAACCTCTTGTGACAACTATGAAGCCCATTTTTAGGTCATCATGTCCAACCTATACCTAATCTAAGATCCCCTCAAGAACAGCTCTGACTGGTAACTTTGTTATTGTTTATAATTTTACATTAAAGAATCCTTTAGAATCCTTACACTCTCACTAATCTTCAGTCTCTCCTTGTCCATTACATGCTTCCATTCTGCCTACAGATCCTTCTATGGCCTCAGCCCTCCTCACAGAACCTTCACTTGACCCATCTATGCCTACAAGCTATTATCCTCAATCTCTCCTCTCTTTCATGGGTAAATGCCTTAAGAAGGTCAGGTACAACCAGTGCCTCCATTTCCTTTCTTCTCACCTTCTCCTTAACTTTCTGCAGTCTGTCTTCTGACTTTATCATTCAAAAGAAACTACTCTCTCCACAGTTCTCAGTGTTCCTATATTTGCTAAATCTATTAGCCTTCTCTCATTCCTCATTCTTCTTGTCCCTTTGCAACCTTTAAAACTTTTCATAATCCTCTTCTTCTTGGTGCTCTCTTTTCCCTCAGTTTTAGTGACACTGCTCTTTCCTGGTTCTCCTCCTTGACTGGATCTTCATCTAGGTCTTATCTACTAGCTATGAATGCCCCTCAGAGTCTTCTCCTGATATTCCACTTTGCCTTAGTGATCTCACTGGCACCTATAGATTCAGTTATCATTGCTATGCAGGTGATTCTCCAGTCTTTTTACCCAGTTTCAGCCTCTTTCGTGACCTCTAGTCTTGCATCTACACCTGGCTACATCTCACCATAGATGTAAATCTTAGACTGAATAGGTCCAAAACCAAACTCATCATTTTTCTCCCAAACTCTCCCCCATCTTTGGAGTCTCTCAGTATCCATCCTAGAGTCATCTTTGACATGGAATTCCCTCCATATCCAATGAATTGTCAAGTCCCTATGATTCTTACTTTCCTAACATCTCTCAAATATGCCCCCTTCTCCTCTGCGACAGCCACCACCTTGCTGCAGGCTCTCATCACATCTTACTACAGTGGTTGCTGGTGAGTCTGCCTGCCTTAGTGATTTTCCTACAGTTCAAGTCTGACCATGTCACCCCCTTATTCAGTAAATTCCAGTGGCCCTTTATTACCTAGATGATCGAATGTAAAGTCCTGTTTGGCCCTCTCTTTCCAGTCTTTTTATATTTTAGCCCTGTCCATAGACTTTCAGCTCCAATACTCCTTCCTTACCCTGGACATTTTCTTTAACTGTCCCCCATGTCTGGAATTCTTTTCCTCCTCATTCATATTCCTTGGTTTCTTTGGCTTCCATCATGTCCTTGTCTTTTCCTGCTCCTCTTAATGCTACCCCTTCCTTCTGCCGGTCATCTTTAATGTAAAATCATAAACTCATATGTGCTTCTATACATATGTACATCTATCAATATCTGGATCATCCACCTACCTCTACGTATCTATGTGTCTAGAGCATCTGCACATATTTGTTTACATGTTCATTAGACTTGAATGCAAAGAGTATTTTTTTGTGTGCTTTCCCTTGTATCTCTGTTCCTTAGCATGATGTCTTACTGACACATCATAATTGCTTAATCAGTGGTCATTGATTTGACTTTATACCTTCTTTATTTTTTTTTTTTGTTATTTCTCCCTAACTCTCCCAGGCTGAAAGTGCCGCAGCTGTTCATGGGCCAATATTCATTGCTATGGAAGCTTTCACCTGCTCCATTTATATTAATGGTAGACTTTGTGCAGACACACAGTCATTGTTAGCCCTCCTATAGCTTAGCACTCTGACCCCCTATCCCTGCCTCAGGAGCATCAGGAACTTGAGGAGCTTACCACCATTCCCAGCATATTGATCTTTGTGGTGAGTTCCCCCTTCAGCCACAGAGAATGTACTTTTCTTTTTCTTTCTCATCAGAATTTTCTCCTGATGGCCTTGAATATTTCTTTGTTCATTCATTCAGACCCTGTTTCTTTCCAGAATCAGTTCTCCTTGATAAACTGGAGTTTTCACTTTGCCTAATTTTCTCTCTACTATCTTTTTTTCTTGCTCATCATGGCAGCATCCTCAGTGGGTAAAATACCTAGGATTCAGTTCCACACTTACAGACACTGCAATAGAATCCTGGCTTCCTATCTGGCTGCCCATAGAGCTTTCTCCCATGATCAAGCTATTCACTGTCCCAAAGAATGTGAATTTATTAGATACCAGACAGAGTGTCTTAACTTAAAATTAGCGAAGAGAACTGAGTGAAACAAAAGATATGGAACATAGGATTTGTCAAATAAGACTCCTTTAGAAAATGAGTAAGAACCGTTCTTAGTAACAGATGTTAAGGGGTCTTTCTTATACTTGGGTTAGGTGTTGTGACACTGTATCTGGTGGCAGTCAGGGTTGACATTAGGAAGAAATCTGGGCAGCAGATTGTGCAAAGTTGCTGAAAACTGCACTTGCCCAAGAGCCTAGTACTTATGTCCTGGTTCTTCTCATCTTTTTATCTTTCACATTCTGAGTAAAGCTCCTGCTCTCCCTAGGGTTCCACAGGAAAATCATCAAGTAACATTTAATTGGAAGAATTAAAAAAGGGAGAAGTCCTGGGGTGTCTGCTGCAGCACTTTGTGTCTCCTGGACCTGTAGTGGAGGTCACGGCTCTGTCTGTGGGTGTTCCAACATTGCCCCTATTCTCCACTATAGGTATGACAAGTCAGCAACTCTTTTACCTCTGGGAAAGGCAGTGGACAATAGAAGGCATGGTGGGCTGAATTCCAAGTCAGGAGACCATATTGAGAGAGAGAGAGACACAGAGACCAAGAGACAGAGTGAGGAGAGGAGATAGAGACAGAGAGATTGAGAGGCAGACAGAGACAGAGAGAGAGACAGAGACAGAGAGAGACAGAGAGAAAAAGCATTTTATTGAGGACTATCACTTAAGTACAAGAAATTTCAGGAAAATTTCTAGCTCTCATAAACATATGTTCTTCAAGATACAGTTCAGAATTTTTACAAGTCACTCCAAGAACGTAAAGCAGACAATCCTTCCTACAAAGTGGGTTGAATTAGATTGACTGTCCAGGGATTCAATCTGCATGCTGGGACATGGAGACTTTCCTGCTCCTACCAAAGGAGGGAGGGAAACTTTGAGGAAAGAGGGGAGAGGCATGGAGCAAGGTATGTCTGCCAAACAGGTGTGTCTGTTGCTCCCTCTACGCTTCCTAATGGAATGTGAGCTCCTTAATAGCAAAGACTGATTTTTGTTTCTGACTCCCCAGAACCCTTTTAATATAGTGTTTATAAGAGAGTAAGCACCTGAATGTATTCTTTTTCATTAATGCTAAAATAACAATAAAACCAATAATGATAGCAGCATTCATTTATATAGCGCCCACTGTGTGCCAGTCAGAGAGCTAAGTGTCCTACCAATATTATCTCACAACAGCCCTGGCAAGGAGGTGCTATTATTATCCCTATTTGATTGGGGAAATTGAGCCAGAGATAGAGGTTAAATGACTTTCCCAAGGTCCCTCAGTGAGAAAGTGAGGTCAGATTTGAAACAGGTGTTCCTGATTTTAGGACAAGCATTTTCCACTTGGAGGGAGGGTTGGAAGGTGGTTCCAAAAACACCCTTCTATTATAAAGGGTTCCAAATCCTAGCTATTTGTTCACTTGTCACCCACTAGTAGCTAATCTACCAGGTGCCTACCCTTTGATACATCCTCTCCAGCTTCCTCTATTTATTGTCTTTCCCAATTAGATTGTAAAGTCCTTGAAGGCATAGAATGTCTTTCTTTATTCTACTTTCTAGGCCCATAAGAGCCCTGTATATCTTTGAGTCCTGCCTACCATTCCCAGGCTTGTTAGCTCCTAGGTCAATGACTTTCCTTCTTGCTAATGTTATACTTGCTCTTCAGCAGTCTCTGAAGTGTGGAGGCTCTGTCAGAATTCTTCCCTTTGATCTTCCCTGCCCAATCTGAAGACCAACAGCCAAGCCAGCTCCTATTGATATGAATGCATGTCATTGATCTGTTGTTCATCTTTCATGAGAGTCATCAATCAGTTAAAACAGTTATTAAATGTCTTCAATATCCCAATCAGTAGACTAGGTACTTTTGTTACAAATACAAAGTAGAATAGAGACTTTCCTCAGGGGACTTATGTTGCAATGGAGAAGACAACATGAACTTATAGAGACATTTTCAAAGTAAATACAAAATGATGTGTGTTTGGAGGATGGGGTAAAGTACTTCTATTTAGCAGAATTTGAAAAAGTCAAGCAACCAGCAAATATTTCTTAAATGCCTGCTCTGGCCAGTCACTTTGCTAGCTGTCCAGGGTGCTGCTGCAAAGAGTGAAGCAGCCACTGCTCCTGAGGAGCTTAAGTCCTAATGGGGGAGACAACAGGGGCAGGACATAGACACACACACACACACACACACACACACACACGTATGTTTATTTTGATGGATGGATGTAAAATAAATAAATCCAAATATACACAAAGTAGATAAATACAAGGTAGTTTGAAAGAGAACTAGTAGATGAGGAGATGGGGAAGTCTTCATGCATAAGACAATCTTAATGGAGGGGAGGCACTTGAGGAGGCAGAGATGAGGAGGAAGAGCCTCTCAGGTTTGTGGTATAGCAGGGACAATGGAGAGAGAGAGTGCTGTTTGGGGTGGGGAGGGGGAAATAGAGAGATGACCAGTTCAAGTGTATTAAAGAGTGAAGGAGGGGAGCAATGTCCAATGAGGATGGAGAGATCTATTGGGATCAGATAGGGATTAAAAACAAAAAAAACTACACAGAATCTTTATTTTATTCTAGGGCAATACAGTACTTATGTGACCAGATTGAGTTTAAGGAAAATTATTTCAAGTGTCTAGGATGTTTTAGCATGTGGACAGATTTGAGACCAGGAGACAATTAGAAGACTGTTCCAAGAATCTAAGTAAAAGGTGTTGAGATTCTGAGGTAAGGTGGAACTTTGTGAGCAGACAGGAGTCAGATGTGAGAGGTGTTAGGAAGAAAAAAAAAATGAAGATTTGCCTGGTGCTGGTCTTTGTGTGGCAAGAGAAAAAAAAAAAAGAATACAGGATAGTGGGCTTTTTAAAGCTGGTGGACTAGAAGAATGGTGGTACTTTCTTTAGATCTGAGGAAGTTTGGAGAGGGAAGAGTTTTGGGGGAGAAAATGATGAGTTTTGGAAGTATGGAGTTTAAGATATCTTCGGGACATCCCTTTTGAAATGCCCTATAAGTAGTTGTTGATGCAGGACTGAAGCTTAGAGAAGAGACTAGAGCTGGATATAGAGTGTCCCAAAAATCTTTGTGCTTGGCTAGTTCACAAAGCAGTAAGAAATGGAGAATATCCCGCCTCTAGTTCCTTTTGCATTACTCTCTTAGCTCTCTGAAATCTGATTTGCCACCTCATCATTCAACTGAAACTGTTCTTTCCAAAATTACCAATGATTTGCTGAGTGCCAAGTCTATTGGCCTTCTTTCTGTCTTCTTTCTGCTCAGTCTCTTTACAACCTATATCCCCTTCTTCTTAATACTCTCTTCTCTTTTGGATTTGGGGACAGTACTCTTTTCTGGTTCTCCTCCTACCTATCCAGCCATTCTTTCTCGGTTTCTTTTGCAGCATATTCATTCAGGTTCCTCCCAGTAACTTATGTGTCCCATAGCACTCTTTCCTGGACCTTCTTCTCTTCTACTACTTTTCTTGGTGATCTCATCAGTTTCTATGGATTCAGTCTCTCTCTTTCTTTGTCTCTGTCTCTGTCTCTGTCGCTATCTCTGTCTCTCTCTCGCTCTCCCCCTCTCTCCCTCTCTCTCTTTCTTTCTCTCTCTCTCTCTTTCTCTCTCTTACACACACAGACACAGACACACACACACACACACACACACACACACACAGCTAGTAAGTGTCTGAGGCTGGATTAGAACTCAGCTCTTTCTGATTCCAACTCTGGTGCTCTAGCCACTGTACCACCTAGCAGCCCCAGGCTCACAAAATGGGTATCATCCTTGTTCTCACCTGTCTTTCCAATCTGTTGCCAAGTCAAATTGTTTATCTCTGAAATACACTCCCTTCTCCTTTCTCTCACCATCACCACCCTGGTGCAGGTCCTCATAACCTTAGCTGCTGGACTGTTTCAACAGTAGCCTGCTGGCCTCAAGGCTCTCTAGACTCAAGACCATCATCCACTTAGCTCTCACATTTATCTTCCTCAAGGGCAGATCTGACCTTGTCATCATGATAATAGAAAAACAGCAACAACAACACAATACCTCTAGTGTCAAGGTCCAGCCCTGTGCTCAGCCTTTTAAGTTCCTCTCTAGTGAATTCTGCGTACCTTTCCAGCCTTCTCACACATTATTCCCCTCATCTCACATCCCACATTCTATTTTCTACAGCCATTGACCCTGACTTCCATGATATCCACCCCAAGAAAATCTGTCTCTTGGCCCCAAAATTTTCACTGGCATTCCACCACATCTGGAATTCTTTCCCTACTCATTTCCATCCTCTGGCATCCCAAGGTTCTCTCTAATTTCACCTAAATTACCACCAACTACAAGATCCATTTTCCCCCTGATCTCCCTTAATATTGGTTCCTTTCCTATGTGTGCATCTCCACTTTATCCTGTATTTATAGATAGAGATATGTGTGTATGTATGTATACATGTATACATATATAAATACATGCATATACATATAAATATTTTTCTGTATGTATATAGATATGGATATATACATATATACACATGTGTATATGCATATATACATGTATATGTCCTGTTTCATATGTGTGTGCTTCATATTTCATAGGTTGCATGTTGTTTCCTTCATTAAGGTATAAGCTCCTTAAGAATGAGAATTTTTATTTTGGTCTTTCTTTGTATTCCCCCTCTCATGGTTCGCAGAATGTCTGATAAATGATCGGAGATTTAAAAAAAAAAATTCTTGTTGACTTCTTGGGACTAAACCAACATCCAAAAAAATAATAATAATAATCTGTGCCTTTTCAAGAAAAATTACCCCAGAAAACAGCTCAAAGGGAGAAAATCTAATAATCATTGCTTTAATTGAAAATCATGACCAAGTGGGGGAAAAGCCTTGATACCACTTCTCTTATTTTCTCTATCACCTATTTAATCATGAAGTCCCCCACCCATTCACAGAGGAAAATAAAAGTATTCGTTTCCCCTCTAATGTGCTTATGATGCCATTCTTTGTGTTTAAATTATGAACTTATTTGGAGATGATCTTGGTATATAATGTGAGACTTTGGTCTCAGCCTACTTTCTACCAGAAAACAGATTTGGAGTTTTTCCAATAGTTTCCAATAAAATGATTAGTTCTTATCACAGTGTTTGGTGTCTTTGGTTTATAAAATATGAGGCTACTGTGTTAATTCACATTCTTATGTTGTGCACCCAATCTATCTCACTGGTCGTTATCTATTTCTTGGCCAATACCAAGTCATTCCATTAACGGCCACTTTATATAATCTGACATTTTGTAAAGTGTGCACCTCATCTTTCTCATTCTTTCCTCAATATTTCCTTTGAGATCCTTGACTTCTTGTTCCTCCAGATAAATTTAGTTTGGTTTCATTCATTCATTCATTCATTCATTCATTCATTTTCAAATTCTTTAATATTTTGGCCATACAATTGGTATGGCATTGAAGAAGTTAAATAATTCAGGTAGAATTGTCATCTTTAGGGGTGGCTAGGTGGCTCAGTGAATAGAGCACTGGCTCTGGAATCAGGAGGACTTGAGTTCAAATTCAGCCTCAGATACTTGACACACTTACTAGCTGTGTGACTTTGGGCAAGTCACTTAACTCCAATTGCCCTCCAAAAAGCAAAAAAAAAAAAAAAGAATTTTCATCTTTATAGTTTTAGCTGCCTCTAATCATGAACACTTAATTTTCTCCAATTATTCAAGTCTGCCTTAATTTTGATAAAGATCCCTTTTAATTGTATTCTTGTGTATATATTGGTTGGTTGGAGACTCCTAGATATGCTTTACCTAATGTATTTCAAATGGAGGTTCCCTTTCTTTCTCTTCCTGCTGGGTTTTGTGGCTAATATACAGAAATACAACTAATTTATGTGGATTTATCTTATATTGCCAAGTTTTGCATAATTTTTAAATTGTTTCTATTAATTTTAGTTGACTCTTTAGTGTTTTCTAAGTATACCTTCTTATCATATTAAAAGCTATTATCATGTTTCTTTTGTTGTCCATGCTTATTCCCTCAGTTTCTTTTTCTTGTCTTATTGCTATAGATGCCATTTCTTATACTATGTTAAAAAGTAATGATGTCAATGGGTATCAATCAGTTTCTCACCTATTGATCTTATTGTGTATCCCCATTATATTGTACTACTGGTCTTCTTCATTACCTAAATACTTTGAATATTGTCAAAAAAAATATTTCTAGTTTACTTTAATTTGTACCCCCCTCCCAACAGGAAAGAACATTATATTTTGTTATTCTTGTAATCAATATGGTCAATCGTGTTGCTAGTTGTTTTTCTTCCTCCCCCCTCAGATTTCTCCAGCTCTGCTTTCTTAATGTAAATCTTACTTGGTCATAGTGTGTAGACTTTGTTATATGTTGTCAAATCCTCATTGATAATACTTTGTTTAGTTTCATTTTCCATCAATTTTTATCATGAATATTGTTTTATTATATTGTTTTTCTATTTTAGTTTTTACGGCTACTGATATTCAGAACATAACTACCACAGAAGGAATTTGGTGGAATTTTTTTCTTATTTCTGCAAATACTTTATATCATATTGGAATTAATTGTTCTTTGAATGTTTCATAATATTCATTTGTGAATTAATTCATCTGGTGGTAAGGACTTTTTTTTCTTTGTAATGCAATTATGGATTGGTCAATTTCTTTCTTCTGAGATTGGATCATGTATATTCTTTTCTTGTTCTGCTAATCTAGATAGTTTATGTTTTATAAATATTCATCCATGACATTTAAGTCATCAGATGTATTGTTATGATTAGGCAAAATTCTCTAGCAATATCACTTCTTTTTCTTATTGTAAATTTTTCTGTTTTTCCAACTTTAATATTGGTAACACTTTTTCCACTTTATTTTTAAAAATATAATTAGGTAATGGTTTAATTTCTTTTTTTTTTTCGTATAACCACATTGCTTTATTTGTTCATTCAGTGGACTTTTACATTTGACATGAATGATGTTTTTGTGATTTTCAAAAATTCTGTTTTGATTTTTAATCCAGTTTTATAATTCAGTGTTTTCTTAATTTTTTTTTTTTGGCATCATCTTGAACATTTTAACCGATCCTTTGTTATTTTGATGAAAATGAATACAGTTACATGTTTTCTCTCATCGAGTGCTTTAGCCACATCCCAGAAATTTTGGTATGTTTATTATTATTGTCTCTACCTTTAGTATAAAGTTGTGTCTTATTCATGACTTGTCCTAGACCTGACTAATTTCATCTTCATTTAAAATCTTCATCCTTTTTTCAATGGTCTTTTTAAAACTGTTATTCTATGTGTATTTGTAAAGTATAAATTTAATACTTGTGCTTCTGCTCTCATCTACTATGTCTTTCTATTGTAATTTGCCATCAGTTTTTGTAAAGGTGCCATGCAGAGTTGAGAAATAGATATATTCTTTTCTATTATAATTCAGTTATTGCTAGAGATCTATTGTATCAAACTTTTAAAGACACACTCAAACACACACACATGTGCACACTTATGCCCTTATTTATTTATTTTTTTTTTAAATTTGTGTAGCTCTGAAAGGGGTATATTGACATCCCTGATATCAGAGTTTTATTATCTATTTTCTTTGAAACTAGTTTAGATTTTCTCTTAAATATTTACATACTATGCCATTGGTGCATATATGTTAAATAATTATATTAATTAATTTTCTAAGACATTTTTCAACAAACATTATTTTCCATGTATATCACTGTCAATTAGGTCTATTTCTGTTCCTACTTTGTCTGAGATTATGGCTCCTTTCCCTACTTTTTTTTTAGTTCAGCTGAAGCTCAAAAACATTTTGCTCCTCATCCCTCTTTTTTCATCTTTGTGTGAAAAATATTTCAAGCATATTTCTTGTAAGAAACATATTGCTGGATTCAACTTTCTAATTCATTCTGCTGTCTTTATCTAATTTATGAATAAGTTTGTCCCATTCACATTGACAGTAATGATTATTAATTATGTATTTCCTTCTATTTTATCCCTTTATTACGTATCCTCTCCTCATTCCCCTAACCCTTTACATAGGCAAACAGACCTGTGTAATAGGGGCGTCCCCAGCATTAATGTTCAATGTTTTGTTCATTCAGCTTCCATTCTCCTGACCCATATGTCTTCTTTCCTGTTAACTAGATCCCAATCATAAGTTCTTGCCCTTTTCTTTTATGCCACCCCTCCCCTTTTATGGTTTCTCCAAACACAGGGTTTGTCTCGTGACTAATCTCTCTTTAAATTTATCCTCTTTCTTATTTCCTTTTTCCCATCTCTATTTTCTCTTATTCCTGTGTGTGTGTGTGTGTGTGTGTGTGTGTGTGTGTGTGTGTGTGTGTGTGTGTATTATTTTCAACCTCTTTGGTCCAGTTCATTGGAAAGAGTGCCTTCAGGGATGCTTATTCCTTTTCCTTATCCTTTGTTTGCATAGACTTCTCCTTACATCTTCCCATTATGGGATGACTCCCCCCACTCCTATTCTTCTCCTTTCCTTTCATAGTACCTCTTTTTCTTTCCTTTTCTTTTCTTCTAAGGTTGTCAACCCATAACAAAATCACTCCTGAGTCTTCTCTCTTATTTGATACTGCCTATGAACCCTGATATCAGTAAGGTTGTGAGGTGGCACTTATAGCAATCTGCCCCCTCCCCATTAGAATACAAACACTTTATTCTTATAAAATCTCTTCCAGTTGTTAAAGCAAACACATTTTTAAAAAAATCCTAAGCTTTTTATTACTTCTCTGTTTGTATCTTGGACTTTCATTAGGAATGTTTGAAAATCCTCCATGGCCCGAAAGATTTAGTCCCCCAACCCTCCTCAGCTGCCCTCACCTCCCCTCCCCTCTGTAGGGGAAGACGGAGTCGTTTTGTTTTGTTTTGTTTCTCGGTAAGTTATTCTTAATTGGAAGCTTATATTTTTTTTCCTTTTGGAATTGCATTTATACTCTTCACTCCTTTATCTTGGTAGCTGCTAAATCTTTCTTGATCCTGATTTTGGTTCCTCAGCATGTGAACTATTTCTTTCTGGCTGCTTACATTATTTTTATTTGACCTGGGAGTTAAGAATTTGGACTATAATGTTTTTTGAGAGTTTCTATTTGGTTTCTTTCAAGAGGTGATAGGTGTTTTTTTTGTTTGTTTGTTGGTTTGTTTGTTTTACTTTGAATTCTTGCTTTTATATGACTGGAGAGTTATCACTCTTAATTTCTTGAAATATGACATCCATATTTTTTATGTCATGGCTTTCAAGTAGTCTAATGATAATTGAATTATCTCTCTTTAATCTATTTGAAAGGTCTACAATTTATTATTCTTTCCATATTTTTATTTTGTTTTAATATTACTTGTTATCTCATGGAATCATCAACTTGTTTTTGATCCATTCTTATTTGGGGGTAGTCTGTTCTGAAGTTTTGTACCTCTTATGATAAACTCTTCCCTTTCCAAAGGTTTTCTCCAAAACTCTCATTTCCTTTCCAATTCTTTTTTTTTTCAGTTGTTCTCATTTAATTTGTGATATTGTTTTAAACCTGTAAACGTTGGCTTCATTTCTTCTAGAATTCCAGTTCATATTGTAGCCAAGATACGGTTTTCTTGAGGACTGTCTTTTGGTTGTCTCCCAGTCATTCTTCTCTCTGTGTTTTTTTGTGAGCATTCCAAGCATCATGATAGTTCCCGACTCTTATGTCTTCTTTTGTATACTCATTCCTCCAGCCTTACTTCCTGAATTGGTACTTTGGTAAGACCAGATTCTGCTCAGTTAAGTTCTGTATTGAGCCTATTGTGACCTCGCATAGTCTGGGTCTGTTTTATGTAAGGTTCTTCCCGGAAGTGTGCTGGTAAGTATTTAGTAACCTGCTCCCTGTAAAAAAAGATTGTATTCCTGACACACTTTAAAGTTTCATTTGGATTATGATTTCTCCATCACTTTCTTAAGTCCAGAAATCAATGAAACAATAAATCAAACCTAGATTCATAGCATCTGTCAATTTGCAAGATTTAAATGCATACACTGAAAATTTAACAATCGCTTCTTACCAATCAGTATAATTCAGTTCTGGTACAACTCCTGCTGTTACTGTATTCTTCAATTACTTAGCACTGTGTTGTCTAAGAACCACCAAGGCAGCTTAGGCCAGGATGCTTCAGATTGTCAGTATGTCTCTGTGGTCAGATTAAAGATAGGATCTGGTCACTACCTTCTACGGTTTTCCAGGCTTAATTTAGGGCTTGGCAGCACCACTGCAGACTTGGCCCCAGGTAGAACTTCATCAGACAGTAGTTAATTCCAGCCATCAGCAAGTTAGATAGCTCAGCAATTTCAGAGCAACTGTCCTTCCAGGCTAGCCTGGTTCTGGGCCCCAGCTGGGTCTTGAGATCCAGTAGATATTCTAGAACTGTTGGTCTGACTGCATATTCTAGGGTCAGTTGTGTTAGCCTGACTGCCTACAGGGACCTGTGCTGCTGGCCTGGTCTCAGAGCTTTGTAGATGATCTGCTCTGGGTCAGTCACCCTTCTGGCCCACCATATCCCACACTTCCAGCTCTTGTCACTTGTCTGGCATCCAGGTTTGAAAGGGGGCTTTTGCTCTTTGGATTTCCTTATCACCATTTACTTAGTCTGAATTTTCTTCTTTGATCTATCTTCCTTGCATTATTTGTGGGCTTTGCTGAGTGGCATTCCTCCTACTCTACTCTCTTGGCTATTCTCCTGGTAATCTGATTAAAAAGAAGAAGAAGAAGAAAAAAGAGGTTTAAAAAATTCCCTTATCACAAAAGAAAAAGGAGAATTCAAAACAAATGAAAGAGAGAGATAAAAGAAATTATAAGAAATTATTTTGCCCAGTCATATCTCAGTAAAACTCACAAGTGAATCAGATAAATATTAATAGATTAACAGCATAAGAAATAAATTACTTATTGGACACAAATTTGGAGAAAAAAAAGAATTTGAACAAGCCCTACAAGAACCAAAAAAAATGGAGGGGAGGCCAGATGGATTTGCAATTCAATTCTATGAACTATTTAAAGAATAATTAATTCTACTACATTATAAACTATTTGTAAAAATAGGAAGAGAAGGTATTCTATCAACCTTTTGTGATATAAATATGATCATACCTTAACTGAGGTAAGGCAGAGTAAGATCGTTGTAGATTCTCACCCTTACAGAATACTGACATTAAATATTTAAATAAAATATTACCCAGGAGGGCACAGAAACATGTTGACAAGATTATGCAGAATGACTGCTCTGAATTTACAACAAGAATTCACTATTGCTTCAGTATTAACAAAACAATACTCATAAAAGGAATATTAAAAAGAAAAACCAAACCAAATATTTGCATTTTGTCTCTCCCGTTAGAATGTGAGGCTTTGAATGGGAAGGGCCGTGTTTTATGCTTTCATTTCATTCGCAGGAAGCACCAAAGAAGGGGTTATTGATTGATCGACTTACTCATTAAAATCACTTGCATATATCAAGTGATGCAGAAAAATCTTTTGAGAAAATACAATTGTTGTTCTTTGTTAAAAATACTAAAATGGATAGGAATAAGTACATTTGTGATCACTTTAGCAGTACATATGCTTTTAAAAAAAGGAATAAGTGGAATTTCTCCTAGTATGATAAAAATTATCTATCTGAAATCAAGAGCCAGCATTGTATGTAGCAGGGAAGAAGCACACTGATTTCCATTAAGATCAGGGCATAAAGCAAGGATGCCCATTATCACCACTATTATTTGATATAATGTTAGAAATGTTAGCTATAACAAATACAACAAGAAAAAAAAAGAAATTGAAGGAATAATCATAGGCAAAGAGGAATCAAAATGATTGCTTTTTGTCAATGTATGATAATTTACTTAGAGTATCCAAGAGAGAAAAATAACATTAATTTAAATAAATTCAGCAAAATAGCAGGATAGAAAATAAATGCACAAAATTATTAACATTTTTTGGTATTTATTTAGCTTGTTAGTGTGTTACTAACATAATCTGAAAGGGAAAAGAGATAGAAAGACAAATTCTATACCAAATAAATATGTAGTGTTTAAAATAGTTGTGAGTCTACCTACCACAACTATATTAATGCAACCACCCAACACTCTTTCCAGAAATAAAGGCATGGGTGAAAAATTGTAGATATATTATTTACTCATGGTTGGGCTGTGCCAATCTAGGAAAAGGGGATAATTATTACCTGAGGTTTGTTTTTTTTTTTAAATTCAGGACCATTGCAATCACAATTATGTTGTACAAGAATATACATTAGAAAAAAGATAATTATAAGGTTGAAAATTAAAAAAAAAAGATCACACAGTAGAACAAGAGGTCAAGAATCTCAAGGATGATGATGAAAACAAAATGTAAGTGAAGATGACCCGGAAGTGCTGCATCTTAACCTATACTATGAGCAATAATTGTTCAAGTGATTTGATTGAGGAAGGAAGTAGATGAGTGCAGCACACCGTATTCACTGTCCAGAGCAGAAAACGATTCGGTCAGGTAGCAAGGGACAGCATTGATGATGCTAACTCCTGGGGAAAAGAATCCCCATGAGGCAAAGTCTGCTGGGAAAATGGAAAGCAGTCTGGCAGTGTAAACCCATATCTCAGTGACACATGGTTTAGAGATGATGCCTCTCACGACTGTGGATAAGATGAGTTCTTGACCAGACAATGGATTGAGAGGATCATAGAAGGTTGGTTTTTGTTTTTTAAGTGATTACATAAAATTGAAAAGGTTTTGAAAAATCAAAATAAATACAGTTAAAAGATGAAGTAAAATAGTCATCTAGGGGGAAGACATCAAAAAGCCTTTACTTCAGTTTTATTGATCTCGGTTTGATATTCAGTATACATGGGACTAATTCAAATATACAAGTTCTCTAATAGGCAAATGATCAAAGGATAATGATGATAATGATTTAAAAAAATACCCATGTGCTTTAAGGTTTGTAAAGCCCTTTACCTATGTGGTAGATAGTTCTCTCACTGAAAAGGAATCTGAACTTAACATGAAATAAACAGAACAGAAAAGAATTGTACAGAAAAGTATGAATCTCTTGTGCACAGCTGGCTTTGCTTTCAAATATCTAATTCTCTGGGTAATTTTCTAAGTTTCCTTGCTTGTCTGTGCTCCTTTCTTGCCTCAATTCTCTTTCATGAATTTAGAAAAAAAAAAAACCTTTCTGAAACAGTTTTCTTCCTTTTCTTTCTTTCTTTTTCGACTTCCTTTTTCATATCCTCCTATCCCTCTCACTGACACCCAAACCATGGGGGTGGGGGAGGGAAAAGGAGAGGGAAGGAAAGAAGACAAGCAGCCCTTCGACTAGACGTGCCTAGTTACACAAACCCGATTCGCTATCAGTCTTCTGGAATTCTGATTGGTTTATTGTTTGAGTTCTTAAGCCTTTCGAATTGCTTTTGTTTGGAATGTTGTTATTTTTATAAATTTCTCCTCTGATTCTGCTTTCTTCATTCTGCATTATTTCATTCAAATCTTCCCAGGTTGTTGTTGTTTTGGTTTTTTTTTTGGCTTGTTTGTGTTTCTATCTTTGTTTTGTTTTGCTTTTTTTCCCCCTGAAACTATCTTGTTTGTAATTTCTTACAGTGTTCCCCAGCACATTCTTAAGTCACGAGCATCAGGTTCTTGCTGGATCAAAATATATGTCCAGTTTTGTAGCTTTGGGGAAAGTGTTCTAAATTGCTTTCCAGGAGACTGGACCTGTGTGTACCTCTACCAACCATAGCCCTTCCAACAATTGCTACCTCCCACCTCCCCTTTTTTTTTTGGTTATGTTTGCCAGCAGTCAACAAGCATATAGAAAAATGTTCTAAATTATGAATAATTGGAGAGGAAAATTAATTCAACTGAGGTTCCATGTCATACTTCTCAAATTGCCTTTAGTAGAGGAGAGGGGGAGGCTTTTGTGGTGCACATCCTCTTCTTTCTGAGAAGATGAGACTGCAACGGGCAAGGTGAGCTGAAGTTTCTGCTTTGGTGATGTCATTATGGAGGAACAGTCTAAAACAGCTTGATTCTATGTGTGGTGAGAAATGCCAGGAACACTTGGGGAGTGCACTCCTGCCTCTGTGGCTTGCTGTCCCTAGGGATGATGGAGCAGGGAAAGAGATGATGGAGTTAGGGCTACTGAAGAAACATATGTGGATTAATGTTTATGTAGGTGTATACATGTATATGTGTATACATATATGTCTATGTATGTATACATATACACATATATCTGCATGTGTGATTT
>CM053581.1:582199799-582241732 GCA_028627135.1 Pseudochirops cupreus
CCCCCCCCCCCCCCCCCCCCCCCCCCCCGCCAACATCGTTCTAATGCCCAGAGTAAATCAACATTCATTAGACTTCCACTTTCTGTTGCTAAGTAACTGCTGGCCAAGGGAAGTTTGCCGCACAAATGAATAGGGACAGGTCCTCAAGGAGGGGGCATTCTGTTCAAAATGGAGAGGTCCTGTGGCTCCTCAGCTCTCCCTCCGGTAAGTCATTTCTTAACCTGGGGGCCACAACCGGCCACTGAGCATTGCAGACTGAATGACAGCCAGTTATACGTATTCTTTTTAAAACAGATAAATCAAAAATTAAAAAAAAAATAAAAATTAATGAGTCCCTGGTTGGGGGAAGGGGGGAGACTTGGGAGACTGGATGAATGCTGTATTCTCCCATCTTTCCTCAATCCATCATTGAAGGTATGCTCATAAAAGTGTATTTTCTGTTTCATTCTCCTGTGGCCATTCATTAAAGGGGAATGGGTGCAAGGGGGTAGTGGAAACATTGGTGCCTTGGGAAATCCCATTCTGCTTCTCTCTGGCCCTTCTTTCCCTTATCTGTTAAGATGAGGTGGGGGCCTAGATAGGCTCTCAATGTCCTCATCAGCCTTGTGTGTATGATCCTAGGGGAGGCTTTCTCTGTAACAATAACAAAGATAATAGTGATGAGTGATGACAGGTAGCATGTAGTATGTATATAGCTCTCTGAGTCAGGCAGAATATCACAGATCTATTGACTCACTGGATACTCATAGCAACCATGGGAGCTATGTGCTATCATTATTCCCTTTTTACAGATGAGGAAACTAAGACTCAGGATAAGAGACTTGCCCAGGGTCACACAGCTAGCCAATATCTGAGGCAGGATTCAAACTCGGGTCTTTCTGACTCCAAATGTCATGCCCTACCCACTGAGGTCTGTTCCATTTTGGTGATCCTCTGTGTGATCTTAGCCAGGTCATTTCCCCCTCGTAGACCTCAGTTTCCTCCTCCGCGAAAGGAGGGACTGGGAATATCTGGAATACTTCCCTCTCATTCCTAATGCGCGCTCCTAAGTGCCTGTGAAAGATGCCTTGTCCTGATCCAAGTTTCCACGCAGCAGGATCCCTGCCAGGGGCCACACCCCAGCCTAATGCAGGGACCGTAAACACGCCATAAAGCTGCGTTTCTCCCATTGTAATCATTATCTCCAATTTATATTCTGCTCCTACTGAGAAGAATCTCTGGGTGAATTTACATATTGAATTGCTAAGTTAGAGCTAATGATAGGATCACTTAGGCCACATACTGAGCCTTGCAGTTTGGAATGACTTTGAGGAAAAGCAGGAGGGTCAAAAAAAAAAAAAAGGCAGCTGAGCCACCAGCACGCAGGTCCACTGCCATTTTGTGATTGTGCTAACGGCACACGCGCGCACACACACACACACACACACACACACACACACACACACACACACACACAGGGATGCTGCTAACGGACGAGCCTTGCGAGTCTTGAGGGAGACACTTTTCTCAGGGTGAAGAGGGAGCCCCATTGTGAGCACAGCTTTGATGAGCAGAAAGATCCTACGCTGGCCCAGAGAATTATTCAGGGCTGTGCTTTGGTCAGATATCACAGAGCAATCATGGTACGAGGCAGTGGCGGATACCTGCTCCTTTGGGGAGGCTGAGGGCGGGGGCTCAGTGTTCCCGGTCAGCATCCTTAGCTGGGTGCATTGGCTAGCTCTCATTTCCCATGGCCCCGGCTCTGCGTGCTGATGTATGCTGCAGAATTCTCTATCTGCTCTTCTGTTTTCTGTTTCTCTCCTTCCTCCTACAGCTCCATAATAAATGTGCCTCTCACCTCAAACCTGAGTGCGACTGTGGAATCTTGAGGGACCATATCTTGCCACCCACAGCAATCTGCCCAGTGGTGCTGGTGAGTGTTTCCTTTTCTTCCTCCTCTAGCTCTGCTCTCAGCCGGCTGGTCCAGCCTCCCATATGTGCTGCTGGAGAGAAGATGCTTGTCAGTCATGGCAGAAAACTGTGGGTCAGCGCTATCTGCGGATCCCGAGGCAGACGCACTGAGAGGCGAGTCCCACACCACAGCCCATTACTTGGTTTGCCTTTTGACCGTGAACTTGGAATAGGGCACAGGCGGCTGAAGCTGAGTCAGGTTTGATGCCTCCCTTATGTTGCAGTTACCAGAAGTGTTTCAGGCAGCACTCTGGTGCATTGTAAATCTTTGACAGACACAGCTTCCCAGAAACATGAAGCGAGCCTTCTGGGCAGTCGAACTGGGGATGCATATTGCCTCTCCCAAGCAAGGCCGAGGTGGTCCATACAGATGGAAGGGCTTGGGAGAGTGTGGTGCAGCGCTCTTTGGGATGGGTTCTTTTCAGGAGTATGGGGCAGTAAATTTTCACCGATAGTAAAACAATTGCTCCAGTCAGTGGAAATGAATGGGCCATTGGATAGAGAAGCCAGGTCAGCCAGAAAGGAGGGAACCATTTGCCCAGAACAGAGAAAGAGAGAGCCAACATCCCGCTTAGGTGCAAAGGGACAGAATTCTCCTTTTAATCTCCATGGATTTTCTGTCTGACCTCCAGTGCTCAGTGTGGCAATCTTCCAACAGGCCAAGTCCCACAAGCTGAATTAGTGCCCACCACATTACAGAGCCAGGAAAGGTGAGGTGCGGTAGGCCATACCTTGGTGCAGAATCAGGCCTGGAGCCAATGAACGGCATCAGTGAGAGGCACACCTTTCAATGTGTGAGGGATGCCAAGGGAAGGGCAGCCAGGCAATGGAGGTTTCTTCTTCCTCAGGCTGTAGCAGAGCTCCTTCTCAAGAGCTGCCTGATCATTTTGGCATGAGCTGGATTCCTCTTCAGAGACTGGTGGAGGCCCAGCTTCCAGCTTCCCATCTACAGTCTGGTGTTTTCGATGGCCTTGTTTGAGTCTGAAAGTCTAGTACATATGGGCTAAGAGGGCTTTCTTGTTATTCTGTGTTCTCTGTCAGTCATCTAAAAATGTGTCATCTCCAAATGTTTTCCCATCCCTCATAGTTATAGCATTATGTGGCATGCCTTTAAAAAAAAAAAGTCTTTCGCTCTGGAGTATTTACACCTTTTAAAGTGTGTGAAAAGTCATCATGTCCTTGTATCTGTTGCTTATACTATAACCTAAAAATCCTATTTCTGTCTATGGATATATGTGTGTGTTTGTGTACACATGTGTATATTTGTGTGTGTATGCATACACCTGCACGTAGAATTTAACATTTCAGTAACTAGCTGGTGACACAGTGGGCATGGACAGGGATCAAGAAGAAAGCGGCTCGGCTCTGGCTGCAGATACCTAATAGCTAAGCACATCACTCAAAGGCTCTGGGCCTCAGTTTCCTTATCTGCAAAATGAGGGACTTAGAGTTAATGGTCTCTAAGAGCCCTTCTAAATCTAAATCCCTGAGCCTTGGCTGAAATCTCAATGCACATGTCCATGCCCAGACTTTCTCATGAGAGTGATGGGCCCTCCACTCTTTCCTTCATGTTATATCCTGGCCTAGAAATCCTGTCATTCTGATCCTAACAAATCCTAGCAAATTCTGCTAACCCAAGCTGAAGCAAGTGAACAACTACTTTTGAAATGCAGGAAAGATTTACACAGCTTACCGGCGCTGGGAAGAAAAACCTCTCGCTTCATCCCACATGGACACCACTGCTCACTGCCTTTTTTTCCCTCGTTTCTCCAGTCGCCAGGCCACTTTTTGCAACACCAACATCTGCCTTTGCAGCACCCCTGGCTTTCTTCCTTCCATTCTGGGGTTCATTTTGTTCATTTCTTGACATCAATTCCTTCTCCCACACTCTATGCATTGAAAACCTGTGCCTTGGGCCATTTTTCTTTGCATAGTTGAGGAATTATACCAGAATCTGTGGTTTCTCTGTTTTGGCCATCCAAAGACAAAAATCATCAGGATCAATCTTGTCATCTTGGCCAGTGTTTGTTGAACTTCCACTTTGTCACTGTGGCCCTTCCAGGATGATTGGCATCTATAACCATCTCTTTACTTTGAGGAAGTCTCTTTGGAATGGCCTTCCTGACTGTGGTGCTCACCGTGATGTCTTTCAGCATCAGGCTATCTCTTCAAGAAGCGTGAAAGGGAAAAGAAACAAACAAAAAACAGTTTACATTTTTTTTGGATAAAATGGGGAAAACTGGTCAAATCACAGTTTCTTGGCACTCTGTCATTTTTTTTAAAATCAGTTCAGTCCTTCTCATCCTGAACTCCAAGAAGTTATCTTTTTACTTTAATAACTGTATTTCATTGTATTTGATTCCACTTGGACTCCTCTATGTTTTATATTATGCCCTTAAAAATGTTTTTCTAAGAAGAGGTTCCTAGGCTACCCCAGACCAGCAAAGGGCTTCAGGACAAGGAATCTGGTTAAGAATTCTTATTTTAGCATAAAAGGAATTTCACTAAATCACAGACCCTCAAAGGTGGAGGGGACTCCATTGACCAAGTAGTTTGCGTCACACCTAAACTAAGGACCATCTCGACAATATCTCTGACCACTGGCCATCCTGCATTTCCTTGAAGATCTTCAAACTCCTCAATCCTCAGTTATTTCCCAGGCCATTGTCCCTGCTTTTTCTATATTCTGCTCCCTTCACCATCTTGACTTCATTGGCCTGGGGAACCAGATCAACTCTATACTGTGTTTTCTCCAGAGCAACTCCTTAGCTTATTAGAGATCATGCCCTTCCAAACAGAAGCCTCAGAATAAACCCAGCACATAATTACAAAAACATACTGGATATATCCATAACACATTTAGATTTTGTAAGTGAAATGGGCCCTAACTATGCAAGAGAATCTTTTTTTTTACTATTCATTATGCCACTCAAATAACAAAATAATGGTTTGAAAGTGCTTAATATAGTGCTTGGCACATTATAGGCACTTAATGAATGATTGTTCCTTTTTCAGTCCCTTCCCACTCACCACGGAGGGTTTTGCAAACATTTTTTTTTCATCTTCTCACCTTCTATGACTCCCCCTACCCTCATCCACTTAGCTGAAAACCTCACCTCATATTTCACTGAAAAAATTCAAGATATTCACTGAGAGTCCTTTCTTCTCCTCTGCTACTCACCCAACATCACCCAGATATCTTTCCTACAATCAGCAGCCTATCTCCCATGGAGATGTGACCCTCCTTCCTGGGAAGGCTAACATTTCTGTGTGATGAAGTGATTCCATGCCATCATATACTGTCTGGCTGTTTTTTTACCTCTATTGTCTCCACTCTCTCACCTGTCTTTGATCTCTCCTGGTCTACTGCCTCTTTCATCTCCAGTTGCCCAATCTGTAGACTTTTCTCCTCTCCTCCTTTTTGATCTCTCTACAGTTTTTGTTACAGCTCATCACCCTCTTTGGTTCAATACTCTCTTCTCTCTAGGCTTTCATGAGATCACTTTCTCCTTGTTCTTTTCCCACCTGCCTAGTCCCTCATTCTTAGTGTCCTTTGCTGGATCATTGTGGCAGACAGTCCTGGGACTGCTGTCCTGGGCTCTCTTCTCTTCTCCCAGTATTTTTCTTGGTGATCTCACCAACCCCCATGGAGTAAATTAAAATCACTTTGCAGATATTTTGCAGATCTGTTTATACAAACCTATCTTCTCTAATAATTTCCAATCAGATCTCCAATTGCTTGTTGGGCATCTCCAACTGGATATTCCAGAGACTTCTTAAAATCAACATTTCCAAAAACAAACCGATTTTCCTTTCTCCAAAACTTCCTCTCTTCCCAACTTTGCTATTACTATCAAGGATTCCAGAATCTTTTCAGTTACCCAGACCCTCAACCTAGGGGTCATCCTTAACTCCTCACTTTCTCTTACCTCCCCCAATGTCCAATCAGTGACTAAGTTCTGTTGATTCTATCTTCCTAATATTTCTTATGCATCTCACTTTCCCCTTCTTTTCTTTGGATCTGCTGCTACTTCAGTGCACATTCTCATCAATTCACACCTGGACTCTAGCAGCAGCTGATAATCTCCTTGCTTCAAGTTTCTCCCCAATTCATTTCATCCTTCACTCAGCTATCAAATTGATCTTCCTAAAAGGCAAATTATTGTCACACCCCCCCATATTCTAGAAAGTTGCGTGTCTCCTGTTGCCTCTACTATCAAAACTAAAATCCTTTGCTTGCCTTTTAAAGACCTTCATAACCTGGACCTTTAGCACTTTTGTGATTTGTATACACTGATGACCTCCCCACAAACTCAGCCATCCATTGCCAATGACTTCCTTCCTGTATCTTGAACAAGACGCTCCATCATACAGCTCTTGGCATTTTCCCTGACTGTCCACCATTTCTGAAGTCTCTCATTCCTCCTTTATAGCTACTCACTTCCCTGGCTTCCTTCAAGTCTCACCTAAAATTCTGCTTTCTTCCAGGAGCCTTTTCTGATCCCTTTTATTGCAAGTGATGTTCCTGTCTTATTTCCAGTTTTTTCCAGTCTATAGTTGTATGTTCAAAACTGCTTGCTTATTGTCTCCTCAGTCAGACTGTGAGCTCCTTGAAGACAGAGACTTTTATTTTGTTCTTTGTTTTATTTGCTTTGTATTCCCAGCCCTAGTGTAGGGCTTCACACATTAGGTGCTTAATAAATGCTTGTGGATTTGATCCTGTTCCACTTCAGCTCTCAGCGTCAGGAATTTTGTTTTCCCCTTAAATCAGGTAGAAATCTCTCCACTTCAAAGCTGATCTTTGCATTTCTTCTTGCTCTCTGAGACCAAGCAAGAAAGACCAATTCTGCAGGGGATGCTATGTATCAGATCAAACCCTCATTCCACATTTCAACATGCCTTAAACATTTTTTAGTTTCATTCCTTTTTTTTTCAAGATGAGGTATTCACATCTTTTTCCTTCTCATCTCTCCCCACCTACTGAAAAGAAAGTACCCCAGTATTACATAAACAGTGAAGGAAAGCCAATCCCAATATTCTTCACACATTAAAAACAAAAGAGCCCTGCTTTTCTTCTTCCACCTGTTTGTCTACCATCTGTCATGAGGCAAAGAACACTTTTCTTCCTCTGTCCTCTGGAATCAGGCTTGATAATTGAGCTGACCGGACTTCTTCAATTTTTTCAAAATTGTCTATTTTTACCATTTTGATGTGATAAATGGTTTTCTTAGTTCTTCCCACTTTGCTCTGTGTCAGTTCATACAGTTCTTTCCATGTCTCTGAAATGATGTTTTTCATCACTTGCAGCACAATGGTATTCTATTGCATACATATACCATCTTTAAAAAAACAAACAAACAAAGAAACAAAAAACATTCATCAATTAGTGGACTTCCCCTTCATTTCCTGTTCTCCACCACCACCAAAAGAGCTGGTACTAATGTTTTGGTCATGTAGGTCCTTTCCCCTTCCTTTGATCTCTTTGGGACTAGAGAATGAGCAGTAGTTTAGGTGTGTCAAAGGGAATACACTGGTCAGTAGCTTTTTATGCACTCAAATAAATTGCTTTCCAGAACGGCCAGACGTAGTTTCACAGTTCCACTCACAGTGCAACAGTACATCAGTGTGCCTGTTTTCCTGCAAACCTTCCAGAATTGGCCATTTTCTTTTTTCTTCTTCTTTTTTGGTCATCTTGCCAATTACAGGTTTGAAACAGAAGATGTGAGCAGTATGGTATAGTGGATAAAGAGCTAGCTTTGTAGCCCTCAAGACCTGGGATCAAGGCACACCTGGGACCCATATTTACTCTATGACTTCCTGGATGAGTCACAACTTCTCAGTGTCTAAGAAACTCATAAGACCTCCATGGTACAGAGTGTGAGATTTCCCTCCATTGAGAGAGGTGTTTCTTTCATCTTGGAGTTCCTTATATCAATAACATCACCAGTCTAGGATTTCTCTGCATTGCTTTTAATATGGATTCTGGACAGCATATTAAAGTTGAGGTTTTCCCTCTGCCCTGAAGTCCTTTGGGAGATATTTCTTTTATGAGTAGGGCCCTGTAGGACTTTCTGTTCCTCTCAGACTTCTTTCTTACATGGTCCAGAATAAAACAGGGGAACCTAGGTTTCTACCAATACTTTTATTGGTTTTTATAGCATTAGCAGCCACCATGTGGAAGCAGCTTACTATAGACAGTCTGAGCACTGACTCCACAGACAGCAAGGCCCTCCCATGTCCAATGCACTCATGAGCATCCCCCTCTGCCATTTCCCAAATAACACTGAGGCTAGAGTGCAGTCCTCAGTATTTCTGTTGTTTGTTTTTAGGATATCATCAGAGGTAAACTTTGCCATAAAGTGGGCCTTGGGAGGTAGAATCCTCTAATTTGCTAAGCTTGCTGTTGCTGCTTTTTTTGGTGGGGGAGGGTGTATGTGAGAGCAGAACTAGGTAGCAAAGTGCACAGAGCACCAGGTCTGGAGTCAGTAGGACTCTTCCTGGGATCAAATCTGGTCTCAGACATTTACTAACTATGTGACCTGTGTAAGTCACTTAATCTGGTTTGGATGAGTTTCCTTATCTGTAAAATGAGCTGGAGAAGGAAACAGCAAAATACTCCATTATCTTTGCCAAGAAAACTACCAGTGAGATCACAAAGGGTTAGACATGACTGAACAGCAGCAACTTGATGCTTCTCTCAAGGAGTCCCCTTAGAGTTCTTGACCAACTCCTGCTGGCCGCCATTTCATTAGGTTTCTGTGGAATAACAGCCCTGTAATTGGTGTCTAGCAAGTTTTGGTTATGTCTTTGTTCCAAGGGATTTTTTTTTTTTACTCAATAGCACCAACATTTTATGGTATTGAAACAATGAGATACATATCCAGCAAATAATAGGAATAAGAACCAATTGCCCCAAAACAGGCAGCTGCTGCCAAGGTTAAGATGCAAGCCCATAGCAATCCCTATTCCTCAGCAGGCACTTCCTTCTCTCTCAACTCTCCTTCACACCTGGCACTTGCGCCTCCTTCCTGCAGACATTTTTTTGTGTTAGATTAAACTCCTTGATACCTTAATCCTTGCAGGAGGTCAACTCTGATGGACACACGCCCATACTGACCACTTGCTCTATGGCTCATTTGTTTCTCTTAAATACATCCCAGGTTTGTTCAGTATTTCTTAAGAGATTTAGATTCTCTCCCTCTGGGATAATACTGCTGTAATTGGTCCTCAGATTGGAAGCAGCAGTTCTGGGGTTCATTTTGTGAATATTGTTATCTCATTAATAATTGAGATGATGTAATACCCAATCAGATGATAACTTTGACCTATGATCTGGGATATGTCGTTGTAATTAATGAAATTTTGCCAATTTGCTATTTAACACCAAGACTCAGTTTTGTGTTAGGGAATATTGGGTTTCTATGGTTATTTCAATTCAACAAAGAAAAAGAAAAAGTAGCAGCAGCAGCTTTGTATCCTGCCCCTCACAGTAATTCAGAGGCAAAGGCATTTAGTCAATACTGAAGTACCTGAGGCTGTGTTCAGCTGGTATGCTGACCATTGGGGGTATAGAAAGCCTCATGATGATGGTATCAGTCCTGCCCCTTGCTTCAGCACATCTTCTGCCATACATAGTCTTGGAACAACCCCATCCACCTTCCCAGTGTGACAGTGATGGAAGGAGACCGTTGGCGGAGGGCTCTGACTCCATCTCCATCTCACTGGTCACTCACTGTGAGGATCAGTAGAGATAAGATGCGTGCAATATTTGGCACCTCTTAAGGCATTCTCTTACTGCTTGCCAAAACTATCTCCTTCTTGATTCCTTTACATCTATTCTTCTGTGCATCCTAATCTCTACCTAGGGCTCTCTTTGTCTACATGCATCACCTTCTACAGCCCTGCTTCTTGTGTTTGCCTCCTAGTAAATGCAGCATTATAGCATAACCCTCAACTGACTTCCACAAGACAAGGAGAGCATTCAGGATTCAAAACTGTATTTTTCTTAAAGATTATTGAATCCATCCCTTTCATTTGAGGAATAGGAAGAGGAATTTGAATAGGAAATCGAGACAGGGAAAGGCTCCTCCACAGACACACAGGTACAACTTGTAATTCACATGCATTCATAGGGCTGGTCATCTCAAAGCATATCTGAATTTGCTAAAGAATCGAGGAGGGAAATCATGGCCTGGGTATAGTCAAGGCTGACAGAAATGAAAGTTCCTCGGACCTCTTTGCCCAAGAAATGGGAAAGGATTCTGGCAGCACACATCTTCAACAGCTTCAGAACTCTGGGCCCATCCTGGACCTATTGGCACAAAGCTCTCACAAATACCAGATACAGCCTCTTTCCCATATCCACAGGTGCTCGGCACCCAAGCAGTGTGGTCTACTGACAAGCACATATATGAGTTTACTTAGTTTATTTTGTTTTGCTTTAGTGTAATTTTATTTTAATCACAAACTTTCAGCACAGTGCTCTCTAGGTCTTAGAATTTCCCCACCCTCAGGAGCCCTCTTAGCTGCCTAGAACCTGCCACAGAGAGAAGGAAGTGATGCCTCAGTGGACAAGTACATGCCTTTGTGAGATGCTTTCAGCTTTCCAAGATGGTTTCCCTGCATTCTTCCACTGGCTCTTGACATTGACCCTTTGAGGTGGGCACTATTGTCATCACCATTTTCCAGATGAGGAAACAGAAGCTTCAAGAGCCACTGAAGTGCTTTTCCTCGGGTCGCCAAGGTAAGAGCAGCAAGCGTAGTCTTGCTGCCTCCAAGGCCAGAGTTCTGTCCTCGACCACACTGTGTCACAAAGACCACAGACCACTGTCATCTAATCTCCCTTTCTTTATTTTACTATAATCCTGTCTCTGTTCCTCTTCCATCGCCTCGCTTTGTTAGTCCAGGCAGAAGATGCCCGGCAGCCCCAGACCCAGGACCCAGGTGCACTCAGGTTATTTTCTTCACCTTTCATAAACCTTTCAATCGCATGGAACTTTTTTTCCCTTGGATAGTGTGCTTGAGCACACTGTCAGGACTCTGCTAATGTTTCATCAATGTCACCACTTACTATTAATGTATTTAATATTCATTATAAGTCAATTCATAATTGTCATCATAGTAATGAAATGCAAAAAAAGAAAGTGTCTCAACTTCTCTATCCTTTGCAAATCTCACTCACAGGCTCTGTTCAGAGACACTCTTCTTACAAAGGCCATGGACAAGCTATTATTTTAATATAATTACACATTTAAAATAAAAATTCAAATGGCTCTGGTCCTGAAGGATGCTCAGGATTCTCACCAGATTATTGCCCATCCGCATATCCCATATTGCTTTGAAATCCCACTCGGTCCTAACTATGATGGGCTTCCTGGAGTCTTTTACAGTTCTCTCTTCCATACCCTCTTAATGGCAGTGTGGCTTTGGGGGTGGGAGAGGGTAATGGGAAGCAACCAGTACAAGGCCTGGCCCCTCTTGTGCTGAGCTGTGACCACTGGACACACAGAAGGTCCCATGGCATTCATGAGCACAACACTGAGGCTACAGTTCTCTAGAACAATTCCTTTTTGCTAGGGATGAGGCCTGGTTTTCCTAGAGGGGAAGGAGTCTCCCAAATCATGCTTCCTTTGACAGGTAGAAGAGTGCCTGCAGCTTTTCACTGCCTTCCAAAGCTGCCCACCCCAGGTGGAGATTCTTTTGAGCTTTGTATAAATGTTCCTTTGTTGATGTGGTTCTGTTGTGATTGTTGCTAAATTTACAACCAAGATAGGAACAAGATTGGCCTGAGGTAGTTTGTAGCACAACCAAGAGATTGATTAGCACTGATCAGATACCTGCTTTGTGTCAGGCCCTCCACTAGGCCCTGGGGAGCTCGGATATGCCAAGGAAATAACCTAGCCTCTCATGAGCTAAGAGATAAGCAGGGAACTGTATGTAGTAAAAAAATAAAATAAAAATAAAAAAAGGTATGGTAGACAATGGAATCAGCTAGGTGGTACAATGGATAGAGCACAGGAGGACTCATTTTCTTGAGTTCAAATCAGGCCTTGGACAGTTAGTAGCTGTGTGACCCTGTGCAAGTCATTTCATCCTGTTTTCCTCAGTTTCCTTTGTCTGTAAAGTGGCCTGGAGAAGAAAATGCCAGAACACTCCAGTATCTTTTCCAAGAAAACCCCAGGTGGGATCACAAAGAGTAGGATATAACTGAAACAGGACTGAACAGCAACAGTGATATACAATGAATTAATATCAATATTGATCATGTGTGTGTGTGTCTGGATAGGGAGATAAGATAAATTGATATAAAAAGGCATTGCATCTTTATCTTAAGAAAAAGATAAATGAATGACAGGAGGAAATAAATAGTAAAACTATAATAGTAGGGGAATTCAATTTATACCTTTCAGACCTAGAGTAATATTACCCAAAAAATAAATAAGAAGGAAGTTAAGGAGCTGAATAGAATATTCATGAGAATAGAAAGGAGCATACATATTACCTCAGCTATGAATTATACCTTTGTAGCAACTGACCATTAATTAGATCACAAAAATCTCACAAATGTGGAAAAGCTAAATGAATCTTCTAATAGGCCACAATGAAATTAAATTATATGTATAAAGGGCCAGCAAAGAAATGATTAAACATTAATTGGAGACTAAACAAAAATTGTAAAAACTGGTAGGTCAAAGAACAAATCATAGAAACATTTAATAAATCCATTAGAGATAATGATGGTGAGACAAGATACCATAATTTTTGGGAGCCAAAGTAGTCCTTAAGTAAAAATTTATATCTCCAAAAATTTTCATCAATAAAAGTGTGAATAAATCAATGAATTGGGCATACAATTAAAAATAAAATGAAACCAAGAAAACAAACATATTAAAATCTTCCAATAAAACAGCTAAGTTGAATTCCTGGACATTAAAGAATTGACAGAAGTAAAACCACATTTGACCTGTAAAGAATGCATTTTTTTTTAATCACTTTTTGTACTTGTTTGTCCTAAAGCATGATCATTTTTTAGTAGGGCTTCCACATGATGCTGAAAATACATATATTATTTTGAAATCCCACTTATATGACACCAGAAGCCTTTTAGCCCTGTCTTTTAGTTTACATATTTTCCATTTGTTTGTCTTTTTGTTAGATTTATCTAAAACTGAAAGAGAGGTATTAAAATCTCTTGTCACTGATCTCTCTCTCTCTCCCTCTCTCTCTCTCTCTCTCTCACACACACACACACACACATTATATATATATATATACAGAGAGAGAGAGAGAGAGATAGATAGATAGATAGATAGATAGATATAGATATAGATATATAGATATATATGTATATATATGTATATACATACATACATACATACATATATGGTAGATGAGTTAATATTTTCTTTACTAATGTAGATACTGTATTATTTACAACATCTAAGTTTAATATTGATGTTGGTTTGTTATGTATGTTTCTTATCAACCAAGTGTAGTTTCTTTGTTTCTGTCTTTTTTGCATTTTATATTTTGAATATTTGGTTTCGCTTTTTCTGATAGGATGGTTACAAATTCTCCTTTTTTTGGAATCACTTAAGGCATGGCAATTTCCCCCCAACTCCTAATAAAAAAATCATCTGTTTGGTGTTTGATCTTTTATAATCCTCCCTCCCCTACACTTTTCTAGTCTTTTTTACACCTTACTCTCCCTCCCATACTCTGTGATCTGGTGACAAAGGGTACTGCTGTTGTTCAAACATAGCGTTCTAACATTGAGCTCTGAACATTTTATCTGCCTGTCCCCCATGCCTAGAATTCTATAACTCTTCTTCCTCATCTCCTGCATTCACAGCTTCCTTCAAGTCCCAACTAAAATCCGACCTTCTACAAGGAGTCTTTTCTGACCCCCTCCCTCCCCCCCACACACTGTAATGCTAATGCCTTCCCCATGTTGATCATTGCCAATTTATTCTGCTTGTATCTTGATTATACACAGTTCTGTACCTGTTTTCTCCTCATTAGATGACAAACTCCTTGAATAGTTCTACTATTTTCCAGGAAGTGATGGACCAGCTGCCAAGATTTTTTAATGTTAAATTTTAAGCCAGTTTTTACTCTCTCCTCTTTCATCCTCATTGAGAGACTTCTTAATTCTTCACTTTCTGCCATCTGAGTGGTATCATCTGCATACTTGAGATTGTTGATTCTCTTCAACCCACTCCCCCACAACCTTAATTCCAGCTTTGTATTCACTGAACCTGCCATTTCAAATGATATACTCTGCATAAAAGTGAAATAAATAAGGTGATAATATACAGCCTTGTAGTACTCCTTTTCCAATCTTAAACCAATCAGTTATTTCATGTTCAGTTCTAACCTTTGCTTCTTGGTTTGCAAACAGGTTTCTCAGGAGACATGCAAGATGATCCAGTTCTCTCATATCTTTAAGGACTTGATGCATTTTGTTGTGATGCACACAATTGAAGGCTTTAATGTAGTCAACAAGTGAGATGTAGATTTTTTTTTTCTGGAAGTCCTTTACCTTTTCCATAATCCAGTGAATATTGGCAATTTGGTCTCTAGTTCCTCTGCCTCTTCAAAAACCAGTCTGCTATTCTGGTAATTCTTGGTTCACAAGAATAGCTGAACCCTAGCTTGCAGAATCTTAAACATAACACTGCTGGTGTATGAATTGAATGCAATTGTCCAGTAATTTGAAAATTCCTTGGCATTGCCCTCCTTTAGGATTGGGGTGTAAACTGATCTTTTCCAATACCATTGCCACTGTTGAGTTTTCCAAATCTGCTGGTGTCTTGAGTGCAGCACTTTAACAGTACCATCTTTAAGTTTTTAAACAGCTCTGATGGAATTCTGTTCCCTCCACCAACCTTATTGTTAGCAATGCTTCCTAAGGTCCACTTGACTTCATTGTCCAGGGTGTCTGGCTCTATGTCAGTAACACCATCACATTAATTGGTGATGTTAAGGTCTTTCTTATATAGATCTTATGTATATTCTTGCTGCTTCTTAATCACTTCTACTTCTGTTAAATCCCTGCCATTTTTGTCATTTATCATGACTATGAAATGTTCCCTCGTTATGTCTCATTTTCTTTAAGAGATCACTTGCCTTTCCCTTTCTATGCTTTTCTTCTTTTTCTTTGCATTATTCATGTAAGAAAGTGTTCTTGTCACTCCTTGTAGTTATCTGAAATCCAACATTCAGCCTGGTGGTTAGCTAGAGATAAATAGAAATGTGAATGAAGGCAGAGAACTGAACCTCTGCAAGTGTTAAAACTTCTTCTAACTCGGGGGCTCAGAGCTATGGTGATTTTATGCTCAATGTTCGGTTTAACATGAACTCCCTAAAGTCACAGAGGAGGGAACCCCAGGGAAACCCAGAGGCTTGAAACATCACAATTGTCAGAGATGTTTACACCACTTCCTCAGGTGTTGATCCAAAGTCTGAGTCTGCCTCCCAAACTCATCCCTTTCTTCTTTGTGACTGGGTGCTTGCTGTGTATTTATCCTGAGAAAGATGCAACTCCAATCCATTACCCAAATATTTTATATTAGGTTTCCTTAACCTGGAATTTGTGGAAACCCAAGGGGTCTGAAGATGGACTCCTAGGGGTCTGTGCACTTGATGAGAAAAAAACAACAACAACAACAACACAACTTTAATTTCATTTGCATCTATTTGAAATTGGCATTTCCTCCAAATGTGAATATAGGCAGTGAGATAGGATTCTGAGAAAGGGTATAGAGTCTTAAGCAGACTGCCAGATGGATTCATGATCAAACAAACAAACAACAGCAGACACACACACACACACACACACACACACACACACACACACAAAAACAACTTTTCCTCATATTTCTCTCTTCTCCTCTACACATGGCCCCAGCTGCTTTGTGCCTATTCAACAGCACCAATGCTGAGGATGAAGGGAATTTGCAATCTGACATCCCAAGCCATGAGAGCATGGCAGAGCTGAACTCTATTCCCTAATGCTTTTTTTTTCAGACAGAAGTTTTTCAGCAGACACAAAAATCCCATTTATTTGGTAATATGTCCACATCATGTATTTCAAATAAGGAATATGATACATTTCTCAAATAGCTTGAAATACCTACATTGTGCTAAAAACACATCTATTCCTTGGCATCCGTACTTCAAGCCCAGCAGGCTGGGCCTATTTAGAGCCTGGTAGATAATTAATGCTTGAACTGGTTGATTTTTGGAAATCTAATAAGAGGAGTGAGAGGTTTAAATGAAAGGAATTAGAGTAGAAAGCCCCCCTGTCTCCTCCTTCGCTCCCAGACCTTTCTGAAATGGACAGGGCATAAGAATAGCACACATTCATAGAGTGCATTAAGGTTCACAAAGCACTTTCTTGACCACCTTTTTGGGAGGCAGGCTGGACCCATAGTATGATCTTCACTTTGTATATGTGGAAATCAGAGCTCAGAGATTTTGGCTGACTTGCCCACTATTCTCAGCTCAGTAAGTGTCTCAAGTGGGATTTGAATCCAAATTTCCCGATTCCATAGCTAGTGTTCTTTTCACTATGCCAAACTGCCTCAAAATGAGATCTGCAGGCCTGAAGCAAACTGTCCCAGGGAGGACAGCTTCCCAATGGAAGACTGTGTTTGGACAGAGACCGATACCAGCATGGCCCTTTGGAATCTAAAGTCAATGGAACCTGTGCTCGTTTCTTACAGAGTGCTGTGTATACAGGGTAAAATGTGGTTCCCTTACTAGTCAGGGGTGCAGTTGGTCTAGTGAATTGGCAAAGGGATTCTAGTCAAACTATAAACATTTATTAATGACCTACTATGTGTCCTAGTTTCTGTGCTAAGCTCTAGGGATACAAATATGGAAAAGAGAGGCAATTCCCTCCCTCAAGGAGCTTACACTCTAATCAAGGGAAAAGAAAACACAAAAAGAAGCTGAAAAAAGGAAGACTGAGGTAGCTAGCAATTACCTAGAGAACTTGTATAACATACCTAAACCTATACAGGTATGCATATCTCATATGTGTGTATATAATATCAGTAACAAACTATAAACATATATCATAAATATTACACATTATATTGAAACTATTATAGTAGTTATTCCCTATATACTGTATATATTACATGCTGTACGTGTGTGTGTGTGTGTCTGTGTGTCTGTGTGTCTGTGTCTATGTGTATTCATGTATTACATAACCCAGATCTGGGACCTCCTATGAACACCACAACATATCTACGTGGACAATCATCTGACCCATGATTCTCCAGAACGGGGGGTCAAACTCTGAATCTGCCAAATTCCCAAGCATGCTGAACCAGAATAGGATGAAAATGGGTAAAGTTTAACAAACTAACTAAAAATGTACCATAGATAATGTCAATTTGAGGTTTTCTAGGTCAGTATGAGCCCACAGCGATCCCTTTCCATTGGAGTTTGGTACTACTGTTATTTTAAAGAGGGAGTCTAAGAGAGGATAAATAGTTCCTTGCAGAGATTCACACTCAGGGCCATGGGGTTTTCAACCTAATAATAAAGATAATAATAATGGTATTGCCATAGAGGGCCTTTAGTCTAGCAGCCCACTGCCCAAGTGGTGTTTGGTGTCCTCTTCACAAGCACATTGTCAGGCTGGTTTTATTTTTGTCCCTCTCATTTTTCCAGGCAGAAGCCAAGTTCCCAAAAGCACGAGGTGCCTGAGTTGGATCTGAACTGGCTGTCCCTTCCTTTCAGCCCCTCACCCCTTCTACTATAGCATATGATATCTGCGCACACGTGCACTCTGCTAAATTTTCCAGTTCTGTGTTTGTGTTTTAGAAATATTTCCAGTGACTGGTCTAGGCCATTTGCTTGTCCACTTATCTCATTTCTGACCCAGGTTACAAGCATGTTAAGTAAATGTAATGCTCAATATGTATCTGAAATCTGCTTGAAACTTTACATGTTGGGTATTTTTTCCCCTTTTTTCCATATGGTCTCTAATCTTATTTTATGGCATCATGTATTATGCATTTTTGAAGGAGGATTCTGTGCGTAGCCACATGTGCAGATTCTACTTAAGGGAAACAGACTGTCTTGCTAACCTGGGGTATTTTCAGTGATTCAGGCTTCTTTCCATTTCCAAAAAATGCAAATAATGCTTTTATCCAAATTCAAGTGTGAAAGTATAAGCCAGATCTGGCTGTTCCAAAGTGCAGAAGAGCTGGGCAGATGCCTAGGCAGGCCAGGGTAGAAATGACATTTTTTTCCTTCCTCAATTAGTTGAGTAATCCACGCAAAGGTGAACGACTTTTCAGACTAAAAGATTGTTTTAACTCTGGCAATCAATGCAGAGGCTTTCCCTTGGTTCACTAATGTAATTTTGTGTTTCAACTTGGGGTGGGAGTGAGTGAAGGGTGGATTCTAGAATCTAGGGGAGGCCAGGAGTCTAGAATCTCTGTGTTGGAAGGACCACAGTGGCCACTGAGTCCAAGCCATGCCTGAAAAGAATGCCCTCTCTGACATGACTGGCTAGCAGCCTCCAACATTGACTTGGAGACCTCCACCAAGGGAGGATTCACCCACTAGGAGGGGCTCCTCTTCCACTTTGAGGAAATCTTATTAGGAGGAAGTTTTCCCCAACAGGAAACTTCAATCTCCCTCTTTCAATTGCTCACTTTTCTATAACCCTTTAAGGTTTGCAAGGTAATGGATACACTTCATCTCAGTGGATTCACATTTCATCTCTATAAAGTAGTAGGCACTGTTACTGTCCCATTTTGAGGTATAGGAGAACTCTAAGGTAAGGTCCATGCCCAGTGTCAACCCAGCCAGAAAAGTTATCAGATTTCAATAATCCTGGATATTCTTGAGTCTGACACTTCCCTTGTGTACTCTATACTTGGCTGCCTCTCGAGGTAAATATGATTTCTGTCACTATAGTCAAACGGAACCATCTATCTATAATCTCTCCGTCTCTCTCTGTCTCTGTCTCTGTATCTCTGTCTGTGTCTGTCTGTCTGTCTGTCTGTCTGTCTCTCTCTCTCTCTCTCTCTCTCTCCTGTTTTTCTCTGAACTGAGAGTCTGGGTATATAGCTGATAAAAAGATGCACAACTTCAGGCCAGTCACTTTTCCTCTGTTTGCCTCAGTTTCTTGAAGTGTAAAAGGAGATAATACAAGCTCCTGCCTTGCAGGATTGTGGTGAGGATGGAGTGCACTAATGTTTGTAAAGAGGGCTTCATACAGAGCCTACATGGCAGGATCTAGATAATGCAGATTCCCTTCCCTACTTCTCTAAGACTTAGGAAAAGCTGGACTCAGATCCTGGATTCTCACTAGCTATGATTAGATTATCTGACAAATCCTTTAGCCTTTCTGAGCCTCAGTTTATTCAGAAAATGAATAAAGGGTGAAATGGAAGAATCTCTTAGAAATGTTCCTGCCAGGCTCCCATCGAACACAAAGGAGTTACTGCTCAGAAAGTACTTTCTGAGGTGTCCAGGGCTATTCAAATGCTCATTCCATTAGCATCTGTCTTTCATTCACTCCCACAGCCCTTCCCATCTCCTAGAGAGGGAATCTCTGACCCCAGGTGGGGCCAACAGAGACAAAGGGAACTGAACCAATCTAGGTTGTTGACTCATCACCAAACACTTTCATCACAAAGATTGGCAAGGGTGGGTTTCTGAGGTTCTACCAAAAGTGGTCAAACATTGCGGTCACATGGCCACCAGGCCCAGTTCTGATGACAAGATGACACTTTACCAGTCACCCAGTCACCCCACCCCCCCATCTGCCAATTTCCTCCTCTCTTTGGAAGCTGCGCCTACATCTCTCCCCATCCTCCAGCTCTGCTGCCTGCACACAGCCCCGTGGAGCAGAGCTCCTTACTGGAGCTAAATGGCTTTAAATATATACTCCGCATGCAGATCTCAAGTGATAGTCTCTTAATAGATGTCAGATACACTTTATTGCTACCCTCTTTTATTTCAGTAACATTTTAATTAATTCACACTGATTGAATAAATGTACATTGAGACTTGTTTCCTAATGAGGGCACATTTAGAGGAAAGGTTTTGCATCATTCTGATATCCTGTGGGTAATTATATTCTAATTATATGGTCGGGAAAGAGACTCTATAACTCAGTGCTGATATTGTTCATTGGACCCAATTAATTACAGGCACGTAATGAAAGTTCATGATAAGGTTGACTGACAGTCAGGATAAAATTTTAACTCAATTGAATCCTTGCCTAACGTGAGTGCAGAATTGGACTTTAACCTGGTTAGAAACGGCATGAGCAGGAGATCAAGGGATATTGAGAGAGAGGGGAGCCTGTGTGTTTGTGTGTGTGTGTGTGTGTGTGTGTGTGTGTGTGTGTGTGTGTGTGTGTGTGTGTGTTACTTATGACCTTCACTAACTATACAATGACTTTTTAAAGGATGTGGAAAGAAAATAACCTACAGTCTGGTACATTATTCCTATTTATAATCTCCCCTACTCTTAACTTTCATCATGGCATGGAGAGTGCCCAGAGGTAGAAGGGCCACGCACAGAGGAGCTCAGCTTCAGATAGAGAATCATCAAACATCCAGGTTAGACATTGGTAACATCCTCCTTAATTAAGGAGCTCTGATTTATGGCAGGTGCTTAATCAATGCCTCTTAATGATTTGATTCACATTGAGAGATGAAGGCTTGGGTAGAACATATGAGGACCCCCCAGTGAATCTCCCCTTCGCTGTCTCATGATAGCATGACTCAAGTTTCTTAAAGGCAATACTACCGGTATCAACTCCAGCAGCATGATGAGTCTGGAAAGGTCCAGGGGGGGAGTCTCAGTCACCAACTATTATTGCAATTCAATTGGACAAGCATTTGTTGATTGACTAATGCATACCAATGAGCAGGTTAAGTATCTGGGGCTACAAAGACAACAGTGAAACAGACCCTGCCCTCGGGGAATTTATATCTTTCTTGGACATGGGAATAATGATTTCTTTAAAAGTCTGCAATTACATTAAAAACTAGAATAAGCAGATAGGTCTTGCAGATGATTTTCAGAGATCCTGATTTCCAGATTAACATGACAACTCTTGAAGGCCATTTTCTACATTGTGGAAAATCTATGGGCTTTGGAGACCCAGGGCAATAGAAGTAGAAGATATCTTTAGTTTATGTACCAGAGAGAATCTATTTTAGTCTGTTTCATTAATTTGTAAAAATTAGCTACTTTTTAAATTTTTCAACAAGTCTCTTCCCCTGCCCCAACTTCTCCATTCTACACACACACACACACACACACACACACACACACACACACACACACACACACAGAGTCACATCTCAGTTATCTGTGATAACTGAGGTGAATGAGGATTGTCATTTGTCTTTGACCACTGAAAGAGCTCTCACCCAATGTTTAGGAATATGTCCCAATGAAGGAATAAAGACTGTTCTGAGACTGAGCAAAGGAGATGCATGTGTTCCTCATATGGCCCCACTGTTCATCTTGGGCACCTCATTGCTTAGTTACTGAAATGGAAACACAAGCCAGATTTCTAGTGTCACAAAAAAACACTTTTCTATGTGGAGACCTAGGTCAGTCTAAACTGTGGAGGACAGGGCAGCAGTTTGGAGACATTAATGTTAATGGTACCTCACTAGATTTTGATTCACATGTTGGTCTCTTCTAGTCAATCAGCAATAAATAAAGACCCAGAAACACCAAGAACTAGCGCGTGGGAGATAGAAGGAAGAGGAGACTGACATCTGTCCCAAATTTCTTCATTTCAGCCTAACTTGGTTACCTTTTGGCTCTGTACATCTTATTCCTTACCTTAGGGAACTTCATCAGTCAGAGGTAAAACCAGGGTGGCTAGGTGGCACAGTGAATAGAGTACCAGCCCTGGAGTCAGGGGGACCTGAGTTCAACCTCAAACACTTAACACTTTCTAGCCGCGTGACCTTGGGCTAGTCACTTAACCCCAATTGCCCTACCTTCCCCCCTCCCTCCCCAAAAAAGGAAAAAAAAAGTCAGAGGCAAAACCCCATCCTCAAAGGAAGCATTTTATTTCCTTGTTGGACTTGTTTTCTTTGAGTCACATTTTTCTCTCTCTATGATTTAAAAAGGATGTGGATAAGTAGGACAGTATTGAGATGAAGGCATTCACAGTGGGGAAGACTCCAGGGAGAAGGTGGTAGCTGTCTTCAACTTTTCAAAAAGTTATGTGGGAGAAGGATTAGATTTGGTCAGTTTATTCCCAAAAGGCAGATCTAGAGACAGGTAGGAGCTCCTGGGAGTCCAGTTTGAGCTTGATTTCAGGGAGGGAAACAAAACAGATGAGAGCAGAGAACTTGCCTCAAACATCCACAGGTGAAATAGACTGATCCATACAAGCAATGGCTAGGTGACACTTAGCAGGTGTGTTCTAGTAGGGTGCTAGAGTGTCCCTTTGGTAGACAGCTCACATATTCTCTGATTCTGAGCTTCCAGGAATAGTAGCCAGGTCTACTTAGATAAAAGGAACAGGTTATTACTGTGAGGGGTTCTGAAATTGTACAATGATGCTCTCGCAATTATTTTATCAAATAAATCAATACATTGGGTCAATTCCGATATTTCAGCAAAACAAACAAATAAGCCCTAGGTTCTGAACCTAATTAGCCCTCTGCATTGATCAAATTAATTGAATAAATGTAAGAATGCTGCTGTAAAAGGTCAGAGATTGATATACTCAGATACTTTATCAGAATGTCAGGGAGCAGATTTGTGTGGGCAGTCTGTTATTTAGCAAACCTATGCATCTCTAGTTTTTCCTAAATAGTAGAGACATGATCGGATTATTTCACCATGGTCTCCTATACTGTGAAAAATGACTATGGGATGAAATAATCTGGAATTATGAAGGAAACAGGAATGAATTTTATCATTCAGGAAATGCTTTAAAAACACCTCCTAAGGCACATAAGGAAGGCTCTGAGAGGCTCTGCATGATCCAAGAGAAGAAATTATGGCTCCTACATTCAAAAAGCTTACAATCTAGCAATGGCCATCATGGGACACATGAGCATGGAGCTAGGAACTATAAACCAGCTACCAATGATGGAGACAGATTAAATGGTGGTGCAAGAAAATGCAGAACACCTGCACAGTCAAGACAGCAGATTCAAGTCAATCTCCAACTAGGATTTTAAGGGAACTCTAATCACAACAATAATGAAAAAGAAAACTGATATGGAAGGTTCTCCAAGAACTTTTCATAAAGCTCATCACTGTATCCCAACAATAGATTTTTGTGATATGAACTCCAGGCATTATTGAATACATTTTCCCAGAGCAGAAGCAGACAGAGACAGGGTAGATGCTCAGGGAAGAATGAAGGAGAGGGAGACAAAGAGAACTCACCTTTCCATAGCACTTTAGGATTTAAGGACCACTTTCCTCACACCAACCCTAGGGTGGTAATACACATTATAATCTGAGTAATATTTCCTTTTTTTTATAGATGAGTAAATTAAAGAGTGGAATAAATCTATCAAAAATCAAGAGATATTCCTTAAGGGTCTACTAACTATGCTCCTGTGTAGCTCAAAGCATAAGAAGACAAAAGGGAAAGAAAGAGTCTCTGCCCTCAGGAAGCTTATATTCTATTCCATGTGAAGCAACAAAGATTACTGAAAGCAGCTTAATGGGGGTTTTCTTCTCAGTGATAGAAGTGCAAGTTGCCATGGTCCTTTCATGTTTTCAATACCCTCTCCTCACAGCAGTCCTAAGAGGAAGGGAGTATAGCCAACCCTGGCCCATTTTGAACCAAGGAAATCTGGCAGGGAAAGTTAAACTGGAAGAGTTGTGTCTTTGGTGATCAGTAAGATTATCCTCTACCTTTCCTGTTTGCTGTTTTTTAAACGATTTGCTTCTATAGCTCAGCATCCATTTCCTCCTGTTGACAAGGCAGTCTGTAGTATAAGATGGCCATGATGACACTTTTGATCCTGCCTCTTCTGGTACTTGCTGGTTATTATTTGCACATGGCAGTATGTTTCCTATGTTACTCAGCTTCTCTTAGTTAATGCATTCCTTTTGGTTTGTTCTGCACAATCATTGCAGGATTTCAGTCAGGAGTCCCATTTCACCAAAGGCCATGTTGACCTCCTCATGTGAAGGTCTTTAATTCACTTCTGAAAAACATTCTTCAGACTCTGAACATTGTTGTATTATCTTTAGAGACCAAGTGTTACTTCTGCTGAATATAACTTCACCTCCTCCTAGCCATGTGACTATAGGGGAGAGGGTGTGGGTAGGGCAGGGAAGGGTACAAGTATTTATTAGCTGCCATGTGCCAAGCACTGAGCTGAGTACTTTATACATATCAACTCATTTGATCCTGACTCAGCAAGTTTTCTCACCACTATGGACCTCAGTTTCCACATCTGTTAAAATGAAGGAGGCTCGACAAGATGACCTCGAAAGACATCTAGCTCTACATCCTGTGATCTTATCACCTCCTGTATTCCACTGGAAAATTCCATATTTTCCCTTCTCCTAAAGTCACACCAATTTGGAGACTGCACTTAGGCAATGTTCTCCTTCCCCTTCAGTGTACAGTTTAAATAAAGCTTTCTTGATTAGAATGTCCTCTCAGTCTCCTTTACACCCATTCTAAGAATCTGTCACTCACTTGAACCTGAGAAAAGTTCAAGCTCTATTTTTGACACCATCTTGGACAGCCGTTTTGTTTTCCATATCCCCTTCTCTCTTTCAATGTTGTTACCATTAGGTCCACAGTTCTGGACATGGAGACAGGAAGACTCATCTTCATGAATTCAAATCCAGCCTCAGACACTTATAAGCTGTGTGACCATGGATAAGTCACTTAACCCTGATTGCCTTAATTTCCTCATCTGTAAAATGATCTGGAGAAGGAAATGTCAAACCACTTCAGTATCTTTGCCAAGAAAACCCCAAATGGGGTCACAAAGAGTTGGACACAAATGAAACAACTGTCTCCTGAAGGACCCACAGAGGGTCCATCTTGGAATGTGGCCCCTTGGAAGCTACTTTCACTTACTGGGATCACTCCACTCTCTCAAGAGTACAAACCTGTTCCATAGCTCCAGCATTTCTACAACCTTCTCCTATCATCTTTACTTAAAATTGTTCTATCTTTCCATCTTCTGTTCTGGGGCTGGAGTCCCCTCTTCTTCCTCAAAAATGGTTCTTCTTTGTATTCTTTTAAAGTATTTCTTTCGTTTTTCCAAAGGAGGATTAATTCTGATAGACATATTATAAAGTGCAGTTAGGAGCCTTCCAGCATTTTCAGCTCCTCTGGAAGGTGAAATATACAGCCTCCATCAGACAACCTAAATGTGAGATTGTGGTACTATTGCTGTGGCACATACAGTTAGTAATTGACTCTGGAAGAAACATAAACCTAGGACAGTAATTTATAGTCAGTCAAGGCCAGGTCTTCCTATATCATTCTAAGAACTGGTTGTTAAATCAGAGACTTCTTAATAGGGGGTTCTTCACCTAGGTTCTATAGACAGTCCCCCCCCAAAAAATCTCAGAAATTAGATGGGGGGGAGGAAATTTCATCATCCCTCCTATACACACTATGCTTTGACTGAATTTTCTTTTAATTTCCTTCAAATAGTTAAAAACATGCTCAGAACAGGGTCCCAAAGGTTTGACTAGACTGCTATAGGGGCCCATGGACCTCACATGAAAGTTAAGAAGTCCCTCATTTTACAGAGAATGAAAATAAGATCAAGTAACATTCCTTGGGTTTTACCTGATGTCACACTGGTAGCATCAGAGCTAGGATTTGAAATCATATCATCTGAACCTGGAGTCCTTACTCTTTCTATACTAGATAGACTACTACCCATTCTCTGTCTCTTCAGTTTTCTTCTCTCCTATCTCCTCTGTTGATCAGATATTAGCTGTATCTATTTTTCTTTTCCCTGTGGAAACATCTCTTTCCAGTCAAGCCAGACTTCAAACAAAAAAGGGGAAAAAATATTACACTTCCCTGTCCTTTCCCATATTTTTCTATCACGTCTACACTGGCAGTTTTTCTGTTGCATATTTCAAGTCACTTTTTGTCACTGTATTTTAGTATTGTATCTTGAAAACTGGTATGGTGGTAGGACCTGAGGAATAGTATTTTTCAGTTGTTAAAGTTCACTAAATGTTTAGTTAAATGGAAAAGAAAAGGCTCTTGTAAAGAGAAATGATTCATCTCACAACTAATATTTGTTAGATTATGCATGAATTCCAATCTTCAGCTCCATTGTAAAACACACCAAAATGAAAACAACAACCAAAACAGTCACACTGAGAAGAATTGAATCCAACTGTACCCCCGGAGGCTGTGCATGTCGCACCGCACGGTCATTCCCGGGAAAACCAAGCTGGGGGACTAGGTGAGATTGGGAAGTAGGGGGCTCCGAGTGCTGGCTCCTTTCAGAAAGTGGTCCTGGGGAATAAACAAGCACCAAGAAAGTGAACTTTGGGGGAGGTAAGTCTAGTGCTTACCAAGTGTATCTGTGTGTGTGTTTGAGTGTGTGCACATGTGCTTGTATGTACATGTGTGAGTGTGCATGTGTGCACCACTGGGCACAGGGCCAGGAGAGGGTCTTCACTGGGGGCCATGGGAATGCACAAAAAAATAAAAGCTCTAGGGCTATAAAGATTTTTCGTTTTTCCTTTATTTGGAAACAATTTTAACATTAACTTCTCTTTTCCAACAGACTCTGCAGACTTCAGGAGTTTCACTTCCTGAGGTATGTAAAAATACTCTAATTGAAAAATTAATAATAAGCAAAAAAATTCCTACTTGAAAATATAATTACTCTTACCATTTCATTGTTTTTAGTCAGTAGATTTTAAGCTAATTCAGTGGTGTCACCATCACCAGCATTATGATACATGCTTTTCTTTTTCCTTCCTCTTTCTGCATTGTCTAATCCAAGCATGATCATATTTTGGAGCATCCAATGATCTTGTGATGCCTACTCCAGGCTAACAATGAGCTACAGCTGAGCCAGACCTGATCACCAAGAAGAATCAATATTTCTAAGTGTTTACATAGCAGAAATGTTGCTGTCTGAGTTCTGTCTGGGCTTCTCCTAGACAGACCAATCTTTGGGGGTGGGGAGAGAAGATTACCTCAATTTTGTTTTTATATCAAGGAATGTCCCAAAGTCCAAGACATTCCAAGCTCCATGTACGATCAAATTGTAGCTTTTCATTAATACCATGTTGAGTAATGGAGTTTAGTATCTCCCCCCGCCCCCCCACACACTCCCTTACCCAACAAAAGATACAATGGCATCTCTATCAATAACTGAGCATACTATCTCCAATGGTAACTCATTGGAATAGAGCATAGTAAAGGGAGAACTATTACCCCATCAGAAAATGATCACTGAGGTCTTGTCATTGTGTTAATTTTCCATACATGTTGGTTTTGCTTTTATATTACTTTAATCTGAACCTTCCATCCTTCTGTAACAATATTTTATTGAATTTGTAGGGCCTTTTTAGGAAATGCCAAAATGGGTTTTTGGTGTGTGTGTATGTATATATATATATGTCTGTGTTTTATATATTCATGCATGTACATATGTACATATACACACGTGTATGTGTATACATGTACACATATATAAAACATATAACACATGGTCCTCTGATAGATCCGGTAATTTTGTTGATTATGTTATATTATATTATATTGTATTATATTATATTAATTATATCATATTATATTAATTATATTATATTATATATTATAAGAAAATTCCCAAATCCAAGCAATTAACATTCCAAACGGCCCTTGCATGTGAGCATTGAAGTCAATTAATCAATCATGGAACTGTAGAGGGCTGTCAGGAAGGATGAGGTGATATATTGGGAGGAAAATGAGCCTGCCATCCTCCTATTTTTTTCTTCAGATAATGTGATAACTATTGTTATTACACAGATTTTAAATTTCATTGTTAGGTGATACACAGGTAATAAGAGGCTGACACTCTCTTTATTTGATCAATATAATTATACTTTAAATTTAACAGAGTTGTTTGGGTCTTTACATTCGTTATGTAGAGATATAGTTGTTTTGTTTTTTTCTTATTGTTCAGCAGAGCTCAAAAGGCAAATACTCCAATTGCATAAAGAGATCCTGAGATTCTCCTGCAAAGCTCTGGTTAATTCTCGGACCCTGGATTGCAGCTAATTCTCACCCTGTGTTCTATAAGGCCAAATAAATCTTCCTTTGTGTAATGCCAATTAAACCTATAGAAATGGGCAGTAATTGGTGAATTGCAGAACATGTATAATATTTTCATTATTAGGTGCACTGTGATACAAACAGACCTGGTGGTCTTTCTTTTTCTTGGCAGAGAGGCTTTCCCCTTCTTTCTCAGAAGTCTCTGACTAGCTGTTTGGTTATTGTATTTCTACCATTCCCAACAATCAATATTTAACTTTGTTGGTGGAACTTGGCCTCTAGTGAAACTTCCTAGCCCATGCTGACCCACAGACTCTGCTATAGTCACCTCTTGGGCTATAGTGTACCTGAATTCCTTCAGCCAGAATCAAATAAAAAACCACCTTGAGAAAGCCAAGTGTGAACTAGTAAAGGGGCCATTGGGCTTGACATCCCCTCTCCACAGGGGGCCACCCAGTTAGCAACCTGGCCCAGTCTGCTGCTTTGGGAGCTTGCTCCCCACTTCCCAGTTCCTTCACTTCTACCAACCATAACCCATCCTTCCTCCTTTTTGTCATCACTTTGCTGAGCTCTGATCTTCACTAGCGGAGGCATCGCTAGCCCATGGGGCTTTGACCCAGACACGTAATTCAGAAGGTTTTGGATTCACTCACAGCCCTTTACTGGAAGAAAGAGTACTAACAACCTAGTTACCAAGAGGAATTACTTAAAATAGGAAATGGCAAATCTATATTTCTGGCCCTGGGAGTGATCTGGACATCTGCAGCTGCTGACATCATGGTGATGGCTCTGCTTGCAGGCAAGAACAGTCCCCCACCCCCATCTGTCCTCTTCCCCCTGGGGGCTTCAAAGCTTCTGTCCATGGTGAGTCCTATCCATGATGAGTCTGTCCATGGTGGGTGCTGTCCATGGTGGGCTTCATGCTCTGAAGTCCCTTGTGTGTGTGTTCCTGAAGGCACATGGGGATTTCATTCACCACAACACAGCCCTTAGCAGGTTTAGAAACAAATATTGCTTCCCCACCCTGGCCCATTTTCTCCTCCTCCTCCTTCTCCTCCTTTTCTTCCTCCTTCTCCTCCTCCTCTTCCTTCTCCTTATCCTCCAGATCCTTTTGGGCCAGCATCCCTATAGATAGGCCTAGCATTGATGTACTGCACATGCCCAGTGAAAGCAGTGAGAAGACTGCTCCTGTGTGTTTAGGGAGGAGGGTAGCATGGTTCCCCCTGGGCACATCTCAGTCTGTCCCCAGTCTCCTGTCGCTGGGGCAACTTCCTAGTGTTTCTCTTTGCAATTTACTAACTGAGCACACACTTCTGCAGAACCAGAGGGTCCTGAGATTTCGGAAGGACCAGGCCCCACAGGACCCATGATGGGGGAGACAAAGACTTTCATAAAGACCTAACAGACCAAGCCAGACCCCAGTGCCCTAACACTGGGGGCCCCCAGTGTCACATAGCTAGTAGTGTCTAAGGCTGGATTTGTACTCAGGAGAATGACTTTTCCTGACTTTGGACCCAGTGTTCCATACACTATCCCCCCACCTAGTTGCCCATTTCTCACTTAAGCTTGCTGCATAATCCGTTAGTGCCTGGAAGTAGTCAAGGCAAATGATCCCAAATCCTATCCATTAGCCACTATCACCACCAAGTAAATGGTATATTTGAGTCATAGTTTCCTCATGTGTATAATGAGCAGGCTGGGCTGGGTGACCTTTTAGTTTCCTTTCAATTTGAAGTCTGAGACCATAGAGTTGGAAGGGGCATCAGAGGTCATATAGTCTAATCTCTTAAATTGACAGGCAAGGAAACTGAGGCCCAAGAGGAGTGCAGGACTTGCCCATGGGTGTGCAGGTGCTGGCAGAGGAGGAGAGCTTGTTATTCTTTGATGGTGAAAGGAACACACTCCAATTTGGAGAAAGTCCATCACTGTGGACTGCTATGAAAATGTCTCAGGGATAGAGACAAGACATTAAAAGCCAGTAGTAGAATGTAAGGTTCTTGCTGACTAGGGTTTTATTTTCATATTACAAGCACATATTGAGCACCTTACAGGTGGTCTTTCCTTAATCCATCCCTCCCTTCCATCCTCTTTTGTTCTTTCCTATCTTGCTTTCTGACTTCCTTCTTTCCTCCCTCCTTCACTTCCTTCCTCTCTCCCTCCCTTTGTCTCTCCCTCCCTTCCTTTGTCCTTCCCTCATTTCCTTCCTTCTCTCCCTCCTTCCCTTCTCCCTTCTTCCTTCCTCCTCTCTTTCCTTCCTCTCTTCCCTCTTTCCTTTTTCCCTTTCTTCCTTCCTTTTCTCCTTCCTTCCTTCCTGCCTTCCTTCTTTCCTGACTTCCTTCCTCTCTACTTCCCCCTTTCTTTTTTTCTGCCTTTCAGAGATGTTTTCTTCATTAGCTTTCTTACATTTCTCATGGAAGAAGAGGAAGGGGGCAGGAGAAACAACCTGCTTAATTGATTGTTTGAGACAGGTGGTCAGGATGTGTCTCAACTGAGGGCTGATCTCCATGTATGAAGCCCAAAGAGCCCTGTCCTGCAGCTATTACCCAAGGTCTTTCTCCAGAGTTGACTCTAGCATGGGTAGGTCTGGGTAGGAGCCTGCCTGCTCACAGTAGCTCTCAGCCTTCTTAAGCCTTCCACATAGGCCTTGTTTGACACCTTAAACATTTGGGTCCCAATCACAGAAACAATGATTTGGAAGAGCAGGTCCCATGATATGGGAGACATCCTAGCGCTGTTCAAACCAGCTGCCTTCACCTCATTCTTTTTGTACATGACTACCTTGTTTGGGTCTCAGGCCATCCCTTAGCATTGGATACTGTGGATTTAATTGGCCCAATTTTGCCTATAAGGAAGCACTATCTCTGAAAGGTGAAGGGACTTTCCCAAGGTCAGCCAGGAAGCATTTTGGAAGATCACACTATGTGCCAGGCAGCTCGGTGCCCCATTGTATATACACTGAGCCTGAATTCAGGAAGATCTGAGTTCAAATCTGGCCTCACAGGGATGTTGTGAGGATCAAATGAGATAACATTCATAAAGTGTTTAGCACAGTGTGCCACATAGGACAGACACTGAACAGATGTTGTGCTTCCCTTCTTCTAGGCTCTGTGGTAGTTCACATAGTGGGGTATTCCATCAGAAATGGAATTTTAACCCAGGCCTCTTCTGACATTAAGCACTGGACTCTGTTTGTTTTTACCAAGTTGCTACATCATGCTGGTCTTACTCCTTAACTGCCATTTGTCCATGTTGACCAGGGTGATGAAAGATGACTGCTGTAAATAGTGACAGATACTGTCACAATTAAATATGCCACACCTTCTAAAGAGATAACTTATCTCCACTCCTAGTAATGCTGGGTTATCTTGGGGGTGAGAATTGAGAGCAAATTTTTGTTAGAAGTGCAAAGAGGATATTTTCTAGCAATTCATCACATTGATGGCCAAAACTGGGTCTAGGGGAGCAGGCAATGATTCAAAGAACTTTCTAAATCCAAACTTTCAGGGTAGTTGGTTTTTCTAACAACATATGCCTTCCAAAGAAAAGGCCCTGGGAGCCACTGGAGCAAGCGTTAGGTCCCTCTCTCCATGAGTCCTTCCTGTAGAGATAGAGCACACTGATGAATCTGACTGAAATGATGGCTTGTCCTGCACTCATAGCTAGATTTAGCAAGGGGATTCTTTTTTTTTTTTTAATAGGACTTTTCAAAATATCTTCACACTAAGAAGGCAAGCAAAGGCAGGGCCATGCATGTTTACATTGAATTAAAGTCCACTTTGAGCAGCTAGGTGGCACCACAGTCGATAGAGCACTGGGGCTGGAGTCAGGAAGAGTCAGATTCCAGAGTTTAAATATGGTCTTAGAGACTTACAAATTGTGTGACCCTGGGCAAGTCACTTAACACTGTTTACCTCCATTTCCTCATCTGTAAAATTAGTTGGAGAAGTAAATGGCAAATCATTCCAGTGTTTTTGCCAAGAAAACCCCAAATGGGGTCACAAAGAGTTGGACATTCCTGAAATAACTGAACAACAACAACAACAAAAAATCCACCTCAATAAATAATTCCCAGGAACAGAGAGTTAGAATTAGAAAGACCTGAAAGGTCATCTTGTTCGACCCTCTCCACTGACAGATGAGGATTTCTAAAACATCATCGGAAAGTTGATGAACTCTCCTTAACCAAATACACTAATAGTTTAGGAGACACAACCAGTTTGAGATTTTCCCTAATTTCTTTTGTTTGAGAATTCTGACTGGGGAGATTGTTAAATTTTCTTTCCCCTTTCTTTCATTCTTTTTACTAATGCTTTGTCCAAACTGCTATCAGTGGTATTTAATAGATCCTGTTCCAATGGAGTCAGGTGAAATCAGCCTCTCTTAACCATGTTAAAAGTTTGATTTCAATTTGGGACGTGAAAAAAAAATAAATGAAATTATTTTATGAAGAAAAGGCAGTATATTTATTTCTCTTCTATTAGGATCGCCAAGGAACTGTGAACAAGGACAATGGATCCTCCCAGCAGGCCAACAAAAGTGGGGACAAGAACAAAATGCAGAGAGCCAACTCAGTGACCGTGGATGGACAAGGCCTACAGGTGGGGCATTCCTTCTGCCTCCCTTCACTACTACCACCACCACCACCTTCCTCATCACCAACACCATCGTCATTGTCGTCACCATCTTCATCGTCATCATCATCATCATATTTTTATTTTGTTCATTCCAGTCTTTTAGGGGCATGCATCACCAATCATCTGTGCATTGGTTTTAGCCCAGAGTTTGACTTAGGAGGCAGTCTCCTGGGCCTAGTTGGTAAATAGATCCAAATGTAGATCTTCTAGGTGAATATCACAATGTTTTTGGTTTGATCTGGCTTCAATATTCATAATGTTCAACCGTCTAGTGGGCTGGCAACCCATTATACTGTGGGGTCATCATCATTGGGGTTTGGCCTGTTGAGAAGTTGGTATGAGAATGTAAAGAACCAGATTTTAGAATCTTCATGATAGTAAAACATGTACAACCAAATGCTTTGGGCAATGGAAGAATAGATATTGGGCATTATTTGGTTTTTGAGTTTAAGCTAAACCAGAAGGGATGTGTTATTCATTTATATATATGCATATGTACATATATATGCATGCACATATATGTGTGTATGTACATATATATTCTATATCAACCAATATATACTATATAATTGCCCATCATATAAAATATTGAACACACCTATGCTACTATATGTATGCTCCTAAGATACACCATCCATGTAAGTGGGAAAACTTACTGTGACCAATTGTAGATCACCTCAATCTTCACATATGCCAATGAACTCCTCTGTTTGGTTCTGCCACTTCCTACATGTGAGACCTTGGTCAAGTCATTCAACCATTATAGAACTTTGTTTTGTCACTTAAAAAATGAGGTAGCTTTCAAAGATTTCCCATACCTCTAAATCTATAGTCATCTAAGTTGCTGTAACCAAAATTAACCCTTAACTTTAATATCATCTTCATTGTTGTCATCAAAAGATTTTGATTTTGTTCATTCACAAAGTAATGGGGCAGTGATAGAGCTTTGAGCTTGGGGTCAGGAAGATCTGAGCTCAAATCTGACCTCAGACATTTAGTTCTGAGACACTGGGCAAGTCATTTAACCTTTATTTGCCTTAACTATAAAATGGGGACCTGCCTCCTGGGGTTGTTGTGAGGATCAAATGAGATTATCCTTGTAAAGCACTTAGCACCATACCTGGCACCTGATATAAGTGCTGTACAAATGCTAGCTGGCATTTTTCTTTCTGGTTGTTGTTTATAGACAGACATACATCATCCAGTTAATTTTAGCATTAACCAGAATTTGGACAAGAGTTTTGGCTAACCCCAGGGTATACAATACTCTCAGCACTCTCAATACGTTGCACTTCTGTAAACTGCTCTCTAAGCTTGTAAACTAATTTGTTTGTAGTTTAATCACATGGACAGAAACTCATGAAAATGCTCATACTGTTTAGTTACGAAAGGCCAAAGGAGGAAGGAGAAAGGGCCCAGCCCAACTCCTAGTTATTCCCAAAGTCACAGAAGAGAGAAATCGATTATTTTGCTGTTTTGGTAATAATGAACTTCTTAAAGTAATAAAAATGGTAGTGCTTTATCAAGATTGAGCAAAAAGAACTGCCAGAAAATTAATTTAACCCGTAAGCTTTAAAAAAAATACATCATGAGAAAGCACTGAATTGCAGCCGCGTTAGCATATAACTCACTGACAGCGGAGATGTGCGAGGCTTAGAGTAGGTGATTAATCATAGTTAAGAACATTCATCTTACTACTTTCTAGCTAACCAGCATAATGATCAGGATTATTATTTCTAATTAGAGGAAGTAATAGATCATGTATAACCTTAGCATGAGTCTCATTAATTAACCCAAGTCCTAGGGGACTTCATGTAGAGGTAGTTGGGTTCTTCATCTTTGTCATCACTGAGGCACAGGTTTACCTCTAATGCTGATGATCACAGATTATGGACGTGGTAACACATCGCAGGAATGGATTGAAATGGAAATGATCCAAACACCCATAATACACACCCCCAATGGAAACGTCTGTGTAGAAAAGTTCATGGTCCCATTGATAGCACAGATGCCCCAAAATGAACATTTGAAGATAGAGCTCTTAGTCACATAATTTTACATTACAGGAAAGTTTCCCAAAGCAGTCTTTTGTCTAAGAAATGTATGACTTCCCTAGATAATGTTATTTTCCAAGAATAAGAGTGTTTATCAGCAGATACTCTGCTTTCTCCTCCAAGTCACTGTGTCTTCCTCAGAGTTGACTCCCCTTCCTGACTCTTCGGCTTAATTCAATGGAAAATCATAGGTTCAGTCCATAATTCATGCTCAGGCACCTAATTTAACAGACTGACCTTTTCAGGCCACACTTCAATGTCCTTCATTCTTCCCATAGTTAAACAGAAATCATTAGAGACTAGAAGTCTGTCCTTTCATTTTCCCAAGAACACACCCATAGGGTTGAACTTCATTAAGATTCTTCCCCCAGGGCACATCACAAGGCAGGCATAAACTTACCTAGCAGGTACAAAGGAATGTTTCCACACCATATCAACAAGCATTGACTTTTCTTGAATTTTGGTCCAAGATTCACAAGACTACCTTGTGGAAAAATTTGTCCAGTTCTTGTTAGTAAAGCAACAGGCCAGCTTTGGATCTTGATTAATCACTCCCCCAAATGCATGGGTCATGTTGTAACCTGGCATATAATAAGTGCATAATCAATGGTTTTTAATTGACTGGGGACACTGGCTACTCCATTTTCCATTCCTCTTTCCAGTTCAAGTTCATTATCTCCCACCTTTACTATTTGCCCTCTGAGGAGTGATCATGGCTCCCAAAGCCTATAATTTTCTTTATGTGCGTGTGTGTGTGTGTGTGTGTGTGTGTGTGTGTGTGTGTGTGTGTATATGTATATATGTGTGTGTGTGTGTGTGTGTGTGTGTGTGTGCATCTGTTTGTATGTGTGGGAACATATACAAATCTATAATATATGCATATACATGTATGTATGCATGCATGCATGTGTGTGTGTATGTATCCTGCCATGGTGATCCTTGTGACTCTTCAGAGCAGATGTGTCTTTCCATGTTTGTGTAAGATTTACCCCTGCTATATCTAATCACAGATCATAAAAGTGGTCACAAATCCTTGTATTCCTGCCAAGGTAGTAGTGTATATAGGGATAATGGCAGGCCCTCCTTCTTCATTGCCAATATAGCATCCCCCATGACTTATTTCCTTGCTCCCTTAGCCATGAGTTCTGTTGATGCTTCCTTTGCTGGCCTCTGGGCCTTTCCTATGGTTGTCATAGTCCCACTCCAATTTAGAACATAATCACATCTTGCTTTCTCTCTTGGTAGTAGGCTCCTGAGTGCCCTGTTTTCAGCACCTTCCTCCTTCACTTTATACTTTGTGATGCTGTCATATGATTGGCCAAAGACATTGCTTTCATATTTTCATTATGGTGCTTCCTTGACTAAAACAAAACAAAACAAAACAGAAATGACACAGAGATTCTGTCTCCTGCAGATCTCACCTGCAGACTCTTTATTTGGAAGGCCTTCCGTGATCAGACTTGAAATTGTCTTTCTACTTCTGTCTAGTCCCTGCCTTTCACAAATTCCATGTCCCAATTAGATTGATCTAGACAAATTTTGGTTCTTAACCTCTTTTTGTGCATGATAGAATAGCCCCCTTTGTCCCTCTGGTGAATCTCCATACTACCCTCTCAGAATTAAACATGGATTACAAAGCAAGCCAATTACGTTAAAGTGTATTTACCCAAATTTAGGTATAAAAGATGCACTCATACATTTATTGACCTCAGGCTAAAAATCCTTGGTGTAGCCATTGGATTATATATTCTGAGTTGGAAGGGACCTTAACAATTAACTCTTTGTCTCTTTCCATGAATGCTATCTATTATCACCTCAACAAATGAGCAATTTGCCCCTGATTGAATACCCTACCACCACCCCCAGTGCCAGGAAAACTGACATCTGGCTGGTATGTCCCATTTAATATGTAGACAGATAGTAAGGTCTGGTTACATTGAACAGGGGGTATACAGCTGGACTAACTCTTCTTGTGTGAGGGTTGCTCATCTACATTCAGGATCTACCTGGTACTCGTGCATGATGGCCATACCCTGGTAATACTGTCATGGCAGACCAGCTAAATCAGACTAAAGGCAACCAAAAGGTCTCAAAACCAATGTTGAGGTACGGGGTCTCTATCCCACGCAGGTGAAGACATCTCCTGTGGAATGAGCAGAAAAGAACACTTTGTTCCAAAGGCCATGAAGGCAGTTGAAGCAGGTGCTGTGAAGCACTTAAAGGTTGGTTAGACATTGAAAATGCCCCAATTCATCTACTGCATCCCAGGCCATCACCAAGCATCTTGACTTTTGTATGGCCACTGGACTTTGATGACTCTGGAATAGAAAGGGAGGCCAACAACTTTGTGCAACTCTGCCTAACTTCATTCCAATTCATTCTCATGCCCAAGCATTGCCCCACGATGTCATTGGTCCTCTGAAAATGAAAGACAAACAACAATATTGAACCAAAATCTTCTTCCTTGTAACTTTGACTCATTGAATCCTGCTGTAGCTATACCCAAGGGGCAGCATGGCAGAGAGGATGGGGAGTCAGAAGACACCAGTTGTGTGATCAAGGATTTCTCCCATCCTGTTTTCTTAGCTATAAAATGGAGAGGATAAGTTGTACATGTAGTATCTACTCCCATTTTGGTGTGAGGCACCATTCTTTGAGACTAGGTATATAAAACACTTGGCAAACTGTTTAGTGCTACAGAAATGACAAACCAATATGATGTTGTAGAACAATTCTAATTGACCTTCCACAGGACAGACTGATAAATATAAGAGGACAGCTAGTGTGCTCTCCTAAGTCTCCTCCTGTGAATTCAACATCCCTAGTCTTTTTAAAGGACCTCCATAGGAAAATGTTTCAAATGCCCTCTCTATCCCACTCATCCTCTGTGGGACCAGTTCCATGTTCATAAAATACCAAGATGCCCAGACCTTAAGAGCCAGAAGAGACCTCAAAAGCCCTGTAGTCTAACCCACATCCCAGATGAGCTTTTGCATAACCTTCCTGACAAGACCCATCCTGGATAACTTCCAGTTACCACCAGGATTCAAATCCAAAGTCTTCTTGTGGTATTGAAGAATCTCCCAATCTCCCCTTTTGTACCTTTCCCATCTTCACACACTCCCTTCCCCTCCACACACTCTGAGATTCAACCCTGAATTTTCACAGAGAGTTCCATCTCTCATCTCCATGCCTTTGCAGAGACACACCCTCCTTCTTCACTACCACCTCTTGAGATCCTGGGATTCTTTCACGATTCTGCTCAAACTTCACCTTTTGTATGGGATTCTCCTGGTTCACACCTCCATTTGAACTTTCCATCCCCTAAGGTTGCCATCCTCCTCCCCAAGCAGCGAGTGTTCATTAAGCCTCAGCTTGATGACAGACATTGTACCAGGCACGGAGGATGAAGGGATAAAACAAGAAAATTTGGGACTCTGGATATGTATTTAACTATTGATTTCCTTGTTGTAATCCCCAGTAGAATGGAAGTTCCTTGAGGGCAGCCAAGGTGTTTTTCTTCTATAATCCATATCACTCTGTCATGGATATAGTCAACAGATGTTCCAGACTGTATTTTAGGATTAGTTATTAAATGAAGGCTTTTAAAAAGTTAACTTAAAGCACACAAGTTGGGAAGAGTTTCCTGGATAAAACATAGACATTTGTAAATGATGGGATGAGAAGGTGGAGGGATAAGAGTGAATCCCAGAGGGGATCAGAAGTAGAATTATGGAGAGCTGTCACGGTAAGAATCAAGGCAAAAACAAGAAAATTCAGTCAAATGACGAAGGGAACTCAGAACTCATCAAGAGGGAGGTGAGAAGAGAAAACACTGAGAAGAAGAATGTTGACAAGGAGAGTGAGGGGCAGGAGTCAGAACTCGCAGCCAGAAAGTTTCTTTGTCAAACTCATGGGTAAAATCAGAATTTGGAGATAAGTGTGTAGAGGAGCCCTAACTTGCTGACCAATGCTGGCCAGTCCCCAATCAAGTTTGGTTTCCAGACCTCTGCACCCTCACTGTGATGTCCCTTCCTCATTTGATGTCCACACCAGGCCACTGTTTTAGGAGCCCAGCAGCCTTCTTTCCCACATTTGACACTCCCTCCTTCCCATTTTCACAGACTGGTCCTATATCCTCTTCCCTGAACACTTGACCAAGACCAGCTAGTGAATTAAGAATCATAAGTTTCTAGATTTAGACCTGGAAGGGGCCTTAAAGGTCAAGCCCTAATTTTACAGAAGAGGAAGCAGAGAGACAAAGACAGGAAGTGAATTTTATAAATCCAAATCTGAAGCTCTTTCTGCCTCTCCACAATGACAGCCAGTAATCCCAGTCTGGCTTCAGGTCTTTACAGCTGGAAGTAACTTCAGGGGTCCCCTTGTGGAAAACAGAGGTACAGCAATGTCAGCTGGCTTCCCAGAGGAGGTCAGTAGCAGAATGACTCCACATCTTAATCCATCAGCTCATTCTCCCTCATTTTTCTGAGCCACCATCATTAAATTTGTTCATTTCCCCCAGCCCAGCACCCTGTGTTTATTTGACATTGCTCATTTGTTCCTCCTTTACCAGACCATACTACAAGAACTAATGACCTTATCTATTTCTTTTCCTCTAGATTACTCCAATTCCTGGCACTCACCCACTATTGGTTTTTGTCAACCCCAAGAGTGGTGGGAAGCAAGGAGAAAGGTTTGTGTTCTTAGCCCTACTTATTCTGTGTCACATATGTGTAGAAGCTTTGAAATGAATATAATCATATGACACAGTATAACTGCAATTAATGATTTTTAATTGACTGTCCCAAGAAGCAGTGTTTCATAATGGTTAGAGACCTGGCCTAGGTCCTAGTCAGAAACATGTGAGCTCAGAATCAGTTTCTGACATACACTGGCTGTAGATAGACATATGTGCAACCTCCCAATGGCCAAGGCACCTCTGAAACTCAAAGTTTTGAGAAGAGGATGCTTTACATTGATACAGGGAGTTTTCTCTCTTAGAAGTTCCCTATTCTAATGAAATCACATGCCTAGATCCTCTCCCTAAATTAATGTCCAAGTTGTGATTAACTCAGTTTGAAATCTATGGGAGAAGTCTTAGTCTGATTTCTCCATTTTTCATAGACATTTTATATCTGGAGATATTTTAATAAAGTAATGGGGGTTTTTATGAACTTTTTTATTGCCTTAGTTCAGGACTTGGTATTTTATTCCATGCTATTAAAATAATCCACAAATCATTCACTTTTGTTTCCTATGATCCATGACCACAGAGGCTAGCATCATGATTATGTCACTGTGATTCTTCCGTTCTTAGACCCAGCAGAGGGGGTTGTGCATCTAAATCCATAGAGAGAACATTGATGTACATTTATGTAAAAAATGACATAAGGTCATGGGGTATTTAGGAGGTGGGTTGGCCATGGAGTAGGTATGTCACAGCTGTTGACAGGGCTGTAACTAGGGTGAACCACTTGGGGCTTTGCCCTGGAGTGCTACATGGTATAGCTGGTGTTCTTCCCCATAGCGAACCCCCTTTGTTCTGTGCCTGTTCTGCCTCCACCATTCAGCAAAGAACTCAGCTCCTTTACTTTACTCGTCTGCAGCCCCCAAAGTTCCGTCAAAATGGTACTTCCCCTTCTGCCTGAAAGCCCCCCAAGTGTGGTCATGTCCCCCCTACATCCTACTGGGGTTTGAGGAGTTGGGACCTCATCAGTCCTTGGCTATTCAAAAGAGTCTAGAGCTGGAGGAATGTTTTCAGTAAACATTCTCGGAAGGAATAATGACACTCTTCCCATCCCTGGACAGCTTCATTCGCTTTAGTTAGCTAAGTATGGGGAATAAAATCAAGGTGTATATACACACATGCATGCATTTATTCTTATGTAGACATATAAGTATTGCTGTATAAGTGTGTACTTGTGCAAATATGTGTGTGTGTATAAATGTACATGCACATAGAGACTAGACTCTGATTGGTGTTTTAGGGAACTTCTCCTACCAAAGCAGATAGCAGACGGTCTGTAATATACTATCTTAGCTGTCCAAGGGCACTGAGCTATTTAGTGATTTGTCCAGGGTTGACCCATCAGGAGGGGCCAGAGGCAGGATTTTAACCCGAGGTTTCCTGAATTTCTGTTCATTATGTATGTATGTGGGTATTGGTCTGGAAATAACATCATATAAAATTGTGTTGCCTTCTTAGGTATACTTTCTCTCTTCTTTCCTCTGTGTCCTTTCTCTATCTCTTGCTCCTCTCTCTGTCTCTCTTTCTATGCCTCTTCTCCCTCTGTATTCCTGATACTGAAAACATGGTCCAAGGAGGTGTCTGGCTGCACTTCCTGCTTCTACAGCCCTGTGCTTTCTAGTGGTCTTGGCTTCATTTTTCTCGGCCTCTTTTCTTTGGGAAAAAAAAAAAGGCAAATTACTTTCAGGACCCAAGGGGCTTAAAGTGACAGAAATATGCATAACTTTGTTCTTGTTTTCTTCTACTTTCCCATTTTATTTTTCTATATGTGCCCTGAAAATATGGAATTGGGTCTTGGGTTTTCTCTGAGTGTGCCAGGTTAACTCCAAGTTGTCATCGACATAATGATGGTGATAATAATGATGGTGGTGATGGTGATGATGATGATGATGATGATGGTGATGATGATGGTGATGGTTATGGTGATGATGATGGTGGTGATGATGATGATAATGGTGATGATGATGATGGTGATGATGATGGTGATGGTGATGATGGTGATGATGATGATGGTGAAGGTGATGGTGATGATGATGATGATGATGTTGATGGTGGTGATGATGATGAAGATGATGGTGATGATGATGATGATGATGATGGTGATGATGATGGTGGTGGTGATGATGGTCGTGATGATGATGATGATGGTGGTGATGATGATGAAGATGATGGTGATGATGATGATGATGGTGATGATGGTGATGATGATGGTGATGGTAATGATGATGATTATGATGGTGATGATGATGATGGTGATGATGATGATGGTGATGATGATGATGATGATGATGGTGATGATGATGGTGGTGGTG
>CM053581.1:582242232-582280887 GCA_028627135.1 Pseudochirops cupreus
TCTGTCTCTCAGATGCTGGGAGAGAAACTTTCTCTCTCTCCCTCTCTTTGTCTCTCTCTCAGCCAGCTTCAGTCTCCACAATTCTTCCTTCACCCAGATCAACATTCCAATTCTGTCTGTCTGTCTCTGGAATTCTTGCTTATATACACACCTCTGCCAATCCCCTTCTTCCACATCAACAGGGGAGTTCATGCCTTCTCAACAATGGGACAGGGTTTGCCCCGTCTACACTTAGCACTTAGTACTAAGTGCTAAGTATCCTGCTAAACAGATTACTATTACAGGTGGTGATGATGATGGTGATGATGATGATGCTGATGATGGTGGTGATGATGATGATGGTGGTGGCGATGATGATGATGATGTCTATGATGACAATGGATGATGATAATCATTATTATTAATTAGCGAGCTTTATCAGAAGGCCCCTTATCCCTGAACAAATTGCCTGTGCTTCTCTACCTGTTTCTTAGCTCGACCATTCTGTAATTGTTATTATGCAGTTTTCTCTTCTTGAGGGTATTTGACCTCACCTAATTTTGAGTGAAACAGAACTCAAACTGCACTCATCTGGTGGTATACCCAAACATTCTTTTTTGGAGTGACAGGCAGGGGGAAGAGGAACTCCCAAGAGGGTTCCATTCTTTCCTACTGTTTGAATCCAGTAAATTTCCTCATCATCTCTCCTTTTTTGCCCACAAAGATAATGAGAAAGACTTTGTCAAAGTCTGAAAGCACTGGGTGCTGAGCAATAAAATTAATTTGTTTAGAAATAACTAGGGATACTGAAGGTTGATTATGGAAGCAGTAGAGAATATTCCAACAGTCCTTTGTGTGCTGGTCCATAGAGTATCATTATCTTTCTAACCATAACATGCCCATAAAGGTTCTTCAGAAACTCAAATATTCCCCAACTTTTTGGTATTATAATAATTTTTTTTCCTTCATTTTGATGGAGTTCACCTAGACCTAGTTCAATAGCATTACCTTTAGACTCTTATTTTGTATATAATGATCTGCAAGATTGAGAAAATGATTAATTCTGGTAATTGTTTTAAATGATTGGGATTTAAGTGCCTACCCTTTAGACACAATGAAAGCATATTTAGAACAAAGTCCAGCTATAGCTCAGATAATGCTGAGGAGGAAGAGGAGGAGGAGGAGGAGATGATCTTCATCCTGTCCCTATGTTTTCATTTCTTATGCTTGGGCTCCTTATCTTGAAAACTCTTCATTCCATGTGGTTTTGAGATAATGAACTTTTAGGATGTTGGTCTCTCTTAATATACTTTTCTTTAAATTTTATAGATCAATATTATGTCCAGGGAAAATGTAGATAAGAAAGTTAGTTTTATGATAATAGCATGATTCTAAAATAGATTATTTAATGTTGTTATTAATAATATTAATATTTATGCAAATTATATGTATATATATGTGTATGTATATGTATATATATATATATATGTCTCCCCCTTGATTTTTATTAATCCACCTACTATTAGATTTAGTGATAGATATACCAGGTAAGTTGACAAGAATAGCAGAATTATCTGTTTTATTCCTGTTGTTATTTATACCCACAAGGCACCTTTCCTATACCTCTCCTCAGAAGTGGAAAGTTCAATCTTTTTTGTCATGATTGTGGTCACTTTGGCTTTTAGCACGGTATTGGATTATTGGAAGCGTCTTCTCTCATGTTACATGAACTACAATTTCACATGTAGGGAACTATGAACACCCAGAGGTGGTCACAAGAGGAAGGTCACTGAATGGGCAGGAGTTCAAATCCTTCTTCTCATGCTTGGTAGCCACTTGCCATGACTCTTCTCCTGAATCATCAGTGGTTATGGTATCTATGTTAATGGAGGGAGTATCTCACCCGGGAGCCATTAGCACAAATGATATCCTAAATCCTTCATTGGATTGTAGACTGCAAGCTGAGAGACTTTAGAGGTAATTAAATCCACCTCCTTTTTTTTTTCGGATGAGGAAAGTGAGACCCAGAGAGCTAAAGTCACTTGTCCAACATCACATAGGGAATAAGTGGAAGGAATAGAATACGAATCCATATGCGTAGCTCTTTATAGAAGTAAGGTCTGCTACAAACTTAGGGAAGCAGCACCCTCAATGCTCATTAGCAAATATGGGAATTTTATCATGGGGAGAACAGGTGACAACCTGGCTTCTTATTCACAGTCTATCGTGGTCCTTACTTTGTCCCATTTCTTGCTAATACCCAGGTATAACACGACTCATGTTGGATGCTTGAGTTACCAATTCATTCCATCTATCAGTAAAGCCCAAGAATATCTCAGATGGAAATGCATTCCTACCCATCATTCCTGGCCTGTGGTTTCAAAAATCTAATTCCTCCATTCCTTTTAGAATATATATATTTTTTTCACATTAAGTACACTGCCCAGTGTGTTTACAAGTACATATGCGCCCACCAGTTAGCCATCTTCTTCAAGACCTAGAGGAAGTTGAAAATGGTGACAGGGCCACCTGTTGCTTGTATTGGTTCAAAAACAGACATATCTGTGAAAAAGGAGTTGTTGAATAAATCTCACAGTTCTCAGAGCTAAGGGATAGAGATCAGTGTCTTTGTCAAGAACGGACATCTGAGGAAAATACATTTTAACAAAATATATGTGGAATGGGAGCAGAATCATGATGATATCCACTTGAGTAGAGGCTAGTGCCTTCTCCCTGTGCGGTAGGTTGGCAATGTGCCCCTAACTTTCAGTCATTGCCAGGATTTATTTAGATAAAGCATTTAAACAACTCAATATCTAAAGCAAAAACATTTATTCTGTCTTCAAAATGAGCTGGCATGAAAATATCTTTATGGAGGGAAAGTATTTCAGGAATATCAGTGTAATTGTCTCTAAATTGACATCCTTCAGTGTCCTTTTATTGGGTAAGGGGCTCTCTCTGATCACTTTGTGCCTGGGTCCCTGAGCTCCTCTTCTGCACTTAGGAAGAACCTGCTTTAAATTGTTTTGTTTCTGAGATTGTATTATGCTCTAATGGCATAATTTTTAGAAATATTACTTTGAAATAATACCTAATATCATGTTAGAGTTCAATGGCAAAATTGTCTTTTAAAAATAGTATTATTGTTCATATCCCTAAATAACCGTTTTGTTTTTCTTTTTTTTTTCCCCTCTGATTTCCTTCCACTTCACAGAATCTACAGAAAATTTCAGTATCTGTTAAATCCTCGCCAGGTTTATAGTCTTGCTACAAATGGACCCATGCCAGGGTAAGTCTGAGGCTAACGTCATTATCATTAATTCATTTAATACTCCATAATTAAATAAGCAGGCTGATATACCTCGAAATAATGTGATTTGAATGCATCAGCCAGACCACTAGGAAAAAAAGTGTAATATCGACCACCAAAAACAGATCCCAGCTTCCAAAATGGCTAATATCCTATTTCCACTATTTTTTTCATACAAGTATGTTGGATGAAAAGAAAGGCAAAAGAATCAAGGAAGGGGGAGTTATCTAATTGGGCATGCTGAGAAAATATGGAGACTGAGCCAGCCCCTCGCCCCTTTTACAGTGTTAAATGCAGTTCAGAACTCTCACAGATGAAGAGCAGGGAATATCACCAAGAACATAAATCTGGCCATTAAGCTGTTTTGAGACCCTCGCTAAATCAAAAGGATCTGAATTGCAAAGGATCCCTTGCAGTGTTAACTAACTCACCCTAGAATTATCACTCATTGTCCTCCACTCACAGGGAGATCTCTGTTTTCCAATGTGCCTTATTATTCATAGAGGCATTAGTGGAAAGGAGTTGTTTAGGTTATGGAGAGGATAAGTCTTTTCTCTAAAGCTGCCGGGGGAAGTGGGCACAAAGGCATTATTAACTGGGAATCAGTTGGGTCATTGGCTCTGCCCATTTTTTCTATTGACTTTTCTCAACTGATCCACCATAACATGTACTCATGGATCTGCCAGATACAAGGAGGGGGATGTCTGGACAACTTTCACCTATTGAGAACAACGCAGCACGGTGGACCTGGGAGTGGCCTTGGAGTCAAAGGCCCCAAGTTCAACTTACAGCTCTGATATTTATTAATTGTGGGGATGTGGATGAGTCATTATCCCCTTCCTTCCTCCAGCTTCTTCATCTCTTCATTTAATTCAGTGAGACAGATATGTGTTCAGCAATAGCTTTGGGAAAGGCATGGTGACTGGTGCTGGAGATACAGAGGCCAGATTTCTGGGAGAGAGAGTGAGAGGAAGGGGGCAGGGAGGCAAATTGGCCAAAAAATAAATACAAAATGAAAAGAAAGGACCAATCAATCCAATAAACCAAAATAAAACAAACTGGGAGGATCTGAAAAAAACCTGAATTTGTCTGTGCAGGGGGGTGGGGGGGGGCATTTGAGCGAAGACTTGTCGGGAGTTAGATCCCAAGAAGCAGTGGTAGAGAAAGAGCATGACAGAGGTGAGGGCACAGTCAGGGCATACACATGGAAACAAGAGTGGGAATGCCAGATACCAGCAACATCCAGGGAACCAATGGGGCTGGAGAATGAAGCGTGTGAGGGAAAATGAAGGAAAAATGACTGGAAGGTGAGGGTGAGGGCAAAGACAAAACCTGCCGTACTAAGAGAAAGGTCTTTAGATTTGCCTTTGGGGACCCAGGTTCAGAACTAGTGTTCCCTTTCTATGGAATGTTGGCCAAGTCACAGATTATTCCTATCTCTCAGTTTCCTTTTCCTTAGATTTCATTTAGGGGCTGGTGGGTTAAGTAATCTAGGAAGAGTTTCCAAACCAAAATTCTGTGATTCTGCATCCATTCTTTTCCTGATAAAAGTGTTTGTGGGGGAAAAAAAAAGTATTGATAAACATTTAAAAATTCAGTAGAAATGTGATTAGAATTTATTTTCTTATGGGGATGATCCTTGGTTAGACTTGATGTTGTACTGGCTATTCTCAGGACTGGTGACTCTATGGACACTGTCCACGTCATATTAGTCTGGATTTGTTTCTTCAAACTCCTTACTCATCTCCATTTATCTTTAATTTATGCCTTGAATTTATATGCCTTACCTTCAGGTAGGATAAAATAAAGAGCCAATTAGTACAACCTGTTGAGAATCTACAACCTTCTCCTTTCCATCCCAAGGAGACGCTTGAGCACTGAGCAGCTTCACAGCACATTTATCAGTCCTCATTATTATGTGTTATTGTAAGGAGACAGACATTCCCCATCTGCTGGGGAACTTCACGGCTCTGACTTCACAATGCCCTGGGCATAGGGCACTGGGGATCCTAGTTCTACTGCTTAGTAAGACTGGTTACCCCTGTTAGAGGCAGAAAGGAAAAACCTAGCTCTAAATCAGGAAAGAATAGATAGCGGCAAAAGGCCAGAGGGGATGATTTGTGTTGCCCTTGGCCAGGCAGTCAATAACCATTTATTCAGTGGTCATTATATGCCAGGTACTGTGTTAAGAATAAAAGATATAAAAAAGAAGAAAAAAAGAGGCAAAAATAAAAGTCCTGCCATCAAGGAGTTTACAATCTAATGAGACAAAAAGCGAACAATATAAACAAAAAAATTGTATGCTGGATATAGATAGGAAATAATTTTAAAGGCCTCTAGAATTAAGAGGAGTTGGGGAAGGCTTCTATGTATAGAAGGTCAGCTTTTAGTTGGAACTTAAAAGAAGCCAGGGTGGTCAGTGGTCTGGGCAGAAGAGCCATATTCCCAGCATGGTGGCTAGCCAGAGAGGATGTTCAGAGCCAAAAGGTGTTTGTGGGACAGCCTGGATGCCAGTGTCACTGAATCAAAAAGTTTATGTTGGGGGATAGCAAGGCGAGAGGGGCCCAGGTGAGGAAAGGCTTTTAATGCCTAAGAGAGAATGAGCTTGGAAGCAATAGGGAAACACTGGATTTTATTGAGTAGGGGGATGATATGATGAGATCTGGGTTTTAGAAAAAAATGTCTGTAGTGGCTGAATGCAGGATGGATTATAATGGGGGGAGACTTGAGGCCCTAGGCCAGTGGTTCTCAACCTTCCTAATGCCGCGACCCTTTAATACAGTTCCTCATGTTGCGGTGACCCCCAAACATAGAATTATTTTCGTTGCTACTTCATAACTGTAATTTTGCCACTGTTGTGAATCTATCTGATATGCAGGATGCATTTTCATTGTTACAAATTGAACATAACCCACAGGTTGAGAACCTCTGCCGTAGGCCAATCCACCAGAAGCTTATATAGCAGTCCAGGCAGGAGATGATAAGGGCCTTCACCAGGGTGAGGCAGTGTGAGAGGAGAGAAGGGGGTATGGACCAGAGATGCTTCAAAGGTGAAATCCAAAGATGTTGGTACCATATTGGATATCAGGAGTGGGAGAAAGTGTGGAGTCCAAAAGTACTCCTAGAGATGAGAAGGGAGGATGGTAGAGTCTTTAATGGGTATAAGCAAGTTTGAAAGTCATGAATTTTAAGGGGTGAGAATCCTCTTACTAGATCTCTTGTTTTTTTGTTTTTTTTTTCCATTTTTGCCCTTTTCTCTGAGTCAGTTTGTTTCTTCTTTTCCTTGAGTTTCTGCCTTTGTGTGGGAGAAGTTTTAATTTACTTAAAAAAAATTAAATGTGGAAAAAATACTATTCAATTCCAGTTCTCTTTCAGTACCAGCCTTTAAAAGATCAGGATCTAATTCAACTTCTGTTTTTACATCATGCCTAGTTTTTAGGTTAGAAAGTATAATTGTCTTCATTTTCTCTATTGGGCTACAACTTGAAGTGATGGTACGTATTCCCTTTAAGGATTCATGAATACCATGTCAACATTGTTACTCTCAGAGTTCCTTGTTTTAGTGTTGGAAAGTCCCTTGGACAGCATCTATTTCAATGCCCTCATTTATACTAAACTTAAGGAGATTTAGGATCAGAGGGGACAAGGTCCTTACCCACAACCACACAGAAAATTAGTGATAGGTTATCTAAACATTACCTTGGAAGCCATTAGTTTAGAGGAATATGCTCCTTGGAAAAGTCCCAATATTTGTTGATAACCTTGGATGATCTCTGAGAAAGATCCCATCTTCTTGGTGTATGTCGCCAACTTCCTTTCACATGCTCCTTGAATAAGGCCTGCCTTGAGGTACATACTCCCACTGCCTGCTCTTCTGTGTACATACTTAGCTCTGACAGAATTTGGCTTTACTTCTAAACAGAGTTCTCTTAATACAGAAGTCATAGAAAAACAAAACAAGAATTATCAAATCAGATCTTCACTGTCAAGCTGATGTAATTGAAGCTAACTAATATTTCATAATTATACATTTAAAATTGACTGAAATGAAACAATACAAGTTACATGGAGCACAATTCCTGGCAAGTAGAAGGTAGACTCTCCTTAGAAGAAGCAATATAGAATATAGATTATAGAAGCAATAGAATATAAAAGCAATGCTATAGGAAGGTCCTAGGGACTGTGTCAGTCTCTTTCAGAGTACTGGGACTTGAAAGAAACAAAGAACCACCATTCAGCAGAGGAGAGCATGCAGAATTTGGCTAGCCAGGGGCTGCATTTGAATCCTGACTCATCCACTTTCTCTGTGACCTGGGGTAAGCCACTTATGCTGTCTGGCCTTAGATTCCTCATCTGTGGAATAGCAAAGTTTGACTAGATGATTCCTATTCCAGTTCTAAAACTGTATCTCTTTGGTGCTTGTTTAGGCTCCTTGTCTTAAGAAATTTCTCCTCTGACACAATCACTAGCTAACATTACTTCCTCTGGCAACAATAAAAATGTATTTATAAGAGTGTCAGAGGCTGTGACCTAGAACATATGCCAGGTGGTAAGGGTCTGATCTCATGACATCTGGCACAGCACCAAAGTGAACCACACAGAATCCTCTTCTCCTGTAAATCCAAATGTATCTGGTCTCTTTGAGTCTTACTCCCTGGTCTCTTCTTAAAGAAGACTAAATCCCAGGCTGTTGTCAGGTTTGAAAAACAACCTTTAAAATCAGACAGAAACTGAAATATTAAAGCAAGAGACAGACAGACACAGAGAGACACAGAGAAGGGCAAGGAGGAGAGAGGAGGGAGAGAGAGGGGTGAATGATGGACAGTGAGAGGAGCAAGAAGAGAGATGGAGCCAATGACCAAAGACATAGATTATAGAGTATAAACAGCCATAGAACATGGTCCTTTTAATTAGAGGAAGGCAGCTGTCCCCTTTCGAAGCTATTGATCACCTTCTAACAAAACCCCACTATTGCCCATCATTTCACCTATCACAGTAAAGCCCCAACATAGTATTAGGTACTGCAAGACTGGGTAGGGTGAAGGAATGACAATAGTACTCTCATAGCACATGCATTAGTCACTTTTGAATGATATTTGAGAACTGGCATATGATCATAAATGCATCTTTGCAAACTGAAAAAGGCTGATGCATAGAGTCAAATTGATTTTCAAGCCTTCTCTGATTCAGAAAACAGTTGCATGCTCAGGTAACAGATTAATGCTCAGAAAAGCAAATGATCATTTTAGCCTGTTCAGCTCCCAGGCACCTACTTGCCAATTTAGTCTTAAATCCATTAAAATGCATTCCTTAAGGCTACAGGAATTTGGCTCTTGACATAACAAAAGGTTCTTTCTTTTATAAGAATGATTTGCTTTAATTAAAAATGTATATCCATAACACACACACACACACACACACACACAGCATATTGGGTTATACAGAAGTACAATGGACTGCCTTGATCAACGTGGCCTTGCTCCCATTCCAGTTCCTCAAATAAAGTCCATAGGACAATTGGTCGTGAAGGAATTCTAATCCATATGGATGGGAGGGGACACATGGGGCTGGATGACTAATGAAGTCCCTTCCACCTTGGACTTTTTGTGATTATGTGATATTAAAGAAAGCATCAGATGTTCTAATTGTTTGATTAATGTGTAATTTGGAAATACATATGTGTGGTTTTTTTTTCAAATAATTGGCACAATACTCTGGTTCAGAGCTATTGATAATAGCTTTTAGATGCGCTGAAATCACGAATGAATACTGGTACCTGCTCTGTCTAATATGCAGATGAGTTATCCAGAAGAAAGCTTGGCCACGACCTCCCCAAAGATGATTAAACTTGTCAAAAGTAAAACATCTTAAAAGTGAACTGTGCAAGATTATGTGTGTATATAATGTTTATCATTCACATCAATGTATAAATGACTGTATGATATGCATTTATATACATATATATGTGCACACATATACATGTACTCATACATTCTGTGTAAATATATCTATACGTATATATTAAGAGGAGGTAGAGACGGGAAGAGGAAGAGGGACAGGAGGAGAAAGAAACAGAAGAGGGGAAGTGGAAGGGGAGGGGGAGGAGAGAGTATAGATTACCTGAAATATTTTTTAGGTTGAATATATTTTGTGTCTAGGCCTACTAACTACAAACCTAAAAAATTAACTTTAATTCCTACCCGACATTTGCCACTTAATTCTGTTGATGTTTTCAAAGATCAGCCAGGCAGTGGGGGAAGGGATAGACTTCACTGGGGTTTGTCATTATTACATACTTATGTTTTTTTCTATGTCACTATCTTTTCTTTCTATTTATGATTTTATTTCTCCCAGTTACATGTAAAAACAATTTTTAACATTCTTTGTTTTTAAACTTTGAGTTTCAAATTATCTCCCTTCTGCCCTCCCCACCCATCCTCATTGAGAAGGCAAGCGATTTGATATAGGTTATGCATGTATAGTCATGCAAAACATTTCCATAATAGTCACGTTGTGAAAGAAAACAGACTCCCATCCAAAAAAAAAAAAACATAGAAGAAAAATAAAGTTAAAAATTAAGTCTTCTTCGGTCTGTATTCAGACACCATCAGTTCTTGCTCTGGGGATGGAGAGCATTTTTCATCATACATCCTTCAGAGTCATCTTAGATTGTTGTATTTCAGAGAGTAGCCAAGCCATTCACAGCTGATCATCTTACAATATTGCTGTTACAGAGTGTATTTCACTTTTGCATCAGCCCATGTAAGTTTCTCCAGGTTTTTCTGAGAGCATCCTGCCCATCATTTCTTATAGCATAATAATATTCCATCTCTATGTCACTTTTATAATAAGTTTAATTTACAATTCTTGCTAGGTTCTCAAGATATCAAGAGGTGGCAGCTGTTTTTAGCTCAGTGATTAGTGGATAGAAGGTAGACTGACACAAATCCCCAACCTCTTCTTGTGGGCAAGGGTTGGTTATATAATCAGTGGCCAATCTGATGTTCCATATATAGTGGTCTGGAAAATTCCAACACTGATGATGCCATCAAATTTAGCTGTTACAGTGGGAGGGGTAAAGGAAACTCTTTATAATAGCTAATTCCCTTGTCTCCATCATGGAGATATATTTGGTCTATGTCAGTGAATTTCTCAATTGATTTTTCTCCAGTATCTTGTCTTGAGAAAAATAAATGAAATTCCGCAAGTGGACACAGATATGAAATGGTAATCTTCTTGAAATGAGCAGATTGTAGAATATATATTTATTTTCTCAGTAACTCTGATCTATTAGAGATGCCTTAAAGAACTCTAGAAATAATTTTTTCCCAAATTTCCAAATTTCCCAATTATAAGCAAATGTTTGGTGGGAAAAGTGGACAGCCTATGGGTCATTGAGAGTAAGGTATCCCGGATGAGTGGGCTAAACTCTGTCCTGTGTCCTACTCATACTTTGTCCAAACACACAGAGGGGTGCCTGCAGCATGTCCAGTCAATCTTCTGGTGAGGCTTCCTAGGAGTTTACAGGTGAGAATTGCACAGGACAAGAAACGATGCTAGGTTTATAATCTGCACCAGAGGAGGGTGTGTGTACCTCATCACTGAAATGAAGCACTTTTAACCAAAGAATTCATGCTAAAAACAGGGCTTCTATAGCAATATGTTAGAAGATGTTTAAGAGCTAGGAACGAAGTCAAGTCTTCCTAGGATTAGCAGCAGTCACTGTGTTGTGAAGAACACCAGTCCTCATTTTAGAAGACCTGCGTTCTCTTTCTGGCTAAAGTGCCATAGGATCACTGGTATGGAATGACACTCAGAGAAGGCACCTCCCTGGTCACTGGATGGGAAGAGAATGAAAACAACCTTTATTTACTAACCTCCTCCCCCGCCCCTCCCTGATCCTTGCCTAGTGGTCACCTGTGCCTTATTGTTCCAGAAACGTGAGCAGTAATGGAGAGATGTGGTCATCCACCATTAAATGGCAATGTGGTGCTTGAGAAAGAACTTTGGGTAAACTCTGGATGGACAGATTCACTAACAGTGACATGTTTGAGCTTTGATTGTAGTAGGAACAATTTTGTGAATCTTAAGGTAGGCTTGTATAAGTGAGAAAGTGTCAGAGATTTTAGTCAGAATCCTAAAGTCTTACAATGAAAATGGACCTCAGAGGTCATCCAACTCAATTTGGACCGGACCAAGAATATCAACTGTTATAATCCCACAAGAGGTCATTTGTCTTCTGAACAAAGACTTCCAGTGGCAAAGAGTTCATGAGTAACCTATTTCTTTTTGCAGTAGCTCTATATAAGAAGCCCTTCCCCCAAATACACACAAACATGGATCAAGTCTAAATTTAAGATAACTATTATGCCTTTTCATGAACTTCTTTTCTGCAGGCTAAATATCCCCTTTCATCAACTGATTCTCATATGGCATAGACCCAAGTCCCTTGACTTTCTTTTTGACGTTTCAAATTTGACAGAAATAAATTATTGCAATAACAAAGATACTAAGATGTTTTTTTTTCTTGATTTTGTTTTGTATTTAGCAATTTCCCATTTGGTTCTAACTGGCAAAAAAAATAATAAACCGTCCTCTAAGTGATATGGATTGAAAGTAGTATTCAGTCATTATGTGGTTAACCCTATGTTTCATCATATTCCATTCTAGGATTGTACAAATGACTAAAGAAATAGGAATTTTTAATTTTAAAGTGTTTCTATTTTTCAGGTTAAATTTTTTTCGAGATGTTCCTGACTTCAGGGTTCTAGCATGTGGTGGAGATGGAACAGTGGGCTGGATTTTGGACTGCATAGGTAAGGAAGATAGAAAGAATGTGGTGGAGGGAGATGGAGGGGTGGTGGCCACCAAGCTGAGGGATTTAATTATTGGGCCACAGTAACTCCTGAAGACCATCTTCCAAGTGGCAGAAGGTCTCTCATTACTTGGTGGTAGAGAGAACATGCCCACTGAAGAAATCATAGATTCTTTAAGTGTTGAACAGAAGCTAGTTGCATTTCTCAGCATTTCTGGCCAAGTTATTTTCTCTTCTTTTCTTAGAGAATTGACTATTGATTAGTCCTCCGATCCGTGCTTCTGGGCTTTCAGATTAAGTCACCTCTTTCCATAGTTACAATCAGACATACAGCAACTTCCTGCCTGACAGACTACTGGTGGAAGCCAATGAGAGTGATGCTCATGTCACAAATTCAGACTGTCTCCTTACTATGTCTTTTCTCCAAGCAAACATATCAGACATACACTGAGTTTGCCTTGTGAAAGGGAAGGATGGTGGACAGGAGTGTCTCATCTCTCTATCTTTCTAACAGGGCTGTGCACCTGTTGGGCAGCTCACCAAGGCTTCAGGCCCCTCAGAGAATGGGTCTCAGAGCCCACAAGAACTGGAAAAAAAAATAAACAGATAAAATAAATAAAACTTCTGTTGGCTAGGCTGTTAAGGCAAAACTCAAAGAATCAGAACTTTTTCTTGCTCCAAATTTAAGTTGAGCCCCAAGCAGCCATTTCTCTCGCCCTCATCTGATGGTTCTATATTCCCCTGGTCTGTTGTTCTCTTTGGCTGATCTTTGAGCTCCTCAAGGTGCATACACCCTTCAGTGTTGCCCATCTTGATTGATCCATATGTTCCAGTCAATTTTACAGATGGTTTCTACCCAGCATTCTTGGAACCTTCCTCTAGATGTGTTGGCCTTGGATGGATGCATGATCATTCCTCACACTCATAAATATAGGCTTTGTGATGAGGGAACTATTTTGCATCATTTTTGCATCACACTATGACTGGTATTCAAATCTTAGCATCTTGAAGTTTACCATTCAGATATTATGAAGAAAGAAGAGCACCAAGACATCACATCTGGATTCTAGCCCAGATTGGAAGGTAAACCGTGTGTATGCTGCGGAGCACTCCTTGTGTGCTACAGGATTTTATTCAAAGTACCTGCGGTTTGTAGGGGGTTTGTTGTGAAATCCAAACCCTTGGGTGATTCAGACTGATGCTAACTGCCATTTTCAAACAGACAGCTGTGCTCCTGGCAGTCCCAAAAGGGAGGCTCATCTTATAACAAGGCATCCAATTCAAGGGGCCTCCTCTTGCTATTCATTCTGAGCCCCTTTGACTAAGACAAAATCACCCCACGTATGCTACCACCAGAAGAGGTGACATTGAACCTAAATTCCTTTTCCAGTTAATTCTACTTCTCAAAATGAAGTCTGCCAAAAGACATTGGTCTAGCAAAGGAAACAAAACTTGTAGCATGGAAGAAAGTGTAGATCAAATAGCTTTGGCCACATTTTCATCTATGCACGAATCATCTCACAGATCTACACATTGGGAAATTTCCCTCAGTGATGCAGGGAATAAATCCATCCATCCATCCATCCTTGCTACTCTCATTCATGTATGCCCTCCTCAAATTTCACCAAGGGGGGCCAAATCAACATGCTGCAGACCTTCCTCCATTTCTCTGATGTGGAAGGCTAGTAGCAGAGCAGGCTAAACCATGCATCTGCCATCCATCCCTATCCACACATGGCCATCTCTTCTCTTCTTCCTATGATCTAATTCCTCATGGTTGTCTGTTACAAAGATGTATGCACAGGATGCAACTTACGACCAACAAGGATGTCCAAAGAACAGAGTACAAGCTAGCCCTATATACAGATGGAAAAGTAGGCATCCATCTTGAGTTCAGTCTGGAGCCTCTTCTTACATTTTGTTCTTTCTGTTATTCTTCGAGGTACCTGGCGATTTATACTCAATATTTTTGTCTTATGTAACAGAATACATATTAACTCAGGCATCTCCTAAGTGCTTACTTACTGTGTGCCAGGCATGAGGCTGGACTTTGAGCCTTAAGGGTACAAATCAAACAAATAAAACCACCAACAACAAAGACCAGAAAGATATTGCATCTGCACAGGACCTGACTTTGTGTTGGGACATAGACAGAAATGCTTATTCATCTTTTGTGAGTAAATGTGGGCATGTGGGGAAATCTTTTGAATTTCTATGAACTTCCTCTTCTTTTCCCTATTAACTTCAAAAGCAACTACTTCAAATGTGTGATTCCCCTGTGTACACAGGGCAGGAATTGCTCACATTGTCCTGCTTTCACTTACATGTGTGTGTGTCTGTCTGTCTGTCGGTTTCTTTTCTTGCCCATTCCACAGAAAAGGCAAATATAGTCAAGCATCCTCCAGTTGCGATCCTGCCTCTTGGGACCGGAAATGACCTCGCCAGATGCCTCAGATGGGGAGGAGGTAAATATAAACAATGAATTCATAGACAAATGAATGCAAAAACAAAAAGAATGAAATTATGCAGTTTGGCCAACCAGGACAGACAGGTTCATGAAGCCTCCCATTCAAAATGCACTGGCTAATGACCTACCAGAATGAGAAGTATTACTCCCCTTTCTCTATCTAGTAATAAAAAGCATTTTTTCCCTCTTAAAATTGGTTCATTTCTGATGTGGGAGGGATAAAAATGTTCACCAGTGGCATGTGGAAAATCCACCTGATTGTGCCTCTCAGGAGAGTATTGAAGGACAAAAGATATTTTGGAAAACATCACTTTTCCTTAGAAAAGGTATTAAGGTTGTTCCTCTAATGCTAGTTGTTAGTAGTGGTGCCTGACTCAGACCAGTCCACTGATAACTTCCCCTGCACGCTGGGGAAAATGAGATAGTTAAAGGTTATTCAACAGTTAAAAACAAAACAAACGAACAAACAAACAAAAAGGTTCACTCAGCCATGGAAGGAGGAGGGAGAAGATATTCAAGGAAGGGGATGTATCCAGGACACCTTGAGTTGATTCATCCTGACTAACCCATTGGAGTCTCCCAGCTAAGCATCAGAAATAGTGGTTGGAACTCATGACTGTCTTGCACTCAGATGGCCAGGAAGGGATGCCCAAAGCCTGAAGCTTAATTCTCTGAGCCAACCAAGTCTTGAAGATGGCCTGATTATATTTTATAGAAAAATTAGCCTAACTTGCTTTGAGGCAGGAAAGAAGTTATTGCCCATGAACTATGAGCCCACTGGGGAAGGGTCATTGTAGAAGACAGGCAGCACAATAAACAGCAGCTCCCACCCCGTGTGGGTACAGTGGACAGTTCTTAGTGTCCTAACTTGCTTAAGAAATTCATGGGGAAAAGGATGTCTCCATGAGAATTGTAGAAGATGATTGTGTAACTTGGGCAGAGGGTTAGTTAATACACATATTTTAATTTCAAGTTTGAAAATTGTGAGAATAATAGAATTGAATTAGAAATTGCTATAAAGCATTTGGCTCAATCTTGAAGAAACTAAAGAGAAAACCTGTAATCATCTTTGGATTCCAAAAAGCAAACCAAACAACAAATAGGAAACACCTGGCTGCGTGGCCATTGGTCACATAACACTCGGGAGCCTCCATGCATATGTTGTGCTTAAGAGGAAAAAAGGCTTTGTTAATGCAAGGAGGCAGGAGGCACTAGTGTCAGTGATATGTGACTGGAACGGTCACTTAGCCTTTAAGGATCTTGGCGACTTCTGCTGGGTCTTTGCCATAAGGATGAAGTCACTGGTCCTGACCAGATCATTCATATGCTTTCTTTTTCCTTGTGGAAATCAGCTGTCATAGTAGATGGAGTGTTAGACCTGGATTCAGGAAGATCTGAGTTTGAATCCCTCCTCAGACATTTACTAACTATGTGACCCCAGGCAAGTCATTTAAGGTTCTCAGCCTCAGTTTTCTCATCTGTCAAATGGGGATAATAACACCTACTTCACAGAGTTATTGTGAGACTCAAATGAGGTAAGACACATAAAGTGCTTTTTGAATCTTGAAACACTGAATAAAAGCTAGATATTATCGTCACTGATACTATTTCTTTCTCAGTATTGTGTAAATATGTGACAATTTCCCATTTTACTATCAAGTCCTACAGACCAAATGGTCAATTCTTGAGAAGCTGTTGAGAACCTGAGTCCTATTCTCATAAAAAGCCTCCTGGAGGAGCAGAGTTAACACTGGGCAAAGATGCTCTCTGGACACCAGTGCCTAGTGCCTCTTTCTGCAGATTCCCTTACTTCTAGCTTCTGCTCAGGGAATGATGGAGCTGAGGATGGTGGGGGAAGAGAATTCAGCTTGATTTATAGTTTCTCTCACCAAGTTTGGATTCCTTCCTCCAGGAAAGGCACCAGTTCCATGGAGGTAAACCCTGTGCACCTCGGTGAAATGCACCAAGCACAAGCTGTGCGGCATCATATGTAGGGGGATAGTTGGGGCTCAGGATGTGTGGGGTTTAAATCCCATGCCTGACACATTTGGTCTGTGTCAAGAAGCTGGAGAAGTCACATAACTGTCTAAGCATCTGCCAGCCTGAGCTGTAGGGAGGCCAAGAGAAAAGGGGATCTTTGACGAGGCCGTAGGTATGCCTTGCATTGCCTGACCTGTTGGGAACGCAGAGACAAAAATAACACCTCTCTTGGCTGAAGAGGTTTCTAGTTTACTATGGACTTCACAGATCAACATCAGTCAACAAGCATTTCTCAAGTGTTTCCCTGTGCCCATCCTGAGGCCTGTCTAGCCCACAGGGGGCTCACCTACTGGCCTAACTCAAAGTTGGGGGAGGCTTTGCCTTGGAAATCAGTTGTGCACAACACCTAATGTTCCAGCCTCCCTCAGCTGTTGTCGTTCTCACTTGTGGAGACCTCCAATCCTACCACCCCACCCTAGTATCTTTCTAGGCTCTCACCCAGTTCTGACTAGCTCTCCTGCTTTCTTCGTATTGACCCCTACCTGAAACAGTTCAAGATTAGACTTTGTCCTCATCCTGTGGACCATCATGCTCTGTCAGCTACCCAGGCCTCAATTTTTCTCAGCATTTGCCTTCTCTATTTCTACTCATGGACTGTAGAATGGAGCTGAGAGGAGCCAAAATGCCATTTAAGGCAGGCACTGGGATTATCATTATACTACCTAAAATCTCCAGGTGGGGCAACTGAGGCAGAGAGCAGGGAAATTACTTGCCCAAAGTCATACCACCACAATGTCCCAGATATTTCCTGGTGCCAGGTCCCCCACAATTGGCTGTCTCCCTAAGACAGGTTAGGAGGCTTACTTGCCAGTGCTTACATAAGGGGAAGCTCATTTCCCTGACTGCAAGTCCAGGGTATCTTCCACTGTAACCCACTGCTTGCTCAAATATAAAAGGATATTCCTTCCCTTGTAAATAGCTTCTCAGCAGTTCCACCATAATCAGTAGAGACAGATAGCCTAAAGAGTTCAGTTGTTTGAAGACTTAATGATATAAAAGAATGTCAAGATAGTTTCTGTTGTTGTTTTTTTAAGAATGAGAAGAAAACACAAGAAGGAACTTCGTGAATTCTACCTGGATTTTCTTACAACTTCAGAATTCTTTATTCTGTGGTTTTCAAGGTCACAAAGGTTAATTGACAAGGCCAATACAGGTGTCAGAGAAGTATTGCTTGATGAGATTTTACTCCCCACCCCAACCCTCACCACTCAGCCCACACTTCTGTGCTCCAGGTTTCCATGGACATGTGAGTGTGGTCCCTTAGCTAAGGCACGTCCACCTTTGGCACCCCTTTGAGCTAAGCAATCATTGTTCTTTGTCTTAGGTTATGAAGGGGAGAGTCTGATGAAAATTCTCCGAGACATTGAGAACAGCTCCCAGATTATGCTGGATCGATGGAAGTTTGAGGTCACCCCAAATGACAAAGATGAAAAGGGAGACCCAGTGCCTTACTCGATCATCAATAACTACTTTTCCATTGGCGTGGTAAGTCTTCTCACCAAGGGCTGTGGTTTGTCTGTGCTCATGAGCCTCTCCCATGGACTGCTGCTAATGGTGGAAAACTGGTGAGTGGGGACAGGAGAGGTTTCAGCAACATCTTGTCAAATGACTGGTAACTGCTCCTGCTAAGGCTTTCCCTTCAATTGTTTTTGTTTTTTTCTCTTCTCCAAACACTGCCCAGGGGAAGGAGGAGATGAAATTGTGCTCATTGAACAATTTTTTGAGCACCTGAACTAATATATTTTAAGAAAAGAAATGGTTGAATGTTCAGTGATGATTCCCAAACAGTGGACAAAAGACCAGGTTTGTGAGGGCAGAACTCTGTTCTTGTTTTAATTTACACAGAGATCCAGGAATATTGTACTTTAAAGAAATCGTAATCAAGTCAATTTTCACACACATGTGCATAAGGATGAATAGAAAAACATACATTTAGTTATGGCTCCATGTCTATGGTTGAGGTTATTTACTTCTTCTGTGGTTTATTTCACTGGATGAGTTTCTTTTTTTCTCTTTGGGACCCTCACATTCAAATAAATAAATTAGGCTTTGATAAGGACATGATTCTGAAACAGTAAAGAAATAAGCGTTTTCACAGTGAATGTGCTGGGACTGGGTTGGGAGTGAGAAGGGGAGGGGAATGAGGATTTATTAAGTTCCTACTGCGTACCAGGCATTGTGCTAAGTGTTCTACAAATATTGGCTCATTCAATTCTCCCAACAGCCTGGGAGAGAGACTGTTATTACCTACATTTTAGAGTTGGGGGGAACACAGCTAGTTAAGTGTCTGAGGTCAGTTTTGAACTCGGATCTTCTTAACTTCAGACTTAGCACATTATTCACTGTACTACCAGCTGCCAAGAGGAAGGCAGGTGTGTGTGTGTGTGTGTGTGTGTGTGTGTGTGTGTGTGTGTGTGTGTGTGTAATATTTATTGTGAACTGATTTGCAGATACAAAAAAAAATACCACATGGCATGGGCCTTGCTTGTAGTCTCCAATTGAACACAATGCCTGTTTCCATCTCTTCTTCCTCTTTCTCTTTGCATCTTCAATGAGACACAATGTGGTGCAGCATAGAGGCTCAGCCTCATTGTTAGGATTCAGGCCTTATCTAGCCACTGTGTGCAAACCCTGTGCTGGGCATGGGAAGGAGGTAGAGGAGGGAGCGAGAAAGGAAGATGGCTAGATGAAGAGGTCTAAGCTGGGCTCTTCTGCTCCATGAAAGAGTGTAGACCACATGAGCAGTTAGGCTGACTTTTGTTGTAGCCCATAACTCATACTAGAGCCTATGCAAGTTACTTCTTCCTTCACTGGCCCAAATTGTTTTCTAAGAAAAAGCAGTAACCAAGGAGCAAAACCTCTTGGCACAATGAGGCAGCATTCCTCAACCATGCCCCACCCCTTGCCCAGTCTCTCCAATGAAAAGAAACAGACACTTTTCTCTGGACTCAAGCCTGGTCATTATAATTGCACAGTTCATGTTTTGGGGTGGTCTTTTTTCTGTTCATGTTCTTGGGATCTTTGTTCATTGTTCTTGGTTCTACTTATTGAATTTGGCATCAGATTCCTTCTTTTCCCATGATCCTCTTGTTCTGTCATTGTCATCTACCACAATTTGTTTAGCCATTCCCTACTTGGTCCCATTTCTTTGCTCAGGGACACCCAAAATGCTACTGTGAATATCCTCATACATGTGGGGCTCCTGTATTTCTCCTTGAGGTAAATATTGAGTAGAGGCTCACAGAAGACACTTTTTAATCACAACAACAAGATTCTAAATCCTCAGCTCCCCCAGTAGTATATGTTTTGTCTACCTCTCCAAAGCCCCTTCAACTCTGACTCTTTCCATTTTTTTGGTCATCTTTACCAGTACTGGCCTTTATTGTTCTCCAGCTGTTAGTGTTTCGGAACACTGATCTGTGTTTTTGTTAAGCGTGTGCAATTCTCTTGAGAACTGTCTATTCATATGTTTTGATCACTTACCCATTGGGGAATGAGTGAATGAATGAAAATGCATTTTTTGAGTGTTTATCATGGTCCAAGCACTGAATTAGGTGGAGATGTATTTACAAAAAGGGAAAAAGCTCCTGCTCTCTGAGAGCTTACACTTTAATTTGGGATACAACCATAAGTGAGAGTTCAGCTTCAGGGAAGATGCAAATGCCTGGAAATCCTAATAAGGTTAGTGACTGAGTAAATGGACACACCCAGAGGTCCTTAAGGCTGGTCAGCAGGCTAAATAAGAGTGTCCTGGGGCACTGGGGGCCAAAGACGCTGAGTAGATAGTAAGGCCTGAAGAACCATAGGATGAAGTGGCAGGCCCGGTGTTAAGGCCTGGGTATCCTCCATCTTACAAGAAGGATTAGACTTGGTGACCCCCACCTTACCTAGTGGTTTGACCATAAATATTGTTTTCCCACTTCATGGTTTCTGGGCCACCTATAGATCAGGGGAGGAAATGAATGGAAAGAAATGGGGAGGGCACTCCAGGTGGTAGGTCTTCCTACAGACTAGGCTCTGCAATGGGTCTGGGAAGACTTTGGGATTAGGGGGCAGGGGAAAGGGAAGGAAAGATATTGGTTTGATATATTTGTGTTAATTGCCTACAAATCTTGAGTATCAGATACTTTTTCTGAGATTCTTGATGTAAGCACTTTTTCCCACTCAATAGTTTTCTTTTTTATCAAATGTGCATTGATTTTGTTCACACAAAAGTTTTGTTCATTTATTTGAATGAACTAGTGTATTACTTTATATGAATCAATTAACAGGTGTTTAGCATTTATCTATCTCAGGTGAGAGGAAGTGTGATCCTGTGACTAGAGGGTGTGCCTTGGAGCCAGGAATATATAATTTCAGGTTCTTTCTCTGATAAAGCCTTGATGTACAACCTTGGGAAATCCCCTAATCTCTCAGGGGCCAGGCCAATTTAGAAGCTTCTGAATGTTTTCTCCCTTGAATATTTTCTCATCTGGGAGTCCTCCATACCAATGAAATCATAGTTCTAGCCCCTGTGTACTGTGCCAGATACTAGATAGACAAAAAAGTAAATTTCAACAGCTCCTTGTCTCATGGGACTGTTTTGTTATTTGTTTGTTTTGTATTATTTTGAATTACTTGTTTGCTTAAGAATCTTCCCCTTGCTGTCATGTCTGTATTAAAAAAAAAATAACTGTTCACTTCTACTGGGGGCAGGTAGTAATGATACTAGCTAACATTTATATAGCATGATGTGAACTTTTCTATTTGAGGACAATTTAGAATATGTGGTATTTAGTATTTTTTTGTTCAGTCATTTCAGTCTTGTCCGACTCTTCAAGACCCCGTTGGGCGTTTTCTTGGCATAGATACTGGAGTGATTTGCCATTTCATTCTCCATTTTGGTGTGTCATGCTATTTTAAATGTGTCTATTTTTATTATATATGCCAATATCACCAATATCAACCTGCCTTCTTCAGTGGTTTTCACTTCAAGATTGTATCAGCACATGGCAGTATTCGGGATGCATTGATATACCCAAAATGCCTGGAGATCCCTAAAGAGATCTGCTAGGAACTGAGGTGAGCCCCCTAAGGTAGGGATAACACAGATAAGAGTTACGTGGTATACACAGACATTGCTGGATTGAGATCTGAGTCTTTGGAGGGAGAAATCATATTGATCAAAGCACAAATCCTTTAATTTACCAACGTAAATAATACCTTGTGTAGGCTTTTCTTGAATGGTCTAATTAATAAAGGACTATTTAAAAGTAATGCTATTTTAAGTTACTTAAACCCTCCCTAGCAATTTGATCACTTACTAAGCAAACCTACTCTGCCTCCCACTTACTACAAACTGCCTACAAATAAGTCTGAAACTCCTGAGTCTTTCCTAAAATCCTTTTATATCTTGTGTACTTACATTGCCTAGGTTTCCCATTGTATCCTACATTTTTCACCCTCCCAGATGACATGCCCCCCCTTCTCCTGCCTCAGAACCCCTTTATACTCTTAAAATCATTAAGCCTTTTCTTCCAAAGGTCTTTTCTTCATGTGAGTTTGATCTATCTATATTTACAGTAATAGACATTAAAATATCTTAGTATTATTATGAAAATAATTTTTGATTTTACTTCCCTTTGTTGGAAATAGCCAGGGATCTCTAGACCATCCTTTGAGAACCACTCCCTTACATAGCAAGGAATTTAGAAAAGAAAATAAAGAACAAATAAAGAAGAGGAGAAAAGAGAAATAATAGGGAAAGTGATTAATGTATTGAAAAATCTGACATTTGTGCAGTGCTCCCCAACAGCAGGCCATCCCCTCCCCCATCCTTGTGAAACGAATGTATGCTCCTGAATCCTTATATGATCCACAGATCCTTCTTCCTGCTCTCTTTCATCTTCTCAAATAAATGTCAACACCTTTACAGGCTCCCACTAGTAGTGTATCCCTTAAGTTTGAGGCTTGTCCAAGTTGAATGTGGACAGTGTTTCTAATGTCTAATATCAAAATACTTCTTCTTTCTTGCCCACCCCGCATGTGTGTTTAGGATGTAAGATCAGGATGTTGATTGAGCAAATCTATCAGGCCAACTAACTCTACTTAAAGCAAATGATATTTTGATAAGGTGAGAACAAGACTCAATCAATCCATCCATGACTTGAGGTCAAGTGAAAAGTCAGTAACTGGACTCTTAGCATTAGCTGAGGGAATTTAGTCATTCTCTGAGGATATTTTATAAAATATCAGAGCAGGGGGGGACTAAGAGAGAGAACTTTGGGGACCATAAATTTTAGGAAGTCTGAGAGAGGGGCAAAGGGAATGGGGATGTGCAGAAGGAGGACAGAAAGAACTGACAACCTAAGAGGGCTAACCAAAGGAGAAGGAAGGAGTGAGGTATGGCAGAGAAGGGAGTGCTCAAGGATAGAATCAGCCTTACTGGTCTCTTGAAGCAAAAGATTGGGCTGGCACCACTAGCTGTAGCCATTCCACAAAGAAGAGAGAAATTCCAAGAAAAGGTTTGTTCTTGTGTGTGTGTGTGTGTGTGTGTGTGTGTGTGTGTGTGTGTGTGTGTGTGTGTGTGTGTTTGTCAACTTTCCCTCCTAGAGTCTGATTATTCAGAAATGCTATTATATAATCCATCCCTTTATTCCAATGTTTCTGATGAAATGAACTTTAATTCAGCTACAAAGTGGTCAGCAGTTAATTAGAGATAGATAAATTTGAAGAATCGGAGAGCTGAAACTGCCTAAATGTCCAAAATGTTCTGTTGGGGGCTCAGAGCTATTGTGATTTTACTGCTGGCATTCTTGTCTAATGCAAATGCTTGAAAGCAGAAGCAGAGGGAACCCAGAGCCCTGAGGGGCCCTCCTTATCTTTCTCATAGTCTTAAAAATTTGGGTGAATTATTGTAACAGTGTATTTCAAGTAAGTAAAGTAGAAACAGTTTTGAAAGTTATCTCAGTCTCCCATCTTTCCCTTTACTGGAACAAAACACCATACAGAGACTAGAGTTATTCCAACAATAAGTTTCTAAAATCAAACAGCAGTAGCCAACCCTAATATGTCTGGATAAATGCATTTCATTTCTTTACGTAACAGTAAAAATATGTTAGAAATAAATTTAAATTGTGTGATTAAAGTATAGAATAGGAAGGTTCAGGGGGAAAAGAAATTGGAAGGAAGGGGAAAGGAAGAGAAAGAGAGAGGGTTTTTTGATCATTTGCTTTGTACCAGGCACTGTGTGCTAAGTGCTGAGGTTATGACTTCAAGAAAAAATAAAGGTAGAGTCTGGCCTCAAGGAGCTTACATTCTGATGGGTGAAAACAACATACAGAAGGAAAAGCAGTTGGAGGAGTTGCAGTGGGGGAATGGAGGGACATGACTGGTGTTTGAGGAACAGACAGTCAAGAGTGGGGCTGGGGTGGGGGAGCAGTCCAGGCAGGCAGGCTGGCCTGGGACCCTCCACCAAATAGAGGCCCCAGGAATAAACCACCAATGGGAGATGGGGATGGACCTTGCAGAGGGATGTTCCAGGGTGAAGAGGAATAGAAGGTCCCCCTCACAAGCCAGCAAATCCAGTCAGTTTCAGCTCAAGAACTCTCTCTATATCTCCTGACAATGGCCACCTGGCCTTTGCTTGAAGGACTTGGGGAGTGTGTATGTCTGTGAGTGGTGGCTGGTACTCATTAGCTTCCACACTACTGAGTAGGAGACAAAAATAATTTTAAGAGAGGACTAGATAGGAAGGGTCTGGGTTGCAAATGACTCTAAGCTATTAGCAGAGGGTTTTGGGTTTGATCCTGGAGGGAAGCAGGAATGTTGGAAGCTCATTCATAGATGTTTGCTGAGTTGGATTGGGTTTGGACCACACAATTCCAGCAGCTACTTCCCACTCCCATGCTCTACTCTCTCCCCTTTGTGCTCGTCCATGGTTTGTCCCCATTTCTGGGGACACAGTTTTCTCTTCATTAACTTCTGAAATGCTTCTCTTCCTGAACATCGGCAACATATCCTAAGTCACACCTGGATCCTTACTGGACTCCCCCATCTGCCATCAGTCTTGATTGGGGCTCTTCTAAGGATAGCAGACATTTTGAAAGCACTTGCTGACTTACAGATCACCTTATGTGCATCATCTCTTGAGAACCTTATAATTACCCTTCAAGGTGGTTATTTCTGCTGTTATCCCCATTATACGGATGGGGACCCTGAGTCAGTCACACGGCTAGTAAATTTTGAAAATGGTTTCAGATTTGCGTTGTCCTGACTCTGAGTCCATCACTCTCCATTTGACCAGGTTATGTCTAAGAACCTTCTCATTCTACTTTATTTTTTAATTTTCCCTATGCATATCACATTTCTTCCTAGATGATAGAGCTTACTCGTGTCATTTTGCAGATGAATGTAACTAATCACATACTGGACCTGGTGTTAGGAAACCTGGGTCTTTACCTTCTTCAAAGACATTTTTATTGGCTGTGGAACCCTCTGGCAGACTGGGATCCCTGTCTGTAAGGTGAGAATGACCACAGCACCAATATTCTGTGTTTGTCTGCAGGATGAAATGATTGACAGAATATTGAAGCAGTGTACACAATAGCACGTTATAAGACCTAACCATATATTATAGCAAAAGAATAGATTGTATTTTCAATAGAATAGATTGATATCTGTGTAGATTACAAACACTGAAATTCTGTGGAGGATTGATCATCATCATTGTGATTATTTTTGTTATACCCCTAGTTCTGAGCACCTTGCCCTGCCCTTGGTGGGTATTGACAAATTAAAAAGTCTTCCTCTAATTTATTGTGGAGAAATCCCAGTGTGAGAAATCCTACCTCTGTCACATATTACACCAAACAAATAAAACCTAACCATGATCGTAGGTGAAAGGTGAAAGGCAATGGGCTTTCCACAGCAAGGGAAAAAGGCCTTGCCAATTTTTCATGAGTCAGACTGAGAAATGTTTTTTCAACCCAGATCTCCAGTCAGTCAGACACTCAGTGAGAATTTATTTGATACCAGCTGTGTGCCAGTCATTTTGCTGGACACTGGGCATACAAAGAAGGCTAAAAGACAACCCCTGCCCTTGTAGAGCTCCCAATGGTGGCACCTCCAAGACTGTTAGACTAGGAGGACTCTCTCTGCTATGTCATTGTGTCTCCTCTTCCTCTTGTCAAAATAGATTTAGTTGAAAAACAAAAGGTGTGAATACCCAAAGGGCCAGTGATGGTTGCCCTGCCTCCATGACCTTTCCCCTCTGAGTTTGTGGACACTCTCCACAGTAGCACATTCTTGTTTACTCTGTGTCTGGGGTGGGGGGTGGGAGTGGATGTTGGGAATTCCAAGTTGTTTCCCTTTTGTTTCCCATCGGTGCCTTCCCAGAGCCCAGCACAGTACCCATTTGTAGAAGTTTCCCAGTCATTAGATCATACTATAGAATCAAGGGATCATGGATTCATTTGCTGGAAGGGAAGAGGGCCTTGAAGAAGACCATCACATCCAATCTTTCATTGGACAGATCCAGAAACTGAGACCAGGAAAAGTTACATGACTAAGCTAGGGTAACACTGCTGGTATAGCAAATAGGATTTAAACTTTGAACTAGGTCTTCCTGCTTTGTCTGGCACTGTCTATGACATTACTCTGCCTCTCAGTATTTATTCAGTTAAAGAATGTTTTCTCCTTACTTCCAGAATACTGGAATATATTTCAACTGTGGAACCTACCTGGTCCTTATCTGAAGGGTAAACAACAGATGTGTTAATGTAGGAAACTGGTGTTTCTAAGGTTAAAGTCTAAAAAAGGCATCTATTGACAATGTCTATCCACTGTAGAAAGTCCAAGCACCCTATCACCAATGGATTACCTTTTTCAGCTGTTCACTGAGATTCATTGAGTGGTATTGGTGCCAAGGGCACTTTGGGAAAAAGTGAGAACCTAGGCATGAGAAGCTGATGGACTTGCTCTTGGGATGTGTGTGTGTGTGTGTGTGTGTGTACATGTGTATGTATTGGCCTTTTACACAGCAGCCATGAATTTCCTTAGAAGCAAGTGATGTATTCATTCTGATGCTAATAGAGAATAAAATATTTTAAAGAGTCTTAAGCTCTGTGGAGCCTGTGATCCCAGCTACCTCCCAGTTCTTTAACTAGCATACCAGGGCATTATAAAGCAAGTCTACATACAACTGTATTTTCTTTCAGTTGGAATTTCTATATGAAAAAGTGATCAGACTGACTTGGAGACACATCATGACAACTGGAATGTCATGATACGGTTTGAAACATAAATGTTGTAATCAGTTTTTTCTTTTTTTTTTTTAATTAGCAAACCCATTTCTCACTGCCAGTGGTGGTGGGAGTTCATTGCTATTAAGTGAGTGTATTGACTAGGGTGTTTAGTAAAGAATACTCTCTCTTCCCTGGCCCAAGGTCCTGGAGCCCACAGCTTCGTGCTTATGGGCATACCCCTGCAAATGATACTGGACTGCTTCACTTCAATAGCTATCTGCATCCAGCAAGACACTGCACCTTCGAGACATACATGTACTCATGTCAGGCTGCTTCTGTTTTCCCTACATGGAGGATGGATTTTGTAGCAGCTGTTAATCATGCCAGTAAGTTCCAATTTGGACACTCTTCAGTAGAGAAGTCAGCACTGTGAGCATACGCAAGTAAAGCCAGGAGAATTTCAAATGCTTCTGGAAATGTCCCCCAGCTTGTGAAAGATGGATCCAGAAACAAATTAGCATCACACACTGTGAAGTACATGAAAGCCAAAGTGGAAAAGCAGGCCCAATTCATGCTGAAGACTCTAATGAGCAGGGAGTCCATCGGGTTCCAGTGGGGCTCCCCAGGAAATGATCAGTATGGTGTCAGCAGGCTAGCTGAAAAAAGACAAGTGGGCCTTAGTGCCTTCCTATAGATTATAATCCCAGTGCACTATCAAGGAGAGATTTGCATGATCATGATTTAATATACTTCAAAACTAGTCAGTCACTAAAGCTGTTACCCTGCCATTTTGGGGAAAAATATGACTCCTTAATTCTGACCATCATAAATCATAACTTATGGGTCTGGATTGCTCTCCATGTTACCTTGAGAGTAAGTTGTATTATGTATGACAGCACTCAGATTCTTTACTGAAGCGCATTGCCAACATGAAGAGGTGGTCCAAATCCAATTTTAATGCTAGTGTTCCTCAAAAAGTGGAAATTGGATGTGGCCTCCAGTCAATAGGGTGGAACACAGGCTGGGATCAAAGTGTTCCGCCCATCCACCATCTTGCTTGCCCCTCTTTGATCAGGCTGTTCCAGCCCTCAAGCTCTTTGTTTTGTTACAAGTGCGATGTATTTTTAAATTCTCCCACCTGTCTTATTCCTTAGATCTAAATTTATCTTGACCAGATGGTGACAGTGTTCTAGAAATTATGCTGAGTAAGTTGAGCCTCTGTGCTGATTTTATATAATGCAACACCTAGAGACACCCCAGCCTCTTCCATACAAACTGTGCATCTAAATGAAGCCTTGGAGCCTTCACTTGAATAACCAAGTATTAAAGGAGAATCCTAGTCCCCAGAGGAGAAAGTTTACAGGCTTGAAAACCAGTTTTGCCAGTTGTGACCCTTGTTATCTCCTGACCAAAGGACACACAAAGTGATATTAACCCTGTGCCTGAGTGAAAGGCTGTTCTTAAAAGGGAAGCATCTGTCCCTCTGGATGTTACAGGCTTACTTGGGAGCAAAGCACTTACTCCCTGGAAGAGGTCATTAACCCTAGGAAATGCTCACCCCTACAATGTGAGTGTTCTGCCAGAGAAGCATCGCTGCCTTAGAACGCAGGCTAACGTCACCTCCTAGAAGAATTAGGGGTTTATTGCCCATGCTCCACTACAGGAATGAGCCAATTGTTTTCTTTTGCAGTTATTTGGGGAGGGTATTCTAGCAAGAATTCGTTGTCCGTTTTTAGGGAAAAAAAAGTCTTATCATTATTCACTGGATAAAAAATAAACATCTTTACCTTTCTTTCTACCCCCCCCCCCTAAAGATTTAAACAGAAAAGAAAAGAATTTCTCTCTTTAGGGATCCATTCATTGGGAAGCCATTAAGGATCCTCTAAGCTGGTTCCTCTCCCGACCTCTACCACCAACCAGAAAGACCCTCTCAAGAGAACCGAGTCATACAACAAACCCAACTCCTATTTCACTCTGGACATATTTAACTATTGTAAAAGCTGATCTATATCCTCCATCAGCAGCTGCACTAGGTGATACGATTGCTGTTGTCTTTGCCCTGTCTGGCTTACTTTTTTTCCCACTAGATAGCTCTTTTTAAATTTCATTTAATTTTCACAGATCAGCCCTGTCACCTGTGAAAGGCAACAGAAGATTTCAGTTGTTAAGCAGATTGTCCTGGCTTTGAGAAAGTCCGAATGGGATGTCCATTCTGCAAGCTTGCATTTGTTTGGGGAATGAAGTGAATGGAGGAAAATTATGCTCATTTTAATACGAAATAATTCTACTTTGAGTCATTTCTAGGGCTTTGCAAACATAATTGTTAACAATTCTATTTGAATCAGGTTTGACCCTATTTAACTGTGTTACACTTCCTTACATATTGAGTGGCATTCGTGGAGCAGGCTTATTTTTCCCTTTTCATTTTGATATCTGAGTCATTTAAGCAGCTTTGCTTGCCAGTTCTCTTGCTCACATCTGATCAAAGGAGCTATCACTCTAATGGCAATGGAAGAAACAGCCATTCAAATTATCCATTACAAGATAAAACAGAACCATAGAATTAAGAGCTGAAGAACTTTTTCTGGACATCTTAAAAAACAAACATGACTTTTTAAGTGTGTCTGTATAAAATTGAAAATAGGAAACAATGTATGGCAAAGGACAAGTTTTGGATTGTTATGTCACCAAAAGATGTTAGGAAATGCACTCCCTCATTCAATGGAATTTTCTAAAAGCGACTAGATGCCAATGTGCTGCAGCTAGAATTCTGTAATCAGGCAAGGAAAGGAGAATATAATATATATTTTTTTTAAGTTCCTGGGAATCCCATGAATGGACTAATTATGAGCCCCATCCCCTACCCTGTCCAAGTTCAGTATACTTGTTTCATTGTCAGGGACCATGTCATGATGAGACTCATAAAACATGGCAGCCATGAATTAATCAGTGTGAATGCTTTGTGTCAGGTATTGAGGTTAGACAAAAATGAAACAGGCCCTACACTCAAGGGAGTTACATTCTTTCTGAAAAAGCTACAAGTATGCAAATAGACATAAAATATATGCAAATTAAGCACAAATGATTTTGGGAAGGTTATGGGCATGAGTAGGTGGGGGCAGGGGGAGATAGGGAAAGGCATTATGTAGGAGGAAGCACTTAAGCTGAACCTTGAAGGAAATTAGGGAAATTTGAAAATGAGAAGAGCAGACCCACCAAACCTGTAAGCACAGCACCCGCTCAGATGCTCTGAGTGGCAATGGGAACTAAGAGCGTCTTCCTGAAGACATAATTAATCTGTGCCAGGGATCAGAATGGCTCCTTAGGTAAATGAAATGAAATCAGCTGTGTGCTATGTAATTAACTTAGAACTCTATTAGTCCAAGTGCAATATTATTCATTAGACCAGTGAGGAAGCATTCTTTTCTCCAAGAAAGTCCTAATTTGCTAAGTAATGATTCACAATTCATCAACATACCTGATTTACATTATCATGACATGACTGTGGTTCATTCCTTTCTCAGGCAGTTTACTAGTGTGGTTCTGAAAACTTACGTAAATGTGCATTCGTCTCAAGGGCTTTGTACCCTGTGAACTCCTTCGTAGTCAGAATTGTAGACTTTTAAATGCGCCAAACGAGAGCAGGTTTACTCTGAAATTGTACCAGGACACATGAACAGGCCAGTGGACTGGACCAGGCCTGAGGTATGGTTGTAATGGCCCATCCCCCCGTTGCTCCCTCTTTTTTGATGAGTTCTCTACCCTTTCTCTTTCACTACTCTACACCATCATGGCTCTTCTACCTTCCCCACCTACCCCATGCCATGAGAGTTTCTCAAGGTACTGTCCAAGCTCTCTTCTCTTCTATGCCTCACTCCCTCTTTTGGAAATCCCAGTGGCTCCCATACTTTGACTGTCAACTCCATGTAGGTGACTGGAAGTCTTTCTCCACTACTTTTTTTTTTCCTCAACTTCCTGCTGGATATGGTTGCCTGAGATTTGCCATGTGTCATGGCTATAGACTAACAGAGACAGCACATGGAGAGACCTGCTTGACCCTGAGGCTTCTAGTCTCTGCTTCATCAATGCTGTATTGGCATGTTACTAAAGGGCTTTTCAAGCAGTCAGTAAAATTCCAGATCTGCATCTGACCCCTAAAATAAGGAAATGAACTGTGTTGATCATGAAACTCCTCGCCCAACAATGGAGCATGAGCTTCCCTGCCTGGAATGCAGAGCCCCAGCTCACCAGGACTTTATACTTTATATCTTCTGCTGCCATAGCTTTTTCTGATCACTCCTTCACCCACCTCGGTTAACTGGAATGAATTGCTCTCTGGTCCAAATACTTTTCTTGCTTTATGATGCAACTCAGATTCCTTTGTACTCATCTTTTCCTGGTGTTCCCACCCTTACTCCAGCTGGATGTCACCTCTTCATCCCCATATTTCTTAGGACTTTGAGTGTCCCCTTAGCACTTACATTTAATGGGATTTAGCATTATTTCTATACATAACTGCTCTCCCCTTTTAAATCATTAGCTTTTTGAGGGCAAGGGTATATATCTTATTCCTTAATTTAATGGGTATTACATTCAGTTCTGGTGCCACAGGATCAGAGAATCATGACATTTCTGAGCTACATGTGACCTCAGTGACCATCTTCTAGTCCAACCCATACATAGAAGGATTTCCCAAGATGACACCCCAACAAATGCTTGTGCAGTTTCTTACTGATGACCACCTTAGAGGAAGCACCCACCACCTCCTGAGGCTGACCATGCTACCTTTAGACAGATCCAGAGTAGAGGGACAAAGTGACCTGGACAGCTTCAGGAAAAGGGATACCAGGATGCACAAAGCCTTTGAGTTCCAGTCACATAAGGATTGGTTAAAGAATCTGGGGATTTTTAACTAAAAAATGGAAGACTATGGAGAAACAGGATTTCAGTCTTCAATCATGTGAAGGACTGTCAAGTGGATGACACAAGCCTGGTTCCACTTGGTTCCAGAAGGCAGAGCCTTGAGTGGTGGGTGGGAGTTACAAAGTGGCTCTTTCTGATCTGATGTTCAGAAACATCAAACCAACATCTTCAACAACAGTTGCCCTTGATGTCAAATGACAATTCCAGTGTGGAAAGGGTCACCTCAGAACTTGGGAACGGATTACAGATTTCAGAGAGCCTACTCTGTTCCAGGGACTGTCCTAAGCTGCTACTTGCTTTAGAATCTCCCTTGAGATTTAGAATAACCATGTGAAGTAGGGACTGTTATAGTTATTTCATAGTTTGGGAAAGCAAGGCAAATAGAGGTTAAACAGCTTACCCAGGTTTGTCCAGCTAGCAAGTGTTCAAATCTGAACTCGGGTCTTCTTGACTCCAAGCCTGTGTCCCCTCCAGCTGCCTTGGATCGGCTGAGATATTTAAGCAGAGATTGGTCAGCCACTTGTTGGGGATGCTGTGGAAGACTGTGGTGAGGAAAGAGGCTAGAGCAGGCTTTCTGAACTTTCTGTGTTACGAACTACTCTGACAGTCCAGTGAAGCTGAAAGTAAAATAAAATAAGCAGGATTAGGAAGGAAACCAATGATATTAAAATACAGTCATAAAATAGTTTGTTTTTTTTTAAGTTACAGCTACATCCCCCATTAACTCCCATTGTCACAAGATGGTTTCTAGGGCTCTCTCTGTTTCTGTGATCTCGTGGTTCTGTACCCTAGAACTCAGAAGAGGCACTCACCCATACAAGTGCCTCATGAGTGTGGTTGGACTGATGAATGTTAAACAGCATGTGAAAAGAGAAAGACAGTGAATTTAGGTAATAGGGAGAGAACTGGGAGATACATGGACGTGGTGATTCCTGGTGATTCAGGTCGAGACCTACAAATACAGCTGTCTGTCTGTGTGTATGAAGCCTTATGCACATGCCTTAGCAACTCTACCTGGGGTGGAGTCATGATGCCCCAAGGAGGGATGGGGTATGGCTCAAATAGAGAGAGTTTTATTATAAAACTGCAAGTTTATTTAAGTTTATTACCTGATCTGAAATAGGTTAAGGAAATAGTACAAAAAGGAGCTCCAAAGAGATGAGAGGAATTCAGCAAGCTAGATTTGATCCAAGAAGGATGAGCCGTAAACTCCTTGAGAATAGCGATTATTTCATTATGTGTATTGGTATCTCTAGTGCCAAGCACAGTGTTGGGCACCTAGTTGGTGCTTAATAATACTTCTGGAATCTTTGACCTAAAAAGAAAATAAATAAATGGCTGTGTCATTTTAGGCAGCTCAGTGGTGTAGATAGAGCACTGGGCCTGCAGACAAGGAGACCTAAATCCAGCCTGAGACACTTACTGGCTGTGTGACCCTAGGAAAGTCACCTGACCCTGCTTGCCTCAGTTTCTTCATCTGTAAAATGATCAGGAAAAGGAAACGGCAAATCATTCCATTATCTTTGCCAAGCAAACCCCAGAAGGGGTCATGCAAAATTAGACACAAGTAAGATAGATGAACAATAACAAAAATTCCATTTAAATCCAATTGGTACGTGTGCCTTAACATCTCATACTTGATTAGAGGGTCTAGAGAGAGCTACATCTGAATGCTTTCAATTTTTCAATATCATTTTTCCTCAGTAATCAGCATAAGGTCTTGCGAATACTCAGGGTTTATTGAAAATTTGTTAAATGCATGAAATTGAACCAACAATTTATTATGCAGCACCCATGGGCAACATAATCTTCCTTGTTTAATGTAGGGAATCAGAAACAACATCAAGTGTAAATCCTACCATCATGAAGCTTCTAATTTAGTGATGAAGCCAAGCTGTAAACAACATAGGGAGAAGAAAGGACAATATAAAATGATTGGTTTGTTGTTGCCCATTCCGACAGATGACGTCACTATATCAGGGTCAAGTTTGGAAAGCTCTGCCACAGTCTGTATGAACATTTGGAGTGGAGATGGCTCGAAATGTGTTCGTCTCATATCTCTTTTGAGCACCTTCAATCCTGCTTTGCTCATAGAGCACAGCACTTTCTGTGATGGAGATGTACCATGCTGGGTGGTCCTGGGCCAGTGGCTCCTGTGTCTCACCATTGATACTAAAGTTCTTCAGAGAGACTTTGAGAGTGTCCTTGTATAACTTCTTCAGACCTTTTTGTGAGAGCTTGCCTTCTGTGAGTTCTCTATAAAATTGTCTTCTAGACAAACATATTTGGAATTTGAACAATGTGGCATGCCTGTTGGAGTTATATCCCCTGCAGTAGAGTTTGAATGCTTGGCAGTTCAGGTCAAGTAAGGACCTCAGTGTCTGGTACCTTCTCCTGCCAGGTGATCTTCAGAATCTTCCTAAGACAATTCAAAGAGAAGTGATTCAGTTTCCTGGCATGGTGTTGGTAGACTGTCCAGGTTTCACAGGCATATAATGATGAGGCCAGCACAACGGCTCTATAGACCTTCAGTTTGAAAGTCAGTCTATACCTGTTCTCTCACATACTTTCCTTCAGAGCCTCCCAAACACTGAGCTAACTCTGGCAATGTGTGCATCAATTTCATTATGTTTTAAAGATATGAATTGTATTGTTAGCGAACAGTTAATATTCCCAGCAAAGTAAGTCTCAGACCTAGAAAAAAGCAGAAAACTGAAAGAAAACAACTGGATATTTGTGAAGGAATAAATAGAACACAGAATCACAAACAGACCTTTGAAAGGAGGAGACAAAAGTCTGGAGTGGAAAGTGACTGGAAGAGATTGATGCTTAGTGCTCATTAATGTTCTGTGGTCTGCATTGGGCAATTCTCTGTGCCTCTTGGAGCTTCAGTTTCCTTATTTGGGAAATAAGGACTTGGGACCACACCACTTTAAATAGTGTGTGTATATGTGTGTGTGTGTGTGTGTGTGTGTGTGTGTGTGTGTGTGTGTGTGTGTGTGTGAGAGAGAGAGAGAGAGAGAGAGAGAGAGAGAGAGAGAGAGAGGAGATGAAGATAGAACACAAGCTCCTGGAGGGCAAGGATTGTTTCAGTTTTGTCTTCATGTATCCAGTCCTTCACACAGTCCTTGGAATACAGTGGTACTTAATAAATACTTGTTGATTGATTGTGAGTCATTGCTAATCTAATGGGAATGAGGGAATGGGAGAATGTTCTGAAAAATTAGACATAAAAAAAGAAGCTTGGCATCAGAAAGAGGTAGCATCTGACAGTAGAAATAGAAGTGGGAGGGAGTGGGGTGGGGGGGGCAGAACTGACATTTGGGAGAGCGCCTAGAAAGCAGAAAGGAAAAAAAAAACTGAAAGACTGGTGGAAAGAAAGAAAAAAAAAAACCAGCAGTGTGATGGGCCTGGAAAGCAGAGAGGGCTACTAGTCTAAAAGAAGACACAGCACTGCTCAGGAATTTCACATCTTGTCCTGGGAAGGTTTCCTGCCAAGAATCGGCACATGGAAGTGGTGTTTTTTTTTTTCCTCTTAATTCACTCGACAGCATGTTTAATTACCCCAACAGTCTTCACTGCCTGATCTGACTCTAGATTATTATTTTGGAGGAAAATGAGAACGTGCAGAACCCGATGTTCAAAGATGTCCTCTTCGGAGATTTTGGTTTTCATCTGGCGCAATCATACGTAGAGTGTAATTGGCATTTTCCCCCTTACCAGTATGAGGATGTCCCCCAATATGCCACGATGCATATACTCAGATTCTTCAAACCATGCAGCATTGGATAGAAACTCGATTGATGATTGCCCAGCTTCTCCTCATGTTGCTCCCATGAATGGACTGTTGTTTCCAGTCAAACTGGGTCACTTCTATCACCTGGATTCATCTGCTTCTGTCATTTCTCACTTTACCTCCTTCTGCTTCCTCTGCCTGGAATGGAGCCCCCCAGGACACCCCTGGGAGCTCCCTAAACACTTCATTAGAAGTACTCACTTTCCTAGAGGACTCAGTATGGAAGTCACTCACCTCTTCCATAGAGGTCTGGTCTCCTCTCACTCCACACACACTCATTTCCAGTCTCCCTCCACCTTACACCTCCCTCCTCTTAGGTATTCTTAGAGCCAGTGCCACTGCCCTCCACGCTGTTTCTTGCAAAAGACTCTTCCCCTGACTCCAGGTACTGTCACTGACTGTCTCTAATCTATGAGACGCTCTCCTTCATCTCTGACCAGACTTCCCAGGCTCCTTAGCTGAGCCCAGCTTAAATTCCACTTTCTACCATAAGCTTTCCCTAATCCTCCTTGACTCTAGTATCTTCTCTCTGGTAGTTATTTCCAACTTATCGTTTCAGAAATTGGTCATAATGGTTTGCATGTTGTCTCCTCCATTAGGCTGTGAGATCCTTGAGGGAAGGGATTGGCATTTGCTTTTCTTTGTATTTTCAGCACATGGCACAATGCCTGGCCCATAGTAGGTGCTTTATGAATATTTATTGCCTGACTGTCTCTAATCTACCCATGGCCCCATCAAAAGGAATTTCTCCTTAAGTTGTCTTATGTTATGTTTTCCAGACACGACCCTTGCCTCTCTCATACCCAACCTTGCATTAGGCTTATTTCCATATATGGTCTATTTCCTCCATTAGGCTGTAAATTCTTAGGGAGCAGGGTCTGTGCCATAACCATCTTCTAGGACATAGTAAGTGTAGCCCATCATAGTTACTTAATCAGTGTTGTTTGGGGCAGATTTGGTTGCAGAGTAATAACCGAATTTTTTTTTCCCTTTTGCGAAGAGGCTGGTTTGCCACGTGCAAGGCATAGTAAACACTCTTCCCCACAAAGGAGAAATGAGAATTTTGAAATATAGTTTCTCAAAACAAAGGAAGGGAATTCCAAGGACAGAATGTGATGTGGACTCTTAGAAAGTCATTCATGGGCCTCTTTGTACACACTCACAAACAACATAAGAGCCCCTTGTCACTGAAAAATCAAAATCATTCTGAAACTCTTTCAAAAAAATATCGTGAGCTTTAACAGAAACGTTTTGGAAACAAAAATCAATATTGATTCAACAGCCTCTTTACCTCAGAGAGCCACAAGTGGCCATAGGATTTTCAAGGCAGCTATTGAAAAAGTTAAAAAAAATAATACCAGGGAAGGATGGAACAAGGAGCAATGTTGGGGAACAAAGGACATTAGAGGACAAATGGGCAGTCCTTGGAAGCAGGGGTTCCACAGCTAAGGGAAGTATATAGTTCCTGTTGTCTTTTTATGGAAATAGATATTTTTTGGCTTTGTTTTTTTTGGGTTTTTTTTCTGTTTTTTTGTTTTTGTTTTTGTTACAACGTGGAGAGGAGTAGGGGGAGCACTCTGCCCTTCACCCATGCATTTGCTGGGAACCCTCTCTTTTCTGGAATATACAATACTGCCTAGGCTAAAGGCAAATAATTGGTTGCAGGGAGTGAGTTAAGAGCCTTTACCTTCCCCATCTTTTCACCTTTGGAAACCCTAGAGCCTTGGTTTAGACTGAGAGAATCTGAAATTTTGAATGTTCAAGAACAGAAGAATGTCGGGGATGTCGAACAAAAATGGACCTCGTTCGGTTCTCTTAATTTTGAATATTTCTACACCCCCTCCACTATATAGAGACACTTGGCTTACACATTTAGGCTTTAATTTACAGTAACATTGATGACTATATGATCCACTTTTAAAAAATACGGATATCTTTTATTTCCATATCAACAGCATTTCCAAGTACATCCCTGACCTCTGCCCTGCACACAGAGCCATGCCTTAAAACAAATCAGCACCAGCAAGGTCGACAACCTCGGGGCTGGGCGGGCAGGCTGCAGCTGAGTCTGGTGGAAGGGACGATGTTCTAGTCACGGTTCTCCTCCCCCAACAAAGAAAAAGAAAAAAGTAAAGGACTGAGGCTTCATTTTTTTCGTCTCTCCTTTGTGGTGGGGCTTCTTTCCCAGACTTCCCACCGGCTCTTGTGGAATTCCAGCCGTCACACCGTCATTGCAGGGAACGCCAGCTCCTCAAGTGTGTTCTTTGGCTCCAAGGGTTTGGCCAGCCTTTGCATCCTCAGGGTGATGTTCTTTCTCCCTCTTCTCTCCTGACATTGCTCCTGCTTCCTCTCTCTGCTCGGATCATTTCCTTCTTGATTATCACACTGCAGGCCGTCGTTGGTTTGCTTTAAAAGAGTGCAAAACGTCCCCGGAAAGCGGGTGCGGAGATCCGTTCCTGGAGATCCCCCGTGTTCCCTCATAATAGTGATCCAAGGGTTGGAGGTTGGGGAAAAGGGTGGGACAGAGAGGGAATTGGAGGAAGTTAAAAAAAAAAAAAAGAAATAAAATAATAAACTTCGGGATGAAGCTGGCAGATGGCTCAACTGGCGCCCAGTGCGAATGTTGGACTTTACGCCAAACGGAAGCCACTGGTAGTCCCGCTCACAAGTGGTGAGGTCTCTCCGAGACTCACGTGTGGCCACATAAGAAAGAGCTGACAGTGTCTCGGCTTGTCTGCAGAACTGGGTCTGATTGGCTACCTAATCTTAGAATGGAAGATTAATGAAATGATTAAAATTTCACTAATGGGTCATTAGTGGTCTCAGCTTTATGAAACCCTGAGAGATAATTGGGGTCACCTGGAGCATCACCAAGCTGGGGATAGAATCTGACTGCGCTGTCACAAAGAATTCAGCAGTATGGCCATCTCAAAGACTATCAGACTGTAATTTAATAAACTATCTCTCGCTTATTTCAGAAGGTGATGTCCCTCCTTTGGGGGAACACTTACTTGACTTTTCACTAGGTTCCCAGTTGTATACTGAGTCATCCACTTGTTCTGTTTTGGTTTCACCTCCAATTAAGAGTAATTTCTTCAGGAA
>CM053581.1:582281387-582371657 GCA_028627135.1 Pseudochirops cupreus
CACACCAGAGAATGGAATTGTTACTTAAGAAGAGCTGCTGGTAGATCAAAGCATACTGTGGGGCTGTTTTGTCTTTTAACTTTATTTTTCTTCTTTTGTCTGTGTTTTCTTTTACAACATGACTAATATGCAAATATGTTTTGCATGACTGCACATGCATAACCTTTATCAAATTGCTCGCCTTCTCAATGACAGGGGAGGGGAGGGAGAGTGGGAGAGAATTTGGAACTCAAAATTCTTTAAAAATATATAAAAATTGTTTTTACATGTAATTGAAAAATCAAAATATTAAAAAAAAAGAGCTGCTGGTGAAATTATGTACTTGAAGGACAAAGATTATACTTAGAACCATCCCTACCACTATGTACTTCAATGAGTTTTAAGGATTTCAACAGTTTAAAAGTTTTTCTTTTTTTTTAACCTCACAAAAGGATAGAGGAAAAAAAAAAGAGTCCTCTGCCTCAGTTATGAAGTAGCTCTCACTCAATCCAAGGACATTGCTGAAGACAAAATATAGATGCGCACATCTATGTATCCATGTTTGTGTATTGGTTCAGAATATGGGAATCTGGCAGGGCAAGCTCTCATCCTCCTAGACACACACACTCACACTCACTCTCTCTGTCTCTCTGTGTCTCTCTCTCTGTCTCTCTCTCTCCCTCTCTCTCCCTCCATCCCTCATTCTCTCCATCTCTCCCTCCCTCTCCTTCTCCCAGAATATATATCATATTCGTGGCCATCTGCTTTTCCATATGAGTTTGCAAGAACTTTATCTAATTCAATGAAGTGCACTATTGGTATTTTGATTGAGATGGAATTTAGTCTAGAAATTAGTTTTTGGCATTTTAATGAAGAGCTATAGTTGCTTGGCCAACACGTGAGTAAAGACCATAGAATCATAAGATGCATTGAGAATGGGAAGTGACCTCAGAGCTCATCCAATTCCCCTTTTTCCTTTTATTGAAGGGTAGAGCAAACTCCAAGGGTGCTGAGAGACTGGTGTACAATCATGGAGGTTGTAAGTGGTACAACTGGGATTTAAGCCCACATCCTTCCCAAAGACAGGGTTATTTCCACTTCACCATTTGCCCTGATCTGTTCAGTTCTTCTTTGATAGATGTGGTCATGATCATACGGATAGTCACTTGTATGTCTTGACAAGGATAATGTTTGCTATGTCAAGCTTAGCCGCACCACAGACATCATTAGTGAAGTCTCAAATGGGAGAGGTCTATGGGAAGAGCAGTAAGTCACCTTGTTCACAGATGCCATTAGTTCTAAAGGGTCTGTGGGACAGCCAGGAAGACATGCCCTGGAAACATCTATACTTACCAAAGACTTGAGATCAGAGGAAAAAGGGAAGGACACTAAATTTTGAGATGCATCTGCACGGAGCTGGCAGTGAACTAGTGAAGCAAATGAAGTGACCAAAGGGGAAAGTGCAAGGAAAGCAGATAGAACTGAGCCAAAGAACAGCTTGGGGGACCCCCAAGGAGGAGGGTGAGCAGCCACCAAAGGCCCTATTCCCAGAAGCATGAGACTCCTGGAGACCTGGTGGCAGCAAATGTCAGCGTGAAGAGGGGATACTATAGAACAGTATGAAGCAGAGGAGAGGGAGACAGAGGAGATATAGGGTTAGTATCTTGGGGTGAAAGGTCAATGAGGAGCTTTTAGTGGGGGGGATTAGATTGAGGAAACCTGAGAATAGGTATAAAAAAGATAAAACTAGGGGAGAGAGATGGGGCAAGAGACAGACAGACAAGGAGAACCCACCTTAATCAATGTCGCAATCAGTATTTGCTTTTGACCTTTTAGATTGCTAGGCCGACTTTTTTTGACCTTGAATTTACCCACTGAGTCCCTACCATAGAAAACAAGAACATTTAGACAGCTTCACCTTCAAGAACTCGTGGACATTGTCGTATTAATGACTTCACCCTGAAAGTTAAAGGAATTCAGTTTCTCCCAAGTTACCAGATATACAAGTAACCCATAAAAATTATTGGCATTCTTGGTGCCTGGTAAGAGCAAAAGAACATATGGAGGGAATGCCGTTTACAATAACCAAAAAAAAAAAAAAATCAAATATTTGATACTTTGCTTTTCTAAAGAGAGCAATAAAAGTCTGACACCCCACCTCACCTTCAAAGGAGGAGCTACCAATTAAGTGTGTGTGTTTGTGAACCCGTATGTATGTGTGTTAGCAGAGGAGTATCTGGAGTTCCTGGCTAGTTCAGATGAATAGAGTAAACTTGATAATACTCTCCAAATTATTTGTTATAATTCAGTACCAATCGAAATCCAAAAAAGATTCTTTATAGAATTAAACAAAATTAAGAAAATGTATGTCTGGAATAAAAAATCAGAAAGAAATTGGAAGGCCCATTCCAAACCAAAACCAGGGGCAACCCACACCCTTCCCCTTCCCTTTCCCACCCTTGCCCTTCAGAGAGAGCACAGAGCAGTTAGTATCAAAGCTGTCTGTCCCATGCAGAAAGATGGAGAAAAAGATCAATGGGAAAGAGAGGATGCACCAGACATTAAAACAAATGTATACAAAAGATTTGTGTTTGACAAAATGTTTGAAGATAAAAATGGGGGGAAGAATTCATTATTTAACAAATGGACTTCAGAAAATTCATTGTCAAAATGATTTTGGCAGGAAAAGAATTTGGACCCACATCTTAAGACATATAGCCTTCTGAATTCCAGCTGGAGGCATGTCTTAAACATTTTTTTAAATGAATTCTATACAAGATGGAAGAAAATGCAAATATTTATCCCACTTATAGAGAGACATTTCTTTCAATTCAACAAATCAAAAGAATTATTGGGCACAAGATAGATTTGCTGAAGTATCGTAAAATAAAAGAGACAAACTTCTGTGAAACTCAAAGAAATATAATAGATAAAAAGGAAAAATAACAGATTGGGAGTATGTTTATGGCAAACACGACAGATTAAAGATTTGGCATCTACAATGTATAAGAAAATGTTAACAAGTCATAGCGGTAACTTCTAGTACACCATAGATAAATGGTCTAATGGATAAGAACAGACAATTTGGAAAGTACGAGAAATATGCTAAAGGAAAAAAAATACTTCACATGATCAAACTTATTAATTTGCAAAGCAATGCAACTTTGTGGTGTCCCTCCCACCCCTCACATTGATGGGGGTAAGGGGGTAGGTGGCTCTTCTTCTACCAGCTAGTGGAGATAATCACAGAAAACAAGATAATAGAGATAATCTATGAAAGAGATAATCACTAATATGCTAACCAGGTGTAACCAATTCTTTATAAGCCATCCTTTATAAAAGGTGGATTTCTCTGAAATAGAAAAGCAGCTTCCTATTGAGTGAATTAACATGTGCCCCACCCCTGAGGCTTTTACAAAGCTGTGGATTTCAGCCTTGAGCATAGTTAGAAAAGTTGCAATTTTGAACTGTTCAGAGTAGGAAGCAGTTTTGTGCAGTGTCACCCCAGCAATTTGACCAGAATATAGCAAGAGGTGAGGACAAAGGTGCTATTTTTTTTTCTTTTTCACCCCTATTGAACGCAACTTCTTGCAGAGATGCTGAATATTTAGCATAGGAAATACTCTATGTAATGGAATTCTGGGACAGACACAGATACAAAATTGGCATTTTTAGCAGGATGCACCTTCAAGGACCAAGATCTCAGGAAGCAGAGAAGAGAGTTGACTGTGGATTTAAGAGATGACCAAACATGACAATTTAAATTTGAACCTTAAAGAGACACAGGTCCAGACTGCCAAGCTAAGTGACCTGCCTAGAAGGAATATGGCACCCAAGGGGAGATAGCCATAGGGGCTGTGATATTACATGAGACTTCCAGGAGAAGGTACCCAAGGGTCTGGGGGACAGACTTTTGCCATATGTGTTCTTCACCAAGTTCATGCCTTCTCCTTCCACTGACCTTTTGCATTGCTTGTGGGAGAGATGTCCAAGGTTTATGGGGGTAGAGGTTGTTTCATATATACTATTTTCACTATGCTGTCTTAGAAAGCTGCTTTTGGTTTGAGCTAGTATAATTGTGTGTACAGGTTCTTAAAAGGAAGTTTATCATTGGGAGCTTATGAGTTCTAATGGAGGAATGAGGATTGACTCAGAGATCCATCATCCCACTAGGCATCAAACCCTTGAGTGTGACTTTGAGTTTGGCAATAGCCTAATGGGGTATGCTGGCAAAAAAAAAAAAAAAAAAAGACCTTTAAAGCAATGAAAACCAGTACTGTTGGGATTGTGGGTGTGCTCATTCATTGCTCCTGGAAGTAGGATCTTTCTATAGAACAATCTAATTCTGTACAGTAAAGGTTGGGGAAATAAGCATACCTTTGACCCAATCATTCCCTTATTAAGAAAATACACTGGCAGCAGTGTTATAAAAATCAAAGAAAATTAAAAAAAAAAGAACTGCCTGTTAAATTATATTCTTAGTAGTATATTTGAAAAACAAAACAAAATGGAACAACAAAAACTGGAAGCAGCCTAAATGTCCATGAAATCTTGCATTTTCATTTGACCTTGACACATGGACACTTGCTCTCTCCCTCTCTCCCTCTCTCTGTCTCTTTCTCTCCCTCTCTCCCTCTCTCCTCTCTCCCTCTCCCTCTCCCTCTGTCTCTCTCTCTCTCTCTCCCTCCTCTCCCTCCATCCCTCCCTCTCTCTCTGTCTCTCTCTGTCTCTGTCTCTCTCTGTCTCTGTCTCTCTCTCTGCCTCTCTCTTTATCTCTCTCTCTCTGTCTCTGTCTCTGTTTCTCCTTCTCTCTCTCTCTGTCTGTTTCTCTCCTTCTGTCTCTCTCCTTTCTCTTTCTCCTTTTCTACTCTCCATCCTCATATATAGGTGTGTATTTGTGTGTGTGTATGTATGTGTATGTAAAGTTCTATCTATCTATCTATCTATCTATCTATCTATCTATCTATCTATCCATCTATCTGTCTATCTGTCTATCTCTATATATCTATACTCCAAATGTGTCTTTTCCCCCTTTATTTAATCTCATTGGAATATAGACCTAATAGTGATAAAGTGTATGTACACACACAATTTCGTGACTTTTGGAGCACAGTTGTAAATTGTTTTCCCAACTATCCAGACCAATTCCTGATTCTACCCGTGGGACGTTTGTAATTTTAAATTTTTTTTGGTTTTATTTTAGACTCAAGGACCAGAACACAAATACAGAGTAGTGGAAAAAAAAAAGATATCATAAACTTAAATATTGGAACTTAATTCCAAAGACAGGGGGAAAAAAAGCATGTCACATGCATAACAGAACATAAAAGAGGATTCAAAATATGTAACAATAAATTCTCATTTCAAGAAAACCTACATGATAAATAATACATGTTGTGTTGTGAATTGTCCATCTTATCTTTGCTTCCTTTTAAGTTTTCTTTTGTTTTCTGCTGTGCACCTTATTCTTTTTTCTTTTTTTTTCTCTCCTCCTACCCCCACCCCAAAAGCTGCAATAAAATTTAGATATGTTTCTCTATTGATATAGATGCACACACACACACACACACACACACACACACACACACACACACACACACACAGACATATATTTTCCCAAACCTATTCTACTCCTGATCTTTGTTTTTATGTATGTGCATATCTCTTGTTCCCTATCCCTCCTGCCTCTCTACTTCACTTCTACCCACTACTTTGCCCTCCTATTACTTGCCTACCCCCCTCCAAGGATTCTTCCCCTGTCCTCCCATTCCCATAAATCTAAACACCCTGCTATATACCCTTATTTACCTATTCCCTCACCCTTCCCTGCAAAGGTCCCTCCCTTGTCCTCTCCCCCTCCCTATGTTCCTACAGTTTTAATTCTTCTGAATTTAGAAAGACTTTTATAGTCTTCTAAATATATGTGTACTGTTCCCTCTTAAATCCATTCCTAATGAAAGTAGGTTAGCAGCACTATAAGCCATCCTCTCCCATCTAATTTCTCTGTATCAGTTCTTCCTCTTACACTTCATTTATATCAAATAATTACTCTTTTTAGCTTTTCCTAAATGGTTTTACTTTTTAAATTCATACCAAGCTCAAGTTTACTCCAATCTTTCTTATGAGCTACCCAATTATAATAAGAATCTCAGACATACATTTTACATATATAAAAAGTAAACAGTCTGTCTTGATGGATCCCTTGTAATCAGTCTTTGTTAGGTGCCTTATATTTCTCTTGGTTCTTGTAGGACTAATCTTCTATTAAGTTCAGGATTTTTTTTAACAGTCTTGAAAGTCTGAGAGTCCATCTAATATCCACTTTTTTTTTTCATTCGGGATAATACTTAATTTTGCAGGGTATGATACTTTTGGCCAGGGCCCCAGTTCTTTTGCTTTTCAATACGTTATGTTCCAAGAACTGCACTCCTTTAATATCTCTGCTGCTGTGTTTTTTGGAACCATCATATTTAAATTGTTTTAATGTTGATGCTTTTAATATTTTTTTTTTCCTTGAGCTGGCAGTTTTGAAATTTGACTATTCTATTCCTATTAGTTTTCTTCACAGGATCTCTTTTAAGTGGTGATTAATGGATTTTTTTTTTCTATTTTTACTTCCCCACTTTGTTCTAATGCTTCAGGGCAATTTTCTTTAATATTTTTTTCTTCTATTATTGTATCAAGATGTTTTTTTGATCATAACTTTCAGTTCAATTATTTTAATTTTTTTTCTTCTTCATCTATTCTCCAAATATGTTGTTTTTCTTATGTTGTACTTTCTCTTCTATTTTTTTCATTATTCATATTGGGTTTAATTATTTCTTGACCTTTTATAATTTCACTGACTTCACTTTGTGTAATGTTCATTTTAAGGTGTCATTTTCTTCTTTAAGATTCTGGATCTCCTTTTTTAATTGGCTGACTTTCCTTTCATACCCTTCTTCTTTTTTCTTTTTTTTTTTTTTAATTTTCCTCCATATCTGTTCTTTAATTTTTAGAGTATTTTTTTTTAAATCTTCTATTAATTCTTTTTGGGCAGGTATCCATTTCATGTTACTCTTTGGGGGTTTCTTAACTTCAATATCCTTCTCTGAAGATGAACCCCAGTCATCTCTATTTCCCATAGTTGCTTTCTATGGTTGGATTCTTTCTCCTTTGCCTATGCATTTTTTTTTTTGGTAATAGGTTAATTTTTGTAATCACCTCTAACCCTGGAGTGTGGGAAATGGTGCCTTTTGCCCCATATCTCCCCTCTAGCCTGGACCCAAAGCCAAACCTCCAACCTCCCATTAGTGCCTGTGGCACTGCTTCTGCACTCACCGGGTGGGTGTGTGCTGATCCCTGCTCTTCACAGCACAGCTGGGTCTGGCATTTCTTGTCAGCAGAGGTTCCCTGGATCTCCTTTCACTCTTCCCCAAGGGAAAAGTTGCTATTGCTGGGACCGAGGCAACCTCTCAAACCAACCAACCCCAGACTTCCCTCTTGTCATTGAAGTGGACCCTAGCCTGGAGGAGTTTACTCTTCACTGGGACCAAACCTCAACCTGAAATTTTTCTTCAGATTTTCTCAAATGGTACCAGGAAGATTCCACTTGTGCCTCTACTCTTATTTATCTCCATCCACACTTTGTTCTCCCTAAGGTTCTACTTTAACATTTTTGTGCGAGAAAATTGTTCACCCTAAGGTGCTACTTTAACAGTTTTGTGGGGGAAAATCTTGAGAGCTTGGAATTTTCTGACCTATTCTGCCATCTTCCCAGAATCCTCTCTTACCAGTGGTACATTAATGTGCCTGTTTGCCTGAAGCCCCTCCATTTGTCACTTTTTTTTTTCTTTTTTGGCGTCTTTGCTAGCCTGATGAGTTTGAAATACCACCTTGGAGTCACTTTATTTTTCCCCAAATTTTGAATTATTTAGAACATTTTATTTAACCATTGATAGCTTGGATTTCTTCCTTTGAAAAACAGGTGATTTGACTTTAGTAACTAATTTTAAAATTGACCCTTTATCAAGCTAGTCAGTCCCATTTTTTGTGATAATGTTTGGTGCTTGATATCTCTGGTTTCTTCTCACTTTCTTCTAGAACAAAAATGTTTACAACTTTGGAAGTCATGGATATTGTCACTAGTTTGAAACCTACAGATTCTTCAGAATATGATTTTGAAAGGCATAAAATAAAATGCAAAAGATTATAAAAGAAAGCAATTGTATTGAAATAATCAGCAGTCTTTTAAGTTCATGCTTTCCAAGAACTTTTATTTTAGAAGGAACTAGTAATGGTTTGGAGACCTGAAGCATTTGAATGGTCAGCTAGCCTTGAGAATCCATCAAGTCTTCATCCCAGACTGTGTGTGTGTGTGTGTGTGTGTGTGTGTGTGTGTATGCATGTGTGTGTGTGAGTGTATATGTGAGTGTGTGTCTGAGTGTGTGTGTGTATTTATTTACTCTACTCCAGAATTCCCATCACCTTTCACATAGAAAATCTCCAAATCTCACTGTCTATACAGGCTTGTTATGAAGATTCTTTTCTGCCTCCTAGAATTTATTTTTTCCCTGCATCCTCTACAATAGGAATTGGCACCTAATTATCAGCTTTCTTCCTGGTCTTCCTATTTCTAAAGCTTATTGTGAGCATGGCATGGAAGCTTGACCTGTTTACCTACGAAACAGTATTTTTGTGTTAGTTGGTTTCCAGACCACACCCCAGACCATTATAGTGATCTTAAACACCATGCCTTTCTTCATATATCCAACATTCTCTGGGTATCCATATGTAAATGAGTAGGTAGAGAAAGCCAAGCACTGATATATAGAGATTGATATCTCCAAATATATATTTCTATCTCTATGTATGGAGCTACCATGATGTTACCACCTTTCCCTTCAAATCCTTTGTCTTTTATCAGTGTTGAGAAAATCAGGGCAACCACTATCCCATTGGCTGCAATTTATTTAAGTCTTCTGTTTTATCAGTATTGAGAAAAAGCAGATATGGCCCTATTTAAACTCAAGCGTCACTAGACAAATAACTCACCCTGAAACAACTAAAAACCAAATTAAATGAATGTTTCTAGATGGTTGAAACACAACATGAGCCTCTGTACTCCCCGTTCCCCTTCTGGGCACCCTGACATAGTGCATTTCAGACGTAGAACGGAAGAGCTGTAGATGGCCAAGGTCCTCATGACCTTATGAGAAGCCTATGAGGACAGGCCCCCACTCAGATCTCAGGAAACAGGCACAATTACAAAGAGAATCCTTGAAGCTTTTCAGCTGGGCAAAATCCCTCTGGGATTATGGTCCACTGGCCCAGGCTACAAGAAACCAGTATAAACTCCATTCTGTGATGAGATATCAAAATATCTCTTTTATGTGGAGAACCAGAGTAGTTGTTAAATGAAATGAACAGTGCAATGAACATGTTACATTCATAGGAAATGTTTGTTGGTTTTTCCGTAGGCATCTGGTCTAGTGAGAGCAGAAAATATTTCCATTTCGCCACTTGATTTTGACTTAAATCAAAATGTGGTAATTTAATCAGCTTCAAATCTACCAAGAAGAAAAAAAAACATACAACATATTTTTTGGTTTCAGTGATATTATATGAAGTGCAAATAATCTTGTTAGACATAACGTATACATCAACCCAATAGCCCTGCTGGGATGAGGCCATTTTAAGCCCTTGACTTGGCGTGCTGGGTTTTCTAGGCAGAGTACCAAGTATCCAATTATGTATTTTATTTTTAAAATCACTTTGGGGGAAAAAAAGGGTTGTTCTGTAACGTGCACACTTCCACTTGTGAAAAACTGACCTAAAACTGTGAATCTTTTTACCATTAGGCTCCCTGGTGATCCTAATATCCTGGATATCTATCAAAATTGCTCACACAAGCACTTTAGAAAGGAATCCAGTTGTCTAAAAAAATTGGTAGTTTGGGATCTTGGGATTTTCTTTCTTTTTTTTTTTTTCCTTTTTTAAAAAGGATCAATACTTTTTTTTTTTCCCCCTACCACGTTCCCTCCTCTCCTCACTCAAGGAGCTGTCTCTTCTAACATAAACAAGGATTTCTTAAAGTATGGTCCAGGGAACCCTGGGAATCTATGAGATGCTTTTAAGACGTCCATGAAGTTAAGACCATTCTCATAATGATACTAAAATGTTTTAATTTCTATAGTAAATGTCGATATATATGACTTCCATAAGAGCTATTGGGGGGAGGGGGCTTCAATAATATTCAAGGGTACAAATGGATCCTGATACCAGAAAATGTGAGAATTTCTGACATAGTATTAAAAAAAGAAAAAATAAGGCAAAATTAAGCCAGACTTCAACCAAGCCTGCCAGTCTGTGTGATGCTTCACACCCATTGTGTTCCATCCTTGCCCAGAAGAGTGGGTGTGTCTTCACACATTCACACACATTGAAGACACAGTTTCTCCAGTAGAATTGGGAATACTCAGTATCCATACAGTATCTTTTTTGAAATGTATAAATTGAGAAAGAGATGATATGTTAGCTCTGGGGTTTGACCTGATAACCATGAGAAATTGAGGTTTTAGTTTGTCTGTCCACATGCGAAGGGCAAAATAATAATATTTGTTTATCCTGGGAATGTCTTAAGATAATTTACTTATTTATTTTAGAAGACATAAATTCATCGATACAGGGGTCGATCCCTGAGGAATTTTCTCTGTGAAAGAATACAAATGCGTCCTCTGCAATATAGTCTTGCAGCATTACCTGGGTGGATGGAGAGCTTAAAGGACCTGTCCAAGATCATAGTCAGTGAGAGGCAGGCCCAGGCTCTATGCCTCTAAAGGTAGCTCTCAAACCACCATACTCTCCTGTCTCTTTCTGTTATTATATATATAGGAAAAAGATTGGATAGCCTTGCAATTCCATTCTAGAAAAAAAGCCTCCAATTCAAGGTGGTGGCATAATGAAAGGGTCTAAGAAAGGACCTCTTGATCATTCTAGACACATATTTAATGTGGAGCCTCATTATTCTAGGGATAATTCGTATCTGTCAGGAATGGCCTAGGTGTGCTGCTGCCTCCAGATAAGGAGGGTAATGACCTGATCCCCCCTTAAACTTAGATTAAGTTCGCAAATATTTAGTAAGCCTCCAGGCACTAGGTTAGATGTGGGATACACAAAACATGAAAGTCTCTGACCTTGACAGATTTACATTCTACTGGTGTTTTTTTTTTCTGTTTATGCTTTTTGTCTGGTCACAAGTAAGAAATCTACAACTGCATGAAAGAATAGACCTAGTGTGTAACACGCATGATCCGTTAAAGGAAGAGAGAGGTCGTTAGAAGAGACAGTATAAACTTAAGAAATAGTTACTAAATCTCATATGAATAATACAAAAACCCTTCTCGCTTGATTCTTAATTATATATAATGCCAAAAAAAAGTGTCTGAGCCATTTTAATATAGGTGGAAGATAGAATAATAAAGTATAGGTTCTGTCTTAATCACTCTGCTTTATTAAATATTAAGATGCTGTTATTAATAGCACCTGTTATAATGTATGTCATTTTGTGCCTAGAATGAGAATCTCATCTCCTTTCAAGTATTCTTCACAAAAGCTGAGGTACACGTCGCATAATCGTTTTAATTCTGAGCATTGCACCCTAAGGCTTTGTTTTTGGCCACATTCCGCTTCAGTCCAGTGGAATCCCTTCAGTGAATCCCGCTGATCTGGGAGATGTTTGGTGGTTTGGGGAAGGTGTTTCAAACATGAGTTAGTGGCAACCAGTCCTTGGAGCACTGGGGCACTTTATCACAACTCAGTAATTAAAGGAGTATTTGCCATCAGTCCTATGCCACAGTATGCCAAGCGCCTGGCGGGTGCAGCCGGGGTCAGGGGCAGCCTCAACTTAAAGGACCTGGATTCAAAATCAGTCTCTGTACCACCTGTAGTACCTTGGGTGGATCATTTATCCTCCTGGGATTCAGTTTTGTCATATGTAGAGAATTATGGAGTTTGACAAGATGACTTATGATACCTTTGAGCTTTTAAGCTATTATCCCATGATTCTGCGCAAGGAACCAAATATTTATAATGACTGGTCACTCAGAGAACTGACCGAGGGAAAACACCACCTTACGTGAGGTTTTATTGTTTGTTTGTTTTTTTGAGAGAGAGAGAGAGAGAAAGAGAGAGAGGGAGAGAGAGAGAGAGACAGAGACAGAGACAGAGACAGAGACAGAGACAGAGACAGAGACAGAGATCAGTTAATCCTAGAATCTTTCCCAGAGAATAAGTATGATGTTTGGAATATAAACCTAAGACATTTCGTTTGTTTTTAAAACTAACTTCTTCCTGCTGAAAGGCTCAACATATCAGTCTCAAGTCTTTCTCTAAGCCCTAGAAAACCCTTTTAATTACCAGCATCCATCTTTGTTATGTTTAAGCAGGTCACAATCCAGCAAGACCCTACAAGGCTGCATTGGCTTTAGGCACCATGCATTCCTTCAAATACTTAACAGCCTCTGGGTATCTTTATGCAAAGGAGTGGGTGGAGGAAGCCAGGCATTGATACATAGAAATGGATATCTATAGATAGATATTTGTACATTTGTCTGTCATCTATCTATTTATCTGCCTATCTGTCTGTCTGTCTATCTATCTATCTATCTATCTACCTATCATCGAACTTATGGAGCTACTGAGAGGCTGCCATGTTGCTCTTTAATCCTTTGTCTCTAATTCCTGTCTTTCACATCCATATGTGACTGGCTTAGTGGCATGTGCCTAGAAATACATTCTAGAACATTGCCAGGAATTAAAGTCAAGTTTGCTGTCCCATAGTTGCAGGCTTCATTCCCTTCCCTTTTACAACATTCTTCCTTTTTTTAAATGTTTTCTTCAAGAAGATTTAAATACATCAAGAAGAACCAAAAATAGGATTCTATATGAACCTGGAACTTCCTTCTGTAACACCATTTGTTGAAATATATAGGAAAGTTTTATTTTTTTTAATTACAAAAAAATGAATGGTGACTTTTTGTAAGCCTTGACGGATCACCCCATGGGATGCTCTAAGTCTAAATAAAGGTTAACAGAAAGCACCTTGTCCTGTGACTCAGGGGATCTGGGCTGTAGTATAATGTTAACAGGTAACTTAAAGGCAGTCTTCTTTAACTAGTCATTTCCTAATGTGTAAGTTAAGAGAGTTAGACAAAATTGTCTAATGGCTAACAGGAGTCAGGACTACATAGGTAACCAAATTGCACACTGATCCTCTGACTGAACACAAGTCCTCGCTCTAAAATTTCTGAATATTATTTTCTTCTTCTATGAAATGGGGATAGTATCGGCTGTATGCCTGAGTTATAGGGACACTGATTACTTAAATGAGGAGAAATAAGAGGTGATTTTAGATACTTTTATAGGTAAGGACTCTGTAAATGTCATTTAGCCCAACCTTCCTATTTTATAGATGAGGAAACAAAGGGCTGGAGAAGGGGGAAGGTCCCAAGTCCTAGCTAGAGCTAGGACTTAAAGCCTGCCTTCTCCTCACTCCCACAGGAGAAGCCATTGATGGTTCAAGGAAACAAAGTGGACCTTCAACTTATACATTATTGCCCAGACATGTGACTCCCACCATTTTAAATTTATCCCCATAATCCCTTTTTGGGGGAATTTTTGTGGAGAAAATTTGGAAACAAGAGTGAGATTTATTGGCTGTTCCTAGCAGCCCTTTTATACCTTCTTTAGACAAAAATCAAAATAAGCAGTTTTCTTTATGTCTGTGCTTTGGCAATCAGATCACCAAGGCAAAGAGCAAGGCTTTGCTCCCAGCTTCTACTTGCTCTCATCCACTCCATCCCGGGCAGCTGTCCTCAACAGCCGGGGGCTCTTTTTAAGAAATTACTTTTAAAAAATCCTAATAATCCAGCTTGGAGCTAGCTGTTGATGACAAATCCCTCTAACTGTAAGCATGTTCCTTCAGCTCAGGCTGGACAACTGTTTGGACCTCCATGTCTGGGAAGTGTGCCATTGGGCCCCATAGTGGCTGCACATGGTTTCTTGGCTCACTCCTCTCATGCCATCTGTCCCCTTGGCAGGGTGCCCACCCTCAAGTTGGTCAGAACAGTGCCAGCAGGATGGAATATAGATGAGTAGGACGATGAGTACTGGGGGCTTGATGGTTGTGATTGAGAAACCTGCTTTACATGGGGATTTAAGGTGGGTAGAAAAGGTACCATATTAGTCCAGTAATAAAGTATGGCCTTCCAAGAAACCCAAAGAGAGGCAGTACAGAAAGACCCAGAATTCTCAGGTATTCCTGGAGGGTACAGAAATAGGCAATAGATAATGACTTTGGAGAAAGTGCTGACATAAAGCCCAGGCTGTCATTCAGTTGCCAGGCAGAGCAAAACATGCGATTAGATGAGGCATTTCTCTGGTTTATTTCATTGTGAATGGGCTGCCAAGCTGCTTTGAGGTCAAGCCTGGTCACCTCAGCTGTAGTGGCTATCACTTAGTTCCTGACACCAGGCTTTGTGGAGCTCAGTGGGGCTTTTCATGCTGGCTCACTTCTTTTCTGAGAGTTACAGCCCAAAATTCAAGGATATCAGAAAATTCATCATCTGTCCACCTTTGGGCCTGAGGGCTTGTCCTCTTTGGGACTCTGTACTCAACATCTCTAAGACAAAGGGGTTGGGATAATCCCTGAGGTGATGCCCAGTGCCCAATGTCATGACCTCTACATCAGAAATTCTCAATTAGACTGCACTTAGACTTACCAGTGAGTGAGTTCAAGTCAAATTGATAAACATACCTACTATGTGCTGTACTCAATGCTAGAATTCACCTGGGACAGAATAATCTAGAGGAAGAACACAAATGTGGAAGTTCATGTTTTGACCCATCTGTGAGGAGGTCCATCATGGAGAAATAATGAAGAACTTGCCCAAGGAATTAAAGAAAAAGAGAAAAGCATCTTCTGCAAGAAATCTGCTACACTCTCATAATCCTTAAACTCAGTACATCCAAGATAGAACTCCTTCTCTTTCCTTCTGCCCCGCCCCCCCCACCCCCAGCCCTCCTACTTCCCCTCAAAGGTGTCTTCTCAGTCTTACAACATCCTTTCTCTCCCCCCTCCCTCATATCCAACATGGAGCCAAGGCCTGTCTGTTCCACCTCAGTACCGTCTCTCCCCAGTTTTACTCCCGCAACCTCTCTCAGATACACCCCCTTCTCTCTTCTGACACTGCATCATCTCACGCCTGTCCTTTTGCAGTGCCTGCTGGGAGTCCACCTGCCTCAGGTGTCTTGCCACTCCAGTCCATCCTCCATTGAGCCAGTAACGTGATTTTCCTAAAGCACAAGTCTGACTATGGCATTTCTCTACTCAATAAACTCTGCTGGCTCCCTAGAACCTCCAGGATCAAATACAACATGCTTTATTTGATATTCAAAGCCCTTCATATCCTAATCCCCTCCTACCTTCCCAGTCTTCACACACCTTCTTCCCAGACACATTCTCTTTGATCTGGTGACTCTGACCTCCTATCTGTCCCATAAACAAGACCCTGCATCTCTTGACTGGACATTTTCTCAGGCTGTTCCCTATGCCTGGAAACCTTTCTCTCTCCAGCTCTCGCTAATGACCTTGCTGTCTGCCTTCCCTCCAGGGTCTTCCCTCTGTTAACCCTTTCTTCTTTATCCTTTACATGGCTCATTTTGTATATATTTGTTTTCATGCTCCTTCCCCCAATAGGCTGTAAGCTCCTTGAGGGCAGGGCCTATCTTTCACTTCTTTCTCTATCTCTACAACTTAGTCCCTGGCACATAGTAGGTGTTCATTGATTCATTAATTCCGCTGCTCTCTTCTTCTCATGCTTTCCTATACATTCCCTACAAAGCTTGTCTGTTTGCCTTTGTTTGCTTGTAGTCTCCCCCATCAGACTGCAAGTGTCTTGAGGGCAGGGACTGGCTTTTTCCTTTTGTATCCCCAGTGCCTGGCACATAGTTTAATAAACAGAGATTATTAACTCCACAACTAGAGTTTAATGAATGCTTATTAACTGAACTCTGAGAATCAAAATACAGACTGAAAAGGAGCTTACATGGTGTTGAGAAAAGAGAACACCCAAAACGCAGCTGACAACCAGGAGTAGGGGAATGGGGGCAGGGGGGATTGAAAGTACCCACAAGGGGGCACGGTAGAGAAAATCCAGAGTCAGCAGTTTAGTTTGGAGAGGAATGGAAATGGGCCTGGACTCGGTCTTCTTCAAATAGAGCTCCTGGAGGAATCATTTCATCAGGAGGAGAGGACTTGGGATAGGAGGGGATTTTTGGTGTGAGGAGTGATCCAGGAATGGAAGGAACTTCCTGGGTGAAGAGGTTCATATGGCAGATGAGAGAATATCCTATGAACATCTATGTGCATCCTGGTATATAATGGTTTAGAAGTGACAATCATGGAACAATAGAGTCTTTATGCAATTAAAATTGCCTGTCACTGGGAGAGCAGTGGAGGGGATCCTAGCAGGCAAGCTTAGCTTAGAATGCGTGAGGTAAAAGGAACTCTGAAGGAGAACTGGCCTAGTATAGGGCATCCCAGAAACACGTGGTTGAAATGGAAAATGTGGAGAGCGTGTAATGAGAGGGAGGTATGACTAATGACAAGTCTCTGATCCACAATGTTCTTGCGAGATCTGAAGAAGTCAAGAAAGGTCAGTTAATAACAATTATATCAACAACATGTTTTATGGTACATACTATGTGCTAGAACTTTCAAAATATGAACCTTATCTGGTCCAAGGTTCGCAGCAACCCTGGGAGGTCGTTGTTACTGTTATGATTGTTATTCTTATCCTCACATTACAAATGAAGAACACTGAGGCAGATCGAGGTTAAGTGACTGCTCCAGGGTAACAGCCATAAGTGTTTGAGACCAGATTTGAACTCAGATCTTTTTAACTCCAAGCAAAGTGCTCCATTCATTGCATCACTTATCTGTCGCTCATGTTTAGCACATTGGGAGTACCCCAGTCCATGGTGTGCTTGGCGGGCAGGTATGGATGGGGACTGTTATGCCTCATTTGAAGGAATTAATCACTGTCAATGAGATCAGAGTTTTCAAGATGAGCATAGACTATAAGGGTTATTTAGAGTGATGCTTAGAGATCATCTGACCTCATTGGTCCCTAGAGAAGGAAGGAAGGCCGTTGGTAGCTTGGCAGGAGCCAAGTTTAGCAACCAGTCAACCCATATTAAGCACTTCTCAAGACTTTGGACCCTAGGCATCATACTAGTTTCTGGGAATACAAAGGCAGAACCAAAGCAGACTGAAGACACAGAGAAAGAGAGAAGCGGAGGGGGGGTAGAGAGAGAGACAGAGAGAGAGAGACAGAGAGAGAGATCAGATCTGTGGGTCCAATCTAGTTTAAAACCCTGCATCTAGAATAAGCTGTGTACTGGGTCAGAAGAAAGAAAAGTGAGTAAGGAGTTCACTGGAGCAACTGGACAGACTTGTGAAAGACCAAGAAGCCTTATACCCATAAGGAGAAGGAGCTGCCCTCAAAGAGCTTACATTCCCCCAGGGAAGTTCAGAAACCCATGTCCAGGAGTATATAAAATGATCTGTACAGGATAACTGGGGAGTGAATGTCTGGTTTCCTGGATTACTATAATTTGAAGTACATTGTATTCCAGGGACCAGCACCCAGAACTGAAATGGTCATTCTGGGTGGGCGCTCAGTGATTTGGCCTCTGAGTTTTTTCATCCCAAGACTGTTCATGGTTGGAGCACGCTAGGCTGAGTCTTAGTGTTCCGTCACTCGCAGGAGCTCTTTTGCCTTTCTCAGTTCAGGGGCAACATGGTATGTTGCTCATCTCTGAGCCAAAGCAGCTCCCAAGTCTTTAGTCTGAGTTTCCAAGAAGTTTTTTGAGTATTTGTATGACATGGTTCCTCTTTACTCACAGGAATTTTGATGCTGTATATGTATAAATGGCATTTTGACTACCTGCCTTTAATGTGTATTATAGAAACTTTCATGGAATCTCTGTGCTTCATTTGACATGGCCCAGATCCATAGCAATGGAGCCTCTTCCCACTCTCCGTCTGAGACATGATCACCAAGATTCTTCTTCTGGCCCAGTCACTAAGTCCTTAACTATTGGATGCCCATTATAATGCTTCATATAAAGGTGGGGCTTCACAAATGTTTATTGAATGGAATTTTGGAAGCTGTTACTCGCCACATCCCTTTGAGCACCAAAGTTGCCAAAATCTCCACGTAATATCAACAGATTCTATGGCTTTTGCCCTCTCTCCTTCCACTTTACTTGGCATGCTGGTCTTTGAGCTGACACTTGGATCCAGGCCAGAGCAGAGCAGGACAAAGAGAAGAGTGTCTCATGCTTAGAGTTGAAGTCTAATATGCTTAAGAATACATTCACACAGGGAGAGATCAGTCTGCTGGTCAGTTGGCCAGTTGGCGAGGGAGAGGGTTGGATGGAGAGAGGGGGAGAGAGAGAGAGAGAGAGAGAGAGAGAGAGAGAGAGAGAGAGAGAGAGAGAGAGACTAATCAGATCTGTGGGTCCAATCTAGTTTAAAACTCTGTACCTAGAATAAGCTGTGTCCTGGGTCAGAAGAAAGAACAGTGAGTAAGGAGTCCACTGGAGCGACTGGACAGACTTGTGAAGGATAAAGAAGCCTTATGTGCATAAGCAGAAGGAGCTAATAAATAGGAGAAGAGGGAGAGGACTGTGTGTCCAGAGCTGACAACTGTGCCAAGTCAGAGGATGAGGCAGTGAGGAAACACAACTTATCCACAAGGACCATCAAGTACAATTATTGGACTTGCAGGTAACATCAAGGTAGGGGAAACTGCTTGCATACTAGATCACTGAGCCAGGGTTCCAAGGCCCTGGATAAGCAGTCAGCCCAGTTGAGGCTGAGTCTAATAATATGAGGTTAAATAGAGAAGACATGAGAAAGCTTACTGTGTGACTCCAAAATAAGCTTCATGCGCCTAAGATTGGGGAAGTCCATGGCTAGACCCCTAATTATATGAGATAGGGGGAAACCTGGGGAATTTAATGCCACATGTGCTCTAGGGAAATCAAGTATATGTGGCAGGATTCAGAGAAGCAAAAGTGGTCTTGGATTTCATTAAGAGCAGCCCAGGGTTCAGGAGGAAGGAGAGGTGTTGATCACACCACATTCAAAATATTGTACTCCTCTCTGGACACCACATTTTATGAATCCTGCTAAACTGGAGATTGTCCAGAGGAGGGGATACAATGTAGAGAAGGGAATTCAATCCATGACGTGGAGAAGATCGGTTGATGGACCCACATGTGTTTTGTTAGGAGAAGAGAAGGATTCCTGGGGCACACAATAGCTGTTATCAGGTGTTTATGGGGATGTCAATGTGGAAGACAATTTATACTTATTTTACCACAAAGGAAATGATGGGCAGATGTTAAAAGGAGGCAAACGCAGACCAGATTTAAATACGGAACAAACTAAATGGGTCCCCTTGGGAGGGAGCTGAGTCCCCCACACTAGAGGCCTTGAAGCAAAGGTAGAGAAGGCACTTTATGAAATGGTGGATGGAAGACTCTTGGTTCAGACTGGACTAGCCACCTTCTGATAGGCTTTCAACTTCTACTGATTCTGTGTAGTGCTTAGAGATCTGTATTTTGCTTACCATTGGGTTGGAACTATTTCTAGCACCTTCAAATGATGACTGTTGAATTGACTGATGCCTACAAAATACTTTCTTGTCCCTCTGACCTGAGGACAGAAGGTTATTTATTACATATGTTTGACATACTTCAGGCCAACAATCTCTGTTCCTGGAATGACTGGTCCATGCCTTAAGGAGAGATTAGTGCTCTCTAGCTAGACCCCCACCTCAAGCCTCAATCAACTGCATTTCATTTTCAGGAAACATTGCAGCTAAATACTGTTCTTTCCTCTGATACATGCTCCTTTAGAACACATCAGGTTTTCAAAACTGTAAATGGGGGGGAGGGATCCTTTATACTGGAGAATGAGATACGAGTTAATATCATTCGTAATGAGGAGAAGGACATTCAGTCAGGCAGGACTGACAGCCAGCCACAGTAGAGGATTACCAATCACTGGGTTCCAACCCCCAACTCAGCCATTTGCTAGTTGTGTGATTTTAGACCAGTCACTCTCTGGTTCCCAAGTTCCTCATTTATAACATGAAGAGGCAGAGCAATGAATTCCAGGGTCCCTTTCCGCTCTATTTTTTGTGATCTCATGATTCAAAATTCTCGAGGAAAATAAATCTGCTTCTTATAATGAGTCCTGTTAAGAAGCCAGTCAATGGATACCCATTTAACGTGTGAGGATGTGAACTCCAGCTGACTGTCCCAGCAGCTGTGTGACTTCATTACCATCCGAAAGGCAGAGAGCCAAGCCAGCTGGCACCCACTCAGCTCCTTCACGCACGTGCTGGATCCGTTTGTGGGGCTACATGGCAGAACTGCACGAGACCCCCGCGAAACATTGAGAGTACAAAGTCAAATCTGCATAAAGATTTAATTGAAAGGGCCGATCGTTGCGGGGCCCAGTTTGTGTTGTTTCTGGGACGATGGCGGATTCCGAGGCTGTATTCATCTCTTCAGCAAGTACAGCCAACACACAAAATTTGCATTCAGATACCAAACATCGCCACACACGGTAATTTCTCAGCTTGGAAAACATATTTTTTGCTGTTTGTTGTCATGTGGGCAACAATACATTTTCATTTTCTCCAACTGATTTCAGAAAGGGCTCTCGAGCCTTGCCAGCTGCCAGCTTTTGTGTTCTTTCATTTCCAATAATGCTGTTAAATACTCAATAGAAGGATGATCATGTGTCAGGCAGCCAAGAAGCACCTACTATGCTCTAGGCACTGTGTTAAGCATTGGCAATAAAGAGAAAAGCAAGAACTGCCTGTTCTCGAGGAGCTTATATTCACATGAGACATGTAAATAACTGTGAACATAAAAGATGTCATGTGGTAACTGGGAGATCCTCTCAGGGGAGAAGACTAGCACATGGAGATGGGCTTGTGCTGGGGCCCTGTGGGGAGGACTTTGAAAGGCTTCTCAGAGAAGGAAGAATTTGAACTGAGGCTTGAAGGGAGAGTATTCAGGTGTGGGAGGTAGCCAGTGCCAATATATGAATAATAGAAGCCAAATGAGTGTCAGGAGATTGTAGGGTATGTAGAAGGGTAACAGTGAAAGAAAAGGTCCAGGTGTAAAGGGTTTTAAGTGTTCAATGGAGGATGTCGATTCTCTGGGGAACAAGCAGCCCATGGTGTTTAGTGAAGTGAAGAAGGAGGAATGTGACATCATCAGATTTATGTTCTAGATAAATCACGTTGGCAGCTTTGTCGCAGATGGATTAGAGTAGAAAGAGTATTGACATGGGGTGACTGGTTAAAAGACATTTTTCAGTAGGACAGGAGAGAGGGGGTAAGAACTTCTATCAGGGTGACACTTCTATGAGTGGACAGACAAGATAAGGTAGAAATGCCAAGATCTGATGATGGATTAAATATATTGGGTGAGAAGGAGGCATAGGGGATGACTCTGATTCGGAAAACCTGAGGAACTAGGATGCCAGTGGTACCTTAAGTATTAATAAGGAAGTTGAGCAAAGGATAAGGTTTTGGTTTTGGTTTTGGTTTTGGTGGGGGATAATAAGTTCATTTTGGGAAATGTTAATTTTAAGATGTCTATGCAGGATTCAATTGTAGGTGTCTGAGAAGTACATAATGATACTGGACTAAATCTCAGGAGAAATGTTAGGGTTGTATAAAAGCTGTGGCAGTCATTGCCATAGAGAGGATAAGTGTTTGGAAAGGAACACCTGGGAACTGATGAGGTCACAAAATGTCTGTGTGTGGGAGTGGGTGGGTGTGTGTGTATTGAGAGAGAGAGAGAGAGAGAGAGAGAGAGAACTAGAACAAGAGTGAGGGAGAGATGGGGGGGAGGAGGTGGGAGAGGAAGAAGAAAGGGAGGAAGGGGAGGGACTGGAGACAGAGAGAACAGAGGAAGGCTGAGAATAGGAGCCTTAGGCGATACCTACAGTGGATATGACATGGATGAAGAACCAGGAAATGACATTGAGAAGGAGTGGATGGAGAGCCAGGAGGATAGCCAGGAGAGAGCAGAGGCATGAAGACAGAGGAAGGGAAGAACAGTCCTGAGGAGGAGCAGTCGGGCCACTGTCAAATCTCACAGCGAGGCAAAGGATAAGGATGGAGAAATGACTGAGATCTGCACATGGAGGTATCATTGGCAACTTTGGAGAAAGCATTTTGGGCGAATGATGAGGTTTGGAGCCAGAGTGTAGAGTTTGTAAAAGAGACGTAAAGGTGAGGATGGGAAGACACCAAGTGGAGATACCTTGGTCAAGGAGTTTAGCCACAAAGGGAAAGAGAGACTTATGACAGTAGCTAATGGGCAGCTAAGTGACCTCACAGTGGATAAAGGAAGGAGCCTAAAGTCAGAAAGACTCATCTTTGTAAGTTCAAATCCAGCCTCAGACACTTACTAGCGCCGTGACCCTGAGCAAGTCACTTAACCCTGTTTGCCTCAGTTTCCTCATGTATAAAATGATACAGAAAAGGAAATGGCAAACCAGCCTAGTACCATTGTCACAAAAACCCCAGATGGGGTCACAAAGAGTCAGACATGACTGAAATGACTGAAAAACATCAAAGTGGGGATATACCATTTTTGGAGGCTGGGAATCAGCTCCTATAAAACTATAGCTCACGTGTACACACCCTGCCTCTCTACATCACCCTTTAGGTCATCTGCAGTTCTGAATATTCTGAGATGATGTACCCCAAGGTACTGCTCAGCCTGACTATGAACATCTTGGTGTAGATGGCATCATTGAGACTGTTGCTCAATTTCCCAAATGTCATCCATTCTCTCAGATCTGGACCTCCCCCATTGCATATCACAAATGATTCAAAAAAATCCTTGGCAACTTCAGTCCCAGAGATGGTTTGGTGAAGAGACACTCATATAAATTGAGAAATAAAACTGCATGCTGCTCGACGCCAGACATTGCTTCATTTTTGCTGATGTCCCGAGCCTCAAAGACCACACATTGCCGCCACTCCATCCTCGGTAGCATTTACTTAGATAGATTGCATTGAGTTGCAGTCCCTTTAGAAGTGCAGTCTTTGTTCTTTCTTTTGTATATTTTATATTCTAGTAATTAGCACAGTGCTGCTAGTAGGCATTTAATAAATGCTCGTTGATTGAATCCTTAATCAGGAAAGCCATCAGCCTCAGTGATAAGAACTACTCTAAGCAAACTCCAAAAGAAAGTAAAGTTCCTGAGAGGATATGGAATTTCTCCAGAATAAAAAGGAAAGGTGCTTTTTAAAGGAGATTTGACATAACTAACCCACTCAATACCCAGGTCTGATAATATATACACTATGTTTAATATCCATATTACTCTGCCTTTGCAAAAAAGAGGGGAAAATCTCTTGTCTAATCCTTCCTTTAGGACTGAGCTTGTTTATTATGATTTCGATATTCAGGTTTGGATTTCTTGTTTTGAATATGTGTGTGTGTGTGTGTGTGTGTGTGTGTATTTATAACTATTTTGAATATATATGCCTATGTATAGCCTATGTATGCTATATAGGGGCATGTGTGTGTGTGTACATACACATATACACATACATACAAATATATCTACATACATACATACATATATGTCTGTTTTTCTGATGCAGCTTACTTCACTTTACATCAGTTGCTAGAAGTCTTCCAAGGCTTCTGGACAACTGTTGTCCTCCTCAGTTCTTCCAGCAGCAGAATAGCCCATTATACTCAGATGGGACTGTGTGTTTGGCCCAATTGATGGACATCTCCTTTGTTTCAGTTCTTTGCTGCGACAAAAAAGTGCTGCTCTGGATGCTTTGAGTGCATGTTCTGGTGGGCAGGGTGGGCTTTCTGTCCTTGACTTTCCTGATGTAGATTGTGGCATTAATTTTCAGTGAAGGACAACACACACCTGCATTCACAAGTGTGCGGGAGAAGGATACATCCCAAGCCCCAGCTGGAGAATTAATAAAAATTTCTCTTTATTCCCATCTCTCCCTTTGTCTTTTTAATGGTCTCTAAAAAATTCTACTCCTGCCCCCCACCTCAAGAACACAAAAGAAACTGCTGGGGGAGCAGGGTGTGTGGAGGAGGTAAACCTGAGATTTTACCCCTTGACCCTCAGATCATCTCCATTTCAAAATGTGCAAACATTTTTCTATGTTCCCTTGGAAAATTTATGGATCTTTTATCAGTCAGAGGTAAGGTAAAAACATCACCAGTTCAGTAGGTTAAAAGAGATGCCAGGCAGGAGGTTAAATATTCATTTGAATGTCTCCAATAATGGGCAAATCAGCTATTTAAAGAAGGCATTATTCCAGTCTGTTGTCAACACAGCTATTGATTGGAATTAACCCACTCCCCAAAGTCCCTGATCATTTTTAACAGAAGTTTGTCCTGTTTAATAGGGCCCTACACTTGTTTTCTTGTGTATGTGGTCAATTTAGCATCAGATTTGCAATTAATCATTTGCTGATTGCTATGATTGGTCTGTCAATAATGCAAGCTCCCTTGCTCCAGGGGTTCCACTGAGGACTCTCTTCCCCCCTCTGCCTGGGGAGCACTTTGTTGAAGGGGGTTTCCTAGTATGGCTCATACAGTGATGTTTCAGAGGGATGCAAGCTGGTTTTAAAGAGACACTCTGGGCTTCTCAAGGATACATAAATTATGTTTGGGCCCCAACTTTCCTGTTGTAATATTTGTACATCTGCTCCAACTCCCTCGATGTGAAATAGGCCTCATACGATATAGAAGAAGCAATGGAGGGTTTCATTATCTTAAATGCCATAACATTTGTTTGAATTATCACACGTGGATTTTAAATGCTGAAATTGTCAGCCTCACTTTTTATTCATTTTTCTGTCCTTTCAGAGGACGATAAACCAGAAAATCTTTTTAAAAATTGCATTCATAATTTAGGGGAAACAATTTCCAATTGAGGCAACATGAGGGAAATGGTTGCAGATGAGCTATACAATTTGGTAATTCCTTAAAAGCATAAATATTTTACTGAAAGAAACATACCCTTTTAAGGCACAAAAGATTTCTTATTCCAGTGGACAAGGCACTTAGTGACAAATAATGCATGAACAAGAGACCTTCTTTGCCCATTAGGAGATGTCTGCAGAGCGGCCTGAAAGTCTCTCATTTGTGAAGTTATGAATTCATTGTATTTGGAACTTTCCCATTGTGTGTTTCAGTAAAAAATGGCTCTTCCTGCTCTGATCTCTTGACTTCTGCTACCTTAATGGTGACTTAATGAATAATAAACCAGTAAAATGAGAAAATAAGATATTTTCATTTTGAGTTTAATGGATAAAGACCAAAATTTAAAAAAAAATCAAATATGATCAGTATTACCAGAAAGACACCAGGATCCAAATGCTTGTTGGCTCCACTGATGTTCTTTCAATATCAGGAAAAAACAACCAAACAAGGCAGGATCTCTGTATGTCGGATGGTCCCTCTGTGGTAACCTTATAGGGGGATGTTTGAGTCAATCTGAATGGGGAAGTTTGGTTTATAATCTTTACCAGGGAGGGAATGTGGGAATTATAGGATCAAAGACTCCACTGGAGTATTGGGTGTCATTATCCAAAGACTTGTTGAAAGGATTTGAGTTAGGCAAAAGTGTTCCTGCCCTTGGGAATCCAGTCTGGACCAGAGTGGATCATGGAATCTGAAGAAATACATTGGCCTGGAACTGCAAATCTCCAGCTTATGGTGGAGCAGGAGGCTAGAATATCATTTGACCTGAAATAAATTATTTAACTATATCATGGAAGCAAAGGAGTAGTTTACAAGTTGGTATTTGATATTTGCATATTTTAAAAATGCAGTGGAAGCATTCACTCTTCTGGCTGCTTTGCATCTTTCATGTCAGATGTTTTGACTACGGCAGCCTTTAGAGCTGGAGTATTTTCTTATTGGCTCTAAGGAAAGGTGGCTGCCAGTCCTATCCCAATGTGGAAGAGACGCCATTGTGAAAGGGGGTCCCCAGGGCAGGAAGCCCCCAGCTAATTAATGCCCATTCCATTCCTCATGTGTGTTAAGTGAAATTCATTCTTAATCATTAGGAACATCAGACTCGGCTGGCTGTTCAGTCAGGCTAGTTTATAACTCACCACCAATTTCACGATATTTGAAAACTTTTGTGTCTCCTACATCTGCTCTGGGATTGTGTCTCAGCATGGGAAAGCCCTCCCTCCCCACTCTACTTCTCTTCCAGGATTACTGGCTTCCTGGAAAGCATAGTTGGGGATTATGAAAAGCTACAGAATGCTTTCGCCCTTCTGAAAATTACTTTGTGTCACTTTGTAGGTTGGTTTGCATACAAATAGAATCCCACTACTCCTTCGACTGGAAACCCCTTAAGAGGAAGGGCAACAATGTTCTCATCTTACCTATACAGGCAATTATGTTCCTATCTCTCTATATCCCCAGTATCTTGCAAGGAAAAGTAGACTGGGATTGAGCTACAACTTTGCACTGGGCCTGGAATGCAGTAAACAACCCTTTAACAAAGCTTAGGGCCTTAAACTGTGAAATTGGCATTACCACAGGCTCTGTTTTTCCTCTGGCATTATTTAACACTGTTGAACATTTCTGATTAAAGTTTGGGGTAAGCTTTTTTTTTCTGATTACTCCAGGTGCTTTTAAAGCTTTGTTTGTTTGTTGTTCAGTCCTGGCCAACCCTTTGTGACCCCATTTGGAGTCTTCTTAGCAAAGACCCTGGAGTGATTTGCCACGTCCTTCTCCAGTTCATTTTACAGATGAGAAGATCGAAGCAAAGGGGTTAAGTGACTTGCCCAGCTAGGAAGTGTCTAAGGCTGGATTTGAACTCAGGAAGAAGAGTCTTCCTGACTCCAGGCCTGGTGCTCTCTGCACCCTGGGGCCACTTAGTGGCTCCAAGGTTTTAAAACCTTGTTTGGAATAAGTCACAAAGACCAACATAAAACAATGAGGACGGTAACCCTGTTGGATTGAACCAAGGAGGTCTGTACCTTGTTCCAGGGCACTTGCAAGCACTGTGCCTTAGGGCCTAAAAGGGAAGTGCCCCAGTTTTGTTTCTACTCAGTAAGATAAATAGAAACAATTCAGAGCATGGTCTCTACAGGGAAGCTTCTCTAGGACTTGACCCAGTTTGGCCAAAGACGCCCTGATTCCCCTTCTTCTGGCAGCAGCTGTTGTCTGGCTGCAGCCCTCAGTAAAGATGGTGAGATCTCCACTCTGGGAAGATTCTTCAGAAGATGGTTAGATGACTGCGGTGGAACATCACCACTGGGGGGGCAGGAGAAAACAATTAGCCCTCTAATTGCCTGAGGTTGCCCTGGGTGAGGTAGGGAGGTCTTGGCAGAGGGAGATCACAGCCCTGGATTCAACTCTGATCTTTTCATTCATATTTAGGATTGAAATTAACAGTGTGTCTTTAGGAGGAAGCTTTTTAATATTCTTTCCCCCCAAAGATAGGAATGACTGTGAAGACAAGAAGCTTGTCTCATGCTCTCCTTTGGTACCTGATGGGACCATCTCTCCCCCGGAGAGAAGACTTTTCTGTTCTGTGACAACTAACGTGTGCCTGCACACAGAACTGATTTTTCTAGAATTTTGTTTAATGTCAAAACTTTCCAACAAATATAGAAACTTACCCATCTCTCTCTTTTTTTTAAAGAAGTGTTTGCATGTCTAAATTATTCAAATCAGAGATACTGAAAGGTGGTTCTGTTCCAACAAGTGCATATGAATAGTTTGATGGAAACATTTGCCTACTGCAATTGCTATTCAGTGCAGCGAACATTTACAATGTTTTTATTCAACTGTACCTACAGTTAACTCTTTCCCTTCCATAGTCCTAAAGTTTTGTTGTTGTTGTTTTTTCTATACGTATTTTTTTATAGTTAGAAATGGTAACAATCTTAGAGGCAGCAGCCTGGACTTGAACCCTGGCTCTGCCAATTTCCCACATATATGATCTTGGGCAAATTCATTTACTATTTCTGGACCTCAGTTTATCCATCTGTAAAATTACAAGGTTAAACTAGATGATCTCCATGGTCCTTTCCGCCTATAATTTGATCCTCTGGGATGGATTGTTTCAGTTACTGATGACAATGCACATCTGTTTTTTTATTATTCAAGCAATTTTTTTTTCATCTTTCTGACTACTGTAAATCCATTGGAGAATTCATAATAAATTATGAAATTTCTATGTTCTGGGCACTTTACAAATATCCTCTCAGTTGATCATCACCTCATTCCTGGGGAGTAGCCAGGGTCACCCACCTAGTAAGTGTCTGAGGCAGAATTTGACCGTGGGTCTTCTTGCCTTCTTGAAAGAGTTCTCTGTCAGCCATGGCTTGATGGAATCCACTGGAGTTTTGATGGAATTGAAGTGGGTTTAGTTCAGAAGCCCTTGATTAGAATAATTTTACCCTTCCTTTTTAATGAAGTCCTTCCTTTTACGGCCTTGGGAGCCCCAGCTCAGTGACAGACAAGGTCCACTCTAACTTTCTGGGAGCTGAATGTAGAGATGTTGCACAAGAAATTCATGTGTCCTGAGATGCTTTGGAGTCAAGGTTTTCTTTCTTTCTTTAGCTCTAGGACAAATTAGTCAATTTTTCATTCTAAACCTGACTCCTTATTTATGTCAACCTTCTTTTGAAGGTCTGTTATCACAACAAATGTCATTGAAAATAAGGCTGTTTATGTAGCCTTGGGAACAAAAAAAGAAACACAGGCACAAATTATCTTAATGCTGCACTATGCATTCACGTATTCCCATTCATGAACTCTTCATTTCCTGCCACAATTTCCCTATTCTCACCCTCCTTCTCTTCTCCTCCCAAACCTGAGTATGGAAAGGTCTCCTTCCAGTCTTTAGCTCCTGGAGTCCCATCTTTACCAAAGTCACACACAGCACCTTGGACACAGTAGGTTATTCATGTAAGTTTGCTGATGTCTTGCTTTCAGTAGAAAGGCCCCAGTTAATAAAATGCTTCTTTCACAATGGGTTCCCCCTTTCATCTGAGCCTCTCCTTACATGTGATTATCTCTGCCTTACATCATATGTGCTTGACTTCTTCCCTTATTTAGACTGTAAGCACCTTAAAGGTCAACTGTCAGTTCATCTTTGTGTTCCTATTTCTGAACATTTTGTCTAGCTCTAAATAAGTGTCCTTGTGTTCTTTTAAGGCTCCACCATTCTTATTTTAGGGTATGAAGATTCCCCAAGGAGGACAGCAACCTTCTGTTAAAAGACATAAGCCAATAGGTTGGGAAGACAGTCGTTGACATAGCCACTGCCCTCCCATAGGACTTGGAGATTTCCAAAGTCTTGATGGGCAAGACTCCTCTCCCTGGGCTTTGCAGCCCCGTCCATTGGTTTGGCTTCTGCTCTGCACATATGATATGTAATCTCCCATCTCATCTTTCCTCTTAGAATCTCTAGATCCCTTCACATCTCAGGTCAAAAGCCAACATGTACATGAGACCTTTTCTTGGTGCTCCCACTGTTCCCCCCCCCCCAAAAAAAATAAAAAGTCCTCTCATCTTTACATTGCACAAGTTGTGTCACTACTTAAATATGTCTGGATGCATGGATATGCCTGTCTCTATATAGATACAGTTACACCTGGCTCTCTCTCCTCCCATAGAATATAAGCTTCTTGAGTACAGTGGCCATTTCATTTTGTCCTTATGTGCCCAGAGCCTGCCACATAACACAAAGTGGGCATTTAAGAAATGCCTGTGGATTGAATGACTGATAGATGAGCTTCTTGGAATCTGAACAATTTAAAGAAGGTATGACAAGAATCATTCACTGTATTCACAGTGCAGGAAATTGAGTCTTAGAGGCCAGAAGCGACACGTTCTGGTCCATGAACAAGTTAGTAAGGGTCCGAGGTGGCGTCTGAATCTGGATCACTTCCTACTCCAAGCCCAAAACTCACTCTGCTCTATCCCAATATAATTCCAACAAAATCCACTTCCTTCCTGGGTGCCAATACCATTAACCCAAGACCATTTTCCCCAAACTAGAGAAGTGTAGGACTCTAGCATTGTGACAGGTGTCCCTTTGATGAGGAGCCCTGAGAGCACTCCTGACCTTGGTGTCAGTGTAGGCGAATGGGGATCCTGGGGTTTACATTTACTGAGGCACCAACTGAAGAATTGATGAAATCCTGGGGAAATGACCACTGGGTTTTTCTTCCAGTACAACTCTCAGAGGACAGAGACAATGAAGATGGAAGCCTGTTAGAATCCCAGGAAATTGTTTGTGCCTTTAGACTCATTACAGGGAGACCTGTACCTAGACTTGTACCTGTACCTCCCTGAGTGGTCAAGACTAGGAATGAACTGGGTTTTTTTCCTTTCTTTCTCTTTCTAACCCCTGTGATCCCTGTGAAACTAGCTGAGGCTGAATCACTGAAGCAGGAGGAGCATGACCAATGGGCAACATCGTTCCATGCCCGGGCCCTTTGGCAAAAGATGTTTACCTTTGTCTTTCAGCTATGAAAAGCTGTTTCCTGTGAGATGCTCCCAGACTCCTTATCGACAGACTTTCATAATGCATGACCTTCAGAGAAAGAAGGTGTTGTTTTTCCTTGTAAACATGTGATTCCTGGCCAAGGTGGGCACACTTGGGTTCCCTGCAGACCAGTTCAGTGTCCTCCAACAGCTTCTTATCAAAAGTGGAAACTTTTGTAGTTGTGCTCGTTCCTCATTCTCTTCTCGATTAAAGGTATTTTGATTGGTAAGTCCAGAAGGTTCTGACTTGGACATTTAGGGTTTGCCAGGTGCCAGCAAGATTGTACCTCACAAGGTCACAGGACAACAGATTTGGGACTGGAAATTTTACTTGAGGCCACCTAAAGCCAATCCAACTACTTTACAGATGAGAAAACTGAGGTTCAGAGATTGTCTCAGAGGCAGGATTAGAATGCAGGGCCTTAGAAGTCCAAACCTAGAGCAGTGCTTCTTACATAGGTATGTGCATATCCTAATCAAATAAAGCTGTTCTCAGTTTTTGTTGATGACCCAGGAAGCAACAGTGCTTTAAATTACGTGTGTGTGTGTGTGTGTGTGTGTGTGTGTGTGTGTGTGTGTGTGTGTGTAAACTGTTACTTGTAATAAACCAGAGTGGTGCCATCAGACATTGAGTTGGGAGGGACCTTAGAGTCCTGATGGTCCACCCGCTTCGTTGTCTAGAGGTTGAAATGGAACCCCAGAGGAGTCAACTGCCCTCGTGCCCACAGTCTTTGATTTGCTTTTCCTCAGTAAACATTTGAATGCCTGCTTAGGTTTTCTTAGATAAGTTATGTCTAGTTTCTCAATATAAAATAGGATAATATTTTTCTATCTGACATTGACTTTTTGTACCTCTTGGAGATAAGGGAAATATAGTGACAAATCCATGAAGGGCAGACCCTATTTAAAATTACACCCCCACCCTCACCCCATTGTCCTCAGTATTTCTGAGCAGTGTTCAGGGCAACATGTGTCATACTCACAATCTTACAAATCATCGTGATTTCATATGTGATGCTCTTCTAAATGACATGCCCTGCTGAGTTACTGGGCCCAGGTCCTAGTCTGAAATCATATTCCACAGAGGAAGCATCTGGGAGGACAGGGGGGTAATAATTAGGCAGTTCTTGTTCAATAAATACATGCACAGGCTATGTAGGTTTGTTCAATGGAACAGAATTATTCTGATTATTTAATGGAGTTGCTGAACACAGAAAGCTTTGAGCTGGTTGCATAGGACTGTATTAATTCTTACCAACATTTATTCCCAATGCTGTATTAGTAGCACTGAGAAGACACTGTAGCAGATTTCTTTCTGATAATGCCAATATCCATTGGAAAACAATGTCTGTGTATGTGTGTGTGTGTATAAGAGACAGAAATGGAGAGTCAGAGGACATGGAGAGGAAGCTGGAGAGGAAGAGGGGCAGCTGAATCCTAGGTATTAAGGAGATTTATCCTTAAGCTTCTTTTCTTCTTAGGAGGTCCCTCTGGGACCCACCACAGGTCACCCCAGTACTTGTCCCTCTCCCTCCAGCAAATTATTTCAAATCCACCCTGAAGTGGCTTTGTGACCGGGTTTGCCTTTGGCAAGTACCATCCACAGTGCACCCCCAAAATGCTTATTGATTAGGTCTTTGGTTGGTGGAGAAAACACTGGAATTTGAGGCAAGGGGACTGATTCTTATCCTGAATCCCTCAATATCTTTCGGTGGTATGACCTCTGTCAGCAGACATTATCACCTGAAGTTTGTGTCTGACTTCAAGGCATTTAGAAACAAGTGTCAGGCTAGTAGAGATTTTGTGTTTCTGAGGATTTGACAATTGTGATACTGTGATAATGATATCAAATAATTATCATTATGACCTGGTCATTTTAAGGTCATGAATTTTATGGTTTGATGTGTAGACAAGAGTCTTGGTCTAATTATCTGCAAAATCCTCTACTGACATGTGCTGACTGTGTCTTCCTAGGAGAGTCACTTAAGCTCTGTGTGTCTCAGATAACTGCATAGGGTTTACTTCCTTCTTCCTAAAAGTTCTTTGGGCTATTTTGGTGGAGGAATTTTGATTAGTGGAAGTTTCCTTCAGAAATCATAATTTTTTTCCATCTTCACAATAATGGTGATTTTTTATTGATTTTGGTCCTGCCATCAAGAGATAATATTTTGTAAAGAGCTTACCACAATGTCTGGACACAGTAAGTGCCAAATAAATGTTTATTCTCTTCCCTTCCACACAAAAAGGTAATTCTTCTAGTATCCCTTTTACCTCCTATGTGAAGATTTTTCAGACTTCCCAGCTACTAGTATCTCCTATCACTCCGCCCCACTAAAATTTACTCAATATTTAATTATATGTTTATATGCATCTACTCACCCAATCTGTGGAATGTAAGTTTCTTTAAAGCAAGAACCAGGATATTTTCATCTTTATCATATATGGAATAGAGAAAGCACTTAATAAATGGTTTTGATTTGTTGTTGTAAAGTCAGTTTATATAACAGCAACATTTGTAAAGGTCTCCTACCTTTGGCAAGTCCAGTGCCTGATGTGTCCTAATTTCCCAGAAATCTCTGTCATCAAACAAACACCATCCAACCCCCTGCTAATGGCAGACTTTGGGCATCAGGGGTCTATTGATGGAAGTTTGTCTATTTTTGTGGAGGAATTTCTCCAGTTTCCTCACATTGCCCTATAAAGGTGGTCACTTAATACATGAAACTTTCCTGTTTTATTGAGTATCTGACTGCTGTCCTCTCTACTCCTACATTAATCAAAAGGATAAAATGAAAGTTGATTGATAAATGGGGCAAGGGTCCACTCTAATGCTGTTGAAGGTGTTTTAACCCTTTGGTCACCCTTATATCAAGAAGAGCCAAGTACTGGGCACTTTGACAGGATGCAAGTTAATTTGCTCTCAAGATTCCTTCCTTTTGACTACAGCACAATGTAATTTCAACAGCACTGATCATCAGCTTAGATAGAATAACTTAATTAAAATGGCAGAGGAAGTTTATTAGAAGAGAAAAGAAATCCTGAATTGCATCCGGATATTGAGGCTAACTCATTTTGTGTGTGTTGTGTATCACTATACAAACCAATAGCTTTTAGGAGCAGGGGTTGTGTTTTCCTTTCTTTTAAAGAACAAACCAGAAATAGAACTAATTCATACCCTTTCTGCCTTTTCAGACTGAACAAAAGCTAGTTCTTTATGGTATTTTAAATATCCAACCTAAGAATGCTCTAAAGCCCTATTTCCATCTGCAAAACATAATGGAGACAACTCTTCTTGAGTTACATTTTTCATCTGATTTGTTAATGGTGAAATGTCAGTGAGAGGATTTTCAAACATTATTCATGACTAAAACAAGCAACTTTCTGATTTGCCTTGAATATTTTCAAGCCAATAAAATTTGTTTATCTTAATTTCATACCATTGTAGAAACCATAAACAATTTCTGTGGTTACATCATGAATTATCAAACCAAGCAGAGGATGGGCAAAGCGGGACTTTGTCCACATATCGAATCCCCGTTGGGAACCACGTTCCTACTTCATGTTGAGGCTGCCAGTGCCCCTTCTCGGTTTGGGCTCTGTCTCAGCTCTTAATAGTTGATCATTTCTACTTTCATATCATCTAAGTACTTGAATTACTTATTATTTGGTTTATTGTTTATTTTTCTTTTATTATATAATTTATTCATTTAATAAGTAGAAGAAGAAAAAATATCCATTTTGGAGGAAATTTTTGACCACTTCAAACTTGCATGGAGAATTAAGCATCTCTTTGCTGTCTGTGGTGGGCACCAATCTCAACTAATGGATGTTGGGCCCATTCGTTTTGTATTATATATAGGCGACCATTAGCCTCTTCATTTTATTCAGTAGACATGTCATGTCATCTTTAAATTGTATTTTCTGGGTTTATGCAAATATGACTTCTTTATGCTTTTTGTTTTACTCTTTCCGGGAACTTTTGCTGTCCTTTTTTATCTGGAAGTAAATTAATAACTAAGTCTTCCACCAATGTGCCTTACCACCACCACCACTATAGATATATTTGTGACTGTAGTGTTTAATAAAGTCTGGAGGAAGGTCCCCAAGGAAGTTCCAGCAGCTACTTGAGGTTAGTTGGAAGGGAGTTTACTGGGCAAGTGTCAATTGTGTCTATGTCCTTTACTGCCCATCCATGAGAGTGTGGTATGCCATTGGGAGCTGGAAGCTATGTCTCTTAATGTCAAAGTCTCCTCTTGCAAAGAGCTTGAGTACCCTGGGAGCATCTCAGGTTTCTGGCTATATCTCTCTTCTGTAAGAATCAGAGTAGTTTGTCTTCTATTACTCTAACAAGAAGGAGAAAACAATTTAAGAGCCTGGGTGTACTATTGGTGGTTACCTAGTTGTTGTTCCTCAAACTAATTTCTAAAGAACTTAATTCTTTGTATTTAATGATAGTTTGTTAGATAAAGATTTCCATAATCTCCAGACCTCCAATTTCCCCATCTATATCGATATCTCTATCATCCATCCATCCATCCATCTATCTATCTATCTATCTATCTATTTATCTATCTATCAAACCAACCAGTGACCCAGAGGTTTCCATACGTGGTTTCCCCCACCTTAGACAATCCAGTGAATATTCATTTAACAAGCTCCCCAAATACATTTTAGGAATATGCTTGTCTGTGTGCTGGCTGTAATTTGGAAAACAAGTTCAAATTTTGAAAGGGATGGAAATTACAGACATTTTTGAAACAGAAATGATCTCAGGACTGAAAATCTGGCTTTTCAAAAAATGTTGAGAAAGGTGTGTAAAAGTAAAGCCTCTTAGCCTGAGTTGACCCTTTCCTGCCTAGAGTCCAAAGATAGAAGGGTGCCCTGTGGCATCCGGGAGCTGAGACTCTGGCTTTTGATTATGCCATTTCTCCATAACAGTATTTAACATTAGATTTTTTTTCTCCCTTTTAGGATGCCTCCATTGCCCACAGATTCCATATTATGAGAGAGAAACATCCAGAGAAATTCAACAGCCGGTAGGTGCCTATATGGTGGCTAAACCTTTGTGCAGTGGCAAAGACACCGTGTCACAAATGCTTCTGTATTTTTGTGAATGAGGGAGGGGATCTGGGTCTTTGTCTGTAAATGGATGGAAGAAAACAGTGTTGCCTTTGATTTTCCCCATATATGGATGTCTCCATAACTGAGCAGCATGCTGAACTCTTCTGCTATGGTTTGTGAGGCAGCAGGGCATTGGGGGGAGCTGGTGGAATGGGGAGGAGGCAGCGTTCCCTTTTTTTGACAGATGCCTCAGTTTAAGGACAATGAGCCACATGGGCTTCTTTCCTGGAGTTTGGGGCTTTTCAGAGTAAATCAGAGCTTTCTCTGGAGGACGCATGAAAGAAATGGGTTCACACTCCTCCATCTCTCTCCCTCACCAAGAAGGCAACCCCTTCCTGTCCATGTTGGCCAGAAGGGAAGGAGTTTGTCTCTTGCCTTCACTGTCTTGGTTTGCATCACTACCAGAATCTGCTTTATCATTTTCTGTAAAGTGTGAAAGCTACACTTATGCCTATACCTACATCTATATTTCTAGTTAGAAAATCTTATAAATTGAACTCAGACTTTTGGGTCATCTAGCATCATACTCATATGGATGGCTATAGACTATGTTTGATGCAAACACTACAATGACTTTTAATTTAAAGGGCAAACTATAGTCCAGGGTCTGGATTTCCCCTAGGAGCCATTTTCATGTGAGTTGTTCCAGAGCCCTTTTCCGCCACCTGTAGCTGAGATGCCTGTGGTTACTGATACTTGGGGCACATCAGGGGCCATGTCTGTACAGTAATAAAACATGTCTGAGGTTCCTTAACCAATCAATCTATCTGCACACTTTGTCAGAGTGGCATCAGGGTTCTTTGGTGCTGTTTACCTTCACATCTAAATAAATGAGACCCAGAGGCTTTGCCTTCCATAGAAACATTACTTGTAGGGCTTAGGCTGACAGTTATCAAATTGTTGTGTGAATTTCCCATGGAATTTACCTGTAGGGGAAAATTCTGTAGAAAAGAAACGGAAGCTGTTGTGTCTTCCAACCTGAAGAAACCAAACACAAAGGAATGCTTTGAGCTTGTTTTCAGATGTGTCATCATTTTATGGAATGACACAGTGGTTTCCTGTTCATCACAGTAAAAGAATCCAGGATGTTTCAGAAGTTTTCACTTAGTCACTTGAATCAGGCACATTTGAAAACATTTGCTGAGGATTTCCTTTAGAACGTCTAATTGCTCATCTAGACATGAAGTTTTGGCTTGGTAATACACCTCAGCTGGCATGTAGGCATGGCCCCCACTGTGGAACTGAGTAGAAGACAATTTGCTGCAGAGGCTATCCGAGGATGCCAAGGTGCTGAAGTGAGGGTGCTCCAGGTGGATATGGTGGCTTGGCCTGAAGGGCAACCCCTGGTACTGAAGCTGGAAGCTGAAAAGTGACCAGACTTAGCAAGTCACATGTGGGAACATGTGCAGCAGCAATCTATACAGAATGGGTCTTTGTGCACACCATGGTGAATCATTTGATTCTCAGACTTAAAAATTTGAAATTTGGGAAGGACCTCAGTGACCATCTACTGAAAGGAATTATCCACTAAGATGTATGTAGCAAGTGGCCATACAGCCTTGTTTTGAAGGGCTTCGAGGGTGGGGGGAGGGTAGGGGGGGAAAATCACCTCCCAAGACACCAATCCACTGTGAATCACCTGTAATTATCAGGAAGTTTTCCCCAACATTCAGCAGCAGTTCATGCATTGCTTCTGGTTTTAACCTTCAGGGCCCTACAACATGCCTGTTCTATTATATTTTCTCCAGTCCCTGACTCTTCTCTTCTCCCCCAAAACCAATCTATTCCAGTTCAATCCGAACCAATCCAATAAACATTTATTAAGCACCTACTGTGAGACAGAATAGGTGCTAAGCATTGAGTATTCAATGAATAAAAAGAAAGTCACTGACCTCCAGGAACTTATATCTCAAACATACTCATTTCCTTTCATGGATTCTTAGCTATCAGGAATTTGAGGGCTTCTTGAACTTCCTCCTCCTGACTGTGCTCTTCTGGACACTTTCCAGTTCATAAGTTCCCTTTTTCCATCTTGGTGCCCAGGACTGAATGTAATCTAACTCTGTATGAGTCTGTATGAGTCTGATATATCCCTCACTCTGCTGACCTGTGCTGAGTCTGAAATCCACTAAGACCCTTCAGATCTTTTTCAGAACAGCTGCTTTCTGCCCAGACCTCCTTCACTTTGAAGGCATGAGCTTGATCTTCTGCATGAACCAGATAGACTTGGCATTCTTCCCTATTCATTTTTGTATTGTTATATTTCATGATTGTGCCTGGAAAGGGCTATTGGAATCCTGACTTTGCCATTAATTGTGTGAGCTGTGCCACTGCATAGCCCGGTGCCTGGCTCACAGTAGGTTCTTAATGAATGTGTGCTAACTGGCTGGCTCCATTCAGTGTGTGATTATGCAATTAATATGGTCGTTTGTCTCTGGATATAAAGATGATGTTGATATGCCATCGAAAAGTCAGAGGAAGTATATTTCCAGTCCCTTAAAGGAGGCCAGCTCATTGAAAATATGATAGCTGGCATTATTCTTTGTGCCTCTAGCATCTAGTAAACAGTGGGTGCTTACTAGATATATGTTGGATGGATGGTGAATAATAGTTTATGTTGAAGGCATCTTGGAGACAAGAGATCAGGTAGAGGATCACATCTGACTCCTTGCCAGCAAGGAACTAGGGATAAAGTATTGTCTAGTGCCAGCAACCCTATCACCAGCACCCAACTAATATCTATTTGGAAGCATTCCCTCCAAGTCAATCTTATTGAAGTATGCTTGGTAGACTTAGGCCGTGAGGCGAATGTGAATTTGCAATGTGTTATACTGATAATTGACATTTATAAAATACTTTAAAGTTTTCACAGCATGTTATACTCAGTATCTACTGTGAACCTCACTCACAACAACTTTGTGAGACAAGAAAAATGGGTATTTTGATGTCTGTCTTATGGACTGGTCAACTGAGGCTCAGGATGGCCACGTGTCTTCCACATGATGCATATTCCCTGCCTTCAAGGAGCTTACATCCTAATAAGAGAATCAGCACATAAATAACTACATATATGTAGGAGAGAGTCTGTGTAAATGGAAGATAATATAATGGGAAGGGACTGGGGAAGTTGGGAGCATGATAGGGAGGGTCCTTAGGAAGGTAGTATATGAACTGAGTCTTGGAGGAAGTCAGAGAATCTGGGATATGAGGTCAGGAGGCGGTGCACCTAGTTATGGGGGACAATCAGTAGAGATGCAAAGGAGTGTCCATGTGAGGAACCCCAAAGAGGGCATTCTTAGTGGCCCACAGAGCAGGACACTGAGCAGGGAATAAAGTGTGAGTAGACTAGAAAGGTAGTGGCCATTATAAAAGGCTTTCAATGCCCTGGCGGTAGTAGGGAGGAATTGGAGTCTGATGAGTAGGGAGAACAGGGGCATGATCAGACTCTAGGCTTTAGGAAAATAATTTTGACTGCTGAGTGGAGACACCTGAGATGAGGAGCGTGATTGGAAGGGAGTGAGAGCAGTCTAAGAGAGGAGATGCTGGTGAGAAAAGAAGACATACATATGGAAGTTTTAGGCTCTTGTTACTTCCAGGATCAAATGGAAAATCCTCTGTTTGACCTGAAAAGCTGGATCCTTCCTTCATGCTGTCTTTCTTGTCTCGTTACTCCTTCCTTGTCTCCGCGTACCCTGTAATACAATGACACTGGCCTCTTTACTGTTCATTGGACAAGGTTCCCCGTCGCTCATACCTGCTTTTTCCCTGGCTGTCCCCCATGCCTGCAATGCTTTCTCTTCTTACCCCCATCAGCAAGCTTCTGAGATTCAGCTCCAATCTTCCCTACTGCAGGAGGGCCTTCCCAATTCATCTCATTGCTAGCACCTGCCTCTGATGTCATCTCCCACTTACATTATGAGTACCTTGCAGCACATTTTTTTTTCATGCTTTTCGCCACCTTGGGATATGAGCTCCTTGCAAGCAAGGGCTGTGTTTGCCTTTCTTTGTATGTCTACTACTTAGCACACTGCCTCTCATACAGCAAGCACTTGTTTTATTGTTGCAGACATAAGAATAAGACCTTACCATGTTGTGTATGTGGGGTAAGAATGTGGAGTCGAAGATAACACTAAAGTGGTGAGCCCCAGTGAATAAGAGGATCGTGATGCTCTTAATAATAATAATGTAGCTTCAGAGAAGAGCGGGTTTTGTAAGAGAGAAAATGAGTTCTCTTTTGGACGTTATGAGTTTGAGATGCCTATAAGAAATTTGTTTCAAGACATCTGAGAGGCAGTTGATGATGGTAAATTAGTGCTCGGGAAGAAGATTAGGGGTGGATTACATAGATCTGAGAACTACTTGCATGGAAATAATTGAAGCAATGGGATCTAATGAGATCACTAAGTGAGAAAAGTGGGGGTCATTCACCCGCAGTAGGTTTGACCTGGATGAGAATCATACAAAGGAAACTGAAAAGGAGTGGATGAATAAGTAGGGGGAGAAAAAGAAGAGAATGCCATCACGCAAACCTAGAGAGGAAAGTTTCTAGGAGGAGAGAGTAATTGACATTGTCAAAAGGTACAGAAAGATCAGCAGAGATGATGATTGAGAAAAGGCCATTCAGTGTGTCAATTAGAGCATCATTGTTAATTTGGAGGAAGCAGTTTCAATTACATGGCAATGCTGGAAGTAGACTGCCCAGGGTTTATGTGAGAATGAGAAGAGTGAGAGTTGAGGCAGTGAAAGTAGATGGCTTTCTCAAGGACTTCAGGCATGGAGGAGAGATGTGGGATGAGAGCTAATACCTAATAGTAATTGGATCATATGAAGGACTATTCCTTTGTTCATTCATTTGTTGGTTTTTAGGATAATGGATTCATGGGCACCTTTGTAGGGAACAAGGAAATCCAGTAGAAATGGTAAAAATTAGGATTCAAGAAAGGTTGGGCTTGATCAAAGGACATTGGGCTGGACAAGACCAGAGAACATATCAAGATGCATGTAGAAGGTTTTGCTTTGGCAAGAAGAAGGACTCCTTGTTGATGTAAAACATGGGCATAGAAGTAATGATGTCTAAGCAAGGTGAGAAGAGGGGGAGAGGAGAAAAGGATCTCATGGCAAATGGCCTCAGTTGTTTTCTTTCCTCTTTTTTTCCCCAGTGAAATATCAGGCAAGGTCCTCAGCAGAGAAGGGATGGTCGGAGGGGTGAGAAACCATGGAAAGTTTGAGAAGGATGAAAAGATTTGGAAAAGCCATTGTGATAATGGGACAGGGGATTGATTAGGAGAGTGTAAAGTTCTCCTTGCTGCAATGAGGGTCTAGATGAGATCATCTGGTAAGAACACAAATTTGTCGTGGACCCAGTGACCAGAGTTCAGTGATTTTTCACATACACAAACTCACCTGTGAAGTGTGTTCTTCCCAATCCAGTGCTTCTCCACACTGCTCTCCTAACATGGTTTACTTGGCTCCCAAGTTAAATGGGAAGGTTCAGGTGCCAGGAGTCATGCTTTAGCCTTCTCTCTCTCTTTTCTTCTTGCTCCCCAAGTGTCCAGCACAACACTGATACACAGGCAATTCTGGCTGATTGAATAATGATTAAAGCAGGTCTTTGGAAGAGAGGGCCAAGGGAAAGCAAACTGGGACACGTTCACTTTTGTTTGGGCTGTCTAACTAGGCTTAGGTGCTATGAACTACCCAAAATGAAACATGATCCCATAAATGTGGAACGACATTTAAGGAAGGACTCTCTCTTCTTCCAAGGACACAATTTTGACTGTTTGCACAAGGTCTGTAACACCTAGTGATGGCCATTCTTTTCAGTTCCAAAGGTGAATCCATTTTCTCTATGGCCCTTTTCCAGGTTTGCTGTAGCAGAGGCCAATTAGAGTTTATAAAAAGCCCTGCTAATAATGGGTGCTTCAGATTGGGCCTCTTGTCACAATAAATCATAGGCCATTAATAACAGTGAGGAGCGGGCTCACCTTGAAATTCATCTATATTTTAAAGAACCTGATGTTTCCAGCATTATCTTAAGGAAATTAATTACCAAAATATGGAACTCTGCTCTCTGTGCTTCGTATGACAGAGAGATTGGAAGAAATGGAAAATGGAATGACTTTTCTGGTGCTTAAGAGAACTCCGGTAGAGACAGATTACATGATATTCTAAAAAGAAATTTCAGTGTAAATCTAGGTGTTAACTGTGTGTGAGAAGCACATGCCTGAGTTTTCTTAACTGAGATGTTCCCATGCCCACTTGGATTTCTGACATAGGTGTTTGTAGTACTGGCATTTTGGACTCACAAAGCCAACACTCCGCGCTGTTGTTATTCCTGTGAGGATGGAAGATCATTTACTTTTTAAATAATGAAATATTGTTCATTATCACAAAATCAGGAGCTATAACCTAATATTTGGTCAAAATATTATAAAATTTAGTTTTATAGGAATGAGTAGAAAGTCTTATCCTGCTCTTAGTTTAAAAAATCAGTGCAAGATGAGGGAGGCAGCAGCTTTAAAAGAAAGAAAGAAAGAAAGAAAGAAAGAGGGCAGCTAGGTGTCATAGTCAATAAATAGAGCACAGGCCCTGGTGTCAGGAGGATCTGAGTTCAAATCCCAACTGAGACACTTAACACTTACTAGCCATGTGACCTTGGGCAAGTCACTTAACCCCAATTGCCCTGCCTTCACCCCTCCAAAAAAGAAAAAAAGAAAAAAAATGAAAAAAAAAAGAAAGAAAGAGATCTGGGCAGCTTAATGTACTACAATATACAGTACTACAAAGGACAATATGAGTCCCCTGTTTGACATCACAATCAAGACTCACATTCCAGTTTGGGGCCGATTGAGACCATGGGACCTTTCAGGAGCAAGCTATGGTGAGACTCCTGTTCTCTGTCTTGATTACACAGAACATGGAGGATTGGTGTCAATTCTGGATGTTTCAGTAGAAATAGTGACAAGCTGGAAAGTCATAGGAGTAACTGGTGCAGAATGAGATGCAAGGAACCACGAGTTGACTTTTTATCCCCAAACAGGAAGAAAGTAAGAACCAAGTGCTTTGTGTGACTCAAGAACAATGAATGTCCCAAGGACCTGTGCCAGAGGTCCAGCGATGAAGCCTGTTACTGACCTCTTCTGTGAGGATGGGCTCAAGGTGTACAATGAGACATGCCTTTCTGGACGTGGATAACATCTCCTGTGACTGTGCATGTTACAGGGGCTTAGGTGTCCTTCTTTCTTCCGTGTCCCCACCTCCAACACAAGGGGAAGAGGAAGAGAAGAAGCAGAAGTGATTTTTCTTCATTGAAAAGCCACAAAATTAAACAAAATAAGAAAAAGAAGAATACAAAAGGGGGCAGCCAACGTGCTGAATGGGGAGCAACCAGTTCTGGTTTGCTTGTGGATTGGGCCTCTGAGGTTCAATCCAGCTTGGAAATTCTGGGAAGGAACACAAGACACAGAATAACCCTCACATGGATCTTTTAACTCTTATTAATAATGATATCAGGCTCGAATGTTTGTAAAGACACACATATGGGTGGTCTCCTTGGATCCTAAGAACAACTCTGGGAAGTTGTTATTGTCTTCATTTTACAGACCAGGAAGTTTAAGTTATTGACATAGTGTCACGTAGCCACTAAGTGTCTGAGACCAGATTTGAATTCAAACTCCCTGACTCTAGGCTCAGTATGCATCTTCTGTACCACCAAGCTGCCTCACCTTTTCATCAAACTCCAAGAAACCATTGCCTTCTTGGAGGTAAGCACCCATTGGAAGTATACGGTGTGCATAATCAATTACTTATCATTCCCAGGGAGAAGAAATGCCCCCCCACCCCCGACCAGCCACTTCTTCTACACATTTAATATCCTCAATCACTTCAGATGGACTTAGGGTCAAACATGAGGCTGATTGCCCTTCTCTGTATGTCCTCCAGGTAACAGATGACCTCCAAAAGTGTTGCCAGCAACAGAATGGATCACAACACTCCAGAGTTCATCTAAGGAGGGTGGGCAAGCCAGGGATCTCTAGATTCAGTACCATATCCAATGAACTTTCCTGGAGGGCCATTTCACACTGATGTCCCTTACTGAACTCATGGGCCATGAAAACACCAAGATCTTTATCCAACATTCTCCCTCCAAGCCATGATTTCAGTCATGAACTTGTGACATTCCTTTCCTGAACCCAGGTGCAGGAGTGTTTGCTTTATCCTTATTATATTTCATTTAATACAATTAAAGTCGATCTTGTGAAGATCTCTTTGGATCTGTTTTCTGCCACTCAGTAAGTTAGTTACACCTCTTAACTTGGTATTGGGACAGGAATGAAAAATGTGCCTGTCCCTTTGTCTAAGTCATTGATAAAAATGCTGGTTTTCATATGACATGGAAGGTTTGGTGTTCAAAGGCGAAAGAAAGTACAAATTAACCCAAAATACAAAAACTTTGTACAGTGTATACCATTGTGACATCAGCAACATATATATATTACGAAATTGTAAATTGAGAAATTGTTAAATTAAGCCAGATCATTGGCTCAATTTCAAAGACTAGAAATGAAACATTCATGTAACTCTTTTCTACATGTATATTATTCTTCATTAAAAATAAATTTAAAATGGAATGTAGCCAAGCCCCATGGGATCCCAGGTTCCAAGCGAACATGGTAGCATGAATGACTGTTCCACATCACACCTCTCTTCCTGTTCTGAACCTACTGGATGGTCTAAGATCTAGTTGCCCCTTCAACATCTTTTCTACCACATCATGGAGTATTTGATCAAATACCTGGCTAAAACCAAGATAAATTACATCTGTAGCTTGGGCTAAGCTAACAGCTTGCTAATTGCTTTTTAAAAAGTTTACTTTTACCACAACTTATCCTTCCAGAAATTCCACTTGTTTCTATTCTAGTTGCTCACTGTCCATTTCTTTGGGTCCTGGAAACATTTTTAAACCTGCTACAAAGTCTAGGTAGTCAGCTGCTACATTAGGGGACTGAAGGGCCTAGAATATGATATTCCGGAGATCAAGGGAGCTAGGATTAAAACCAAGAATCACCTACCCAGCAAAATTGAGTATAATGTTCCAGGGGAAAATATGGTCATTCAGTGAGGTGGGGGACTTTCAAGCATTCTTGAAGAAAAAAGCAGAACTGAACAGAAAATTTGACATTCAGACACAAGAATCATGAGAAGGTAAACATGGAAAAGAAATCATAAGGGACTTATCAAAGTTGAACTATTTACATGCCTACATGGAAAAGTGATAATTGTAACTTGTGAAACTTTTCTCAGTATGAGGATAGGGGAAGGGAATACAAATGTGTATATATATATATATATACATATATATATATATATGTATACATACACATATGTCTATATAGGAGGGTATATATGTGTACGAATGTTACACAGTATGTCCATTGTGGAGATGTTCTGTGTAACTACACATGTACAACCTGTGTTGATATTTCCCTCCTTTCTATCCCGCCGTGCCCTTGTTCTGGCAAGACTCTTTAGGAACCCTAAAGCAGTACATCAATGCAGCTAGGAAAACACTTACTGTCTTGACATTTCCTAATCCTTGGACATTTTTGTGTAGATATTTATAGGCCTGGGTCTCACTGCTGGCTTCTTTCTTGCATTTTCTTTCTATGATCTTTTGGTATTAGAAGATCAGTTTTTCTCACTCTTTGCTTTCATAACATATCTCTTTATCTATGTCTACGCTCTTCTGTCTCAGTCTGTATCCTCTCTGTCTATAACTCTGTATGTATGTATGTATGTATGTATGTATGTATGTATGTGCATATGTATATATAAGAGACCTGAAAAGTGTAGGGAGAGGAAACAATAGAGGAGGCAGGAGTAAATCCAGGAGGAGTGGAGGAGTACAAATGACTTCTATTGGAGGCTCAGAGAGGGCCTCCCCAATTGGAAGAAGGGGGCGCAGAGGAGGAGACATCTTTCAGCTTGCCCAGGCTGCTTTGGAGCATGGTGGAGAAGTCCAAAGAGTGAAGAGTGCAGCCAGGATGGAGTGAAAGGGTGAGCTTGGTTGGCCTGGGCAGTGTGGAGGGGAGCTCTCGTCCTGTTAAACATCCGGCTCTTCTTGTTTTGAGATTATATATTGTGGTTATAAGATCTGTCACTTGCCTGCTTTCCTCTCTGCATCTCTGTGTTTTCAGTGTGCTCTGGCATGTCCCCACCTGCCTCAAACCTCCAAAGATCCCCAGCATCAAGTCTTGAGAGACTTTTCTCTTAAGTGCTAAGCAGTTTTTCCCCATTTTTTCAACTTTTGCAACATTTAGTTTACTTTACAAAAATTGAAATGTAAGTCCATCTGTTATTCTTCTCCATATGGGATTAGCCTCACAACGTAGGACATTTGTAGTACTGACAAAATAGGGAAAAACAAACAACTTTATGTCTATAACTGGATTAAGTGCCACAATCCTACCCTCTATGGGAGTTGTTCTAGGAGCCTTTTAATTCTCTGGATTTAGGTTCTGGCTGTATGATTGTAGCTTCTAAATGCACAGACAATTTAGACAACATTATGTGCATATCAGTTCTCTAAGTATGACCACAGAATGCAATGATTTCCCTTCCAGTCAAGGCGATGAACTTAGTGATGGGTTAGACTCCCACCAGTAATTGTGTAGTCTGCCTGTCAGCTCAGGAGAGTGTGCAATAGGCTGGATGCAACTCCCAGTCACTGGGATGAACTTAGTGGGTGATGATGCTGGAATGGAGAGTATGGCTTCCTCATTCACCCCCATTCAGCCCATTTACCCTGATTACTCACTGGCCTCTCCATATGCTTCTAAACTGGGGGCCAGCATCAATACAATCTAATTTTCTTGAGATGATGTCTATCTAATATAGCCCCTCTGTAGGATATTTTATTTCTTATATTAGGTCATGAACCTTTTTATAGGTTTTGAAGTTAAACTGTATGTATTGTGCAAACTTTAATTAATTAAAGCTTGATTGCTTTATTTTGGGGTTATCTTGGAGCAAAAAGGTCATCTAAGAAGAGAAAGATAAGGAGGGCAAATCAAAGTATTTATTTATAATGGTGGGGAAAGGGAGGAACAGAGTCTTAAGGCGTAGTGAAGAAACATTTCATTTTGTTTTAAATGGTAGAGCTGGAAGTCTCAGAAGACCATCTCACCCAAGGTGGCTCCTAATAAGATTCTTTATTACAATGTCCTGACAAGTGGTCACCAAATGTTTAATTAAAGACCTGCCAGAGCGGGTCCAATGACTTCCTGCTTCCATCCACTTGACTTTGAAATTGCTAGTTAGGGTTTTCCCTCGTTTATTCGAAAATGGCTTCTGCACCTTCTGCCCATCTGTCCTCAGGCTGTCCTCTCCACAAAGCAGAGCAAGTTGAGTTTCTTCTCAGGAAAGCCCTTCAAAGGCTTGAAGTACGGCCTGTGTGAGATGACTATAGCCCTTTGTGGTAGAAAGTGAAGTCAAGAGGGCGGTCTTCCAATAATGGCTGAAAAGTTGCCTGTTCTCAACAAGAGAAGATGACTGCATTTTCCTTTACCATTAAGCAAACCCCTTGAATTTAGTCAAAGTGAAAAGGGAAATTGCATCATGGATTTTAGCACTTAGAAGTGGGAACACCTAGTTCAGATGCTATCACAGACATTTGCTTCCTGCTTGGCCTGGTGTATATCCTTTGGTCGCTGGGTCATAGTTTCCACATTTATAAAACAGAGAAGGTGGATGCCCTGGAGGCCCTCTCACAGGTCTTGCAAATCTCAAGTTAGGGTGTGGGGAATTTGTGAGTCTTTTACCATCCCAGAAAAACCTTCAGTTTCAAAGTCTACCCCTGTACACTCCAGACTACATGTGGTATGGAGGGATCTGAAGCTGGGACTCAGGCGCTGTCTTGCTTTCTGCTTCATTGGGTTTTATTTCAAAAAGATAGAGAGAGAGAGAGAGAGAGAGAGAGAGAAATAAAGATAGAGATAGAGATGATACAGATATAGATATCTCACTATATATCAATATGCATATATCTATATCAATTGATAAATATCTATCTACAGAGAGATACATATACACACATGTATCCATATACATACATATACACACCTACATCTATGTACATACATACATCCAATGCATATATTATGCATATTTATGTATGTATATGCACACACGTGTGCCTATGTGTGCAAATATATGTGTATAGACACACATTTATACATATAAGTACTATAAAATATATGTGTCTATACACATATATTTGATAAATGGTCCTTCAAATATATTTATATCAGATAAATATACACTTTTTAGTCATGGTTAACAATTCAACTTTGTCTTTCTGCAGATTTTGTGGGAAGTGCACATGGAATCAGCTTTCCTCAGAATGTTATTTTGTCCAACAGGCTACTCTGAAGAGTTCTCTAGCTTTCACTGAGTCATAAATGCTCAGCATTAATGTTGCTTCTGAGTAGGACTATTTTTTTCAGTGATATCTGAAATAGTGAGACTCGTATGTGCACGTGTTAACCCCCATCCTAAGTGACACAAAGCCAAAAGAGATTCTGCTCCTGCCACCTTCTGTTATGGCACCTGACTTTACTTTTGCAACCATAAACACAATTAACTTAATATTTGTTAGGGAAACAGTTTCACCCTTTATTGAGCAATGTAAATTATTTTGATTCGTTTCATACTTCCCCATTATGTAAAAAAAAAATACCTTTTATAAACCATATCACTCACGTGACAGTTAAACATGGACAATATTTATTTTATTTTGAATAAACTTCTGGGAAAGCAGACCACCTAATTCAGCATTCCCACACCCCACCTCAGTGTTTGGCTTCCATGGGATGCTGGGTCCTTCTATCTACAGGGACAGTATGGCTCCCCATAAACCCAGGGGGGCACCTTGTGGCAGCTGGAGGAAAAGGGTGGGGTCACAGAGGACCTTGCTGAACAGGAGAGGATTTGCTCACCTGAGTAGTGTCCTCAGATGGTCAGTTCTCCCTGCCTGGCTTCCATACACAAGCTCCAAAGGATCAAGTCACATCTTAAACAGGGGGTCTAGAATTCTACCTTGTAAGGTCACTTGGAGCTCGTTTTTGTTTAAGAACAATGAAATCCATGGTAGGTTGAGCATAATAGATGGAATGTTCTTGAGTCATAGGTCACCCATCTTGCACACCTAACAAGCTGGCATTTATGAAGCCTGGCTATGATCGTGCCACCCTTCCTTGAGCTGATGAGGAGGAGGACGATAATGATTATGGTGGGATGATGGTGACAATAAAAGCATTTATTGTGCTTCAAGATTTGCAAAGCACTTTATAAGTATTATCTCATTTGAGCCTCACGGCTGCCCTGCTAGGTCAGTGCCATCACAGCCAGCGAGGAAACCGAAGCCCAGAGACTGAGCAAACTGAAGGTCACCACCCTTCTGTTTCTGAGGTTCAACTTGAGCTCTTTTCTTCCTGACTCCCCCTCCACATTTGAGCCACTGCACAGCCCAGCTGTCCAATGAGGGCTATTGTGAGCCTCGAAGGAGACAATACATGTACCACCATTTGGGTACCGTAAGGAACCATGTAAATGCCAAGTCGGCTATATGTAGTAAGCCCCTATTACACGTGCTGGGTGCTGGAGATACAGGAAAGGCAAACGACAGTGCCCAGGGTCTGCCTTTGAGGAGGAAAAATGGAAAGATGTATAGACAGGAGAAGTAGCTGGGAGATGTCTTTAAAGAAAAGTTCTACTTGTAGAGTCATTTAAAATGTTTGTTGATACATTTTATATTTTTGTCATAGGTTTTTTAAAATTAAAACTCAAACTTCTGATCCTAGAATTGAGGTGTCCCATGTGACAAAGAAAGGCAGATAAACATGTCACCAACACGGTGACCATACGTGGTAAAGTTTTCACCATTCAGCTCCCATGATTGCCACCTCTGAAGAACAGGAGGGCGGAGGAGCACTATGTCCCTTGGCTCCCCCACTCCTGGGATAGGATCTGCTATTTGTCACTTTCTAAGGTCCTTGCTGAGAGTTTGTCAATATCACCTCCATGCAAATCATCCCAATGTTGCTTCCACTTGAGGATGAGCATCAGTGCCAGACTTTGCCTATGATTTTCCATGACTTTGCATGTGATGTGTGCCAGAGGGGACGTTTCCATATGGAGCAAATAAAGCTTGGGGGTGAAGGATCAATCAGTGGTGGATTGTGGGGCTCCCGTAGGATCACACTGAGGGAGCGACCTTAGAGATCAGGGCCTCCAAATCTACCTAAAATATCTGAGATGAGGAAATTGGTACATGGAGAGGGGAAGTAGCTTTGTTAGGATTACACAGCTACTCAGGAGCAGGCTCCAAGTTTTCTCATAGTAAATGAATCCTGCCTACTTTCTGAACCCCAGGCTTTTGACCAATGGGGTCCAATTTGAATGGAAAGCAGGGTCACTTAGCTGTCCTTTGGGATCTCTGCAGGCTGCCTGTGGACTTGGGGGTGGTTGGAGCAGGCTCCATGCTAGGTACCACTGCTTTAGACTGTCCATATCTCCATACCTAATTAAGAGCGCTGCCCAGGCATTAACACTTTAGGAAAAGTTATGAAAGTTAAAGAAAAAAGCAAATTAAACTATTTCACCTCATTTATAGGTCAGAAATGTGTCATCATTTTGTTTCAATTAACCAACAAAATAATTATTCCTAGTGGAAGAATCCAGGTGTGTGGAGGAATCACAAATGCCATGTGGGCCACAGTCCCCAGTCAAGAACGTTGGTTAAATTAAAGAAGCATTTATACAGTGCCTACTGTATACCAGGCCCTGAAACTATGAAGATAAAAACATAAATTAGTCTTTGTCCTCAAGGAACTTGTGTTCTCTTGGGGACGCCAGGCTGCACACAGATAAATAAAAACCATATCTCAAGCCACAGGGTAATGAGCACTGCTATGGGTCAAGGAAACCCTTGTGGAAAATGAAATCCCTGAGCTGAGCCTTGTAGGAAACCGCGGATTCCCAGAGTGAAAGGAAGAGGAGGTAAAGACATTTCAGAAGTAAGGTGGCACCTGTATCAATGCATCAAGAAGGCAGATGGAGGATCAAGGGCAGAGAACTACTACAAGTTGAGTTTGTCTCTGACATGAAACATGTAGGGAATGAAAGAAGCTGGAAAAACAAATGGGAACCCAATTATAGAGAGGCTCAGATGCCAGACTGAGGGCTTTGTGTTGGACCTTAGAGGCAATAGGGAGCAACAGAAAGTGTTTCAGGAGGAGAGGGATGGGCTCCAATGATTCTCATAGGATTTCCCCTAAATCTGTTGTAGTTTCAGCTCCATTTTCAGTCAAGGTCCATTTCATTCTTCCACACTACTTCCTCTACCGCTGTTTCTCAGAAATGTTTCTTCCAGTGTTTTGCAGAATGGGAAGGACTCATCACTTAATCTATGAGGAGGAGGGTTAGTGTCCTGGGCATATTTTTCAAGAAACCTTTTAGGATGAATATACATAATACCTCCAATAATTCCCAATGGGAGTTGACCATTGTTTACTTTCCTGTGAAAGAACATAAATGCACACTTGAATGCCTGCTTGGTTGGAGATCACTGTGTGTCTCCAGTTGCTAGAGGCTGTAGGATGTAGCCAGCCTGTTCCACCAGAAACATCAGCATTCAGACTGATGGACCACCCCACAGAAGAGTCAGCCTTGTGGTATGGAGGCCAGAAAGCAAACACATAAACAAGGAGAATTTCAGCTATGCCAAGAGGTATGGCTTCTAGGAGTCAGAAGGCCACAGTCCTCATGCCTTAGTTAAACTGCAACTGGAGATCAACCACTTTCTGGTGCTATGGATTAGGGAGCTTCTGGGTAAGTGGGAGATTGTCAGAGGAAGTCTGCCAGGATAGTTCTGGGCTGCAAGCACTGGGACAAAGGGGGTCAGTAAGTCACCAAGCACTTTTTACATACCTACTATGTGTCAGATCCTGTACTGACGTCTAGAGATACAATAAAAGGACAAAACAACAACAAACATCGTTCCTGTCCTCAAGCAACTGACAACTAGGTGGGAGAATAAATATAGAGTTCCGAGTTTAGAGTCCAGAAGATCTGAGTTCAAATCTTCCCTCAAAGACTTGCTAGTTGTGAGACCCTCAGAAATCATTCAGCTTCAGTTTCCTCATTGTAAAGAAGGGAGTCAGACTCAGTGGTCTCTAACCCTGCCAGATCTATGTCTGTGATCTTAGGACTTTCTGATGCGGGAGAGAACATGGAAGTAACTACACACTAGATGTCTGCAGGACAATTGGAAGGTAATTTCAGAAAAAAAGACACTAGCAGTGGTGGGGGGAGAAGGAGATTGGGAAAGGCCCATTGCAGAAGGTAGGACTGAACTGCCTTTTGGCAGAAGCTAGGAAAACTAAGAGGCAGGGTGAGGAGGGCGAGCAGAGGACCACTCTGCAGAGGGATAGCAAGAAGGTTGTTGGAAGAGCTGGATGGCAGGTCCTTCAAGAAAAATACGGTATGAGAAACTGAGACGTGTCTGTAAGGGCCAAGCAGAGGACTTCCTATTCCATCTTGGTGCTTATCAGAAGGCACTAGAGTTCATTGCATATAGGAAGCTCTAAACGGGTACATTTGGAATTAACAAAAGGGCAACTCTAACAATTAAGGTTTTGCCCAAATGGAATGGCTTCCCTGAAAGGCAGTGAGCTCTCGCTCATTGGAGGTCTTCAAAGTCCATATGGCGACCTATAGTCGGTAATGCAGAAATGATGCTTCTTTTTTCATGTATGGGCTGGACTAAATGACCCTAGGTTCCCTGCCATCAATTAAATTCTATGCATCTGTGATATTCCAGACAGCATAGAGCAGAAGTCAGAGTGAGCTGGGCCAGGCTTATACTCCCTCCACAGAGGCTAATTACGATAAGCTAGTCTCCTCTCTCAGGTGATCCCATGGCATAAATAATTGGATCTAATTACTAATTGGATCAATGTCTTATTCTTCTACCTCTGGGGCACCAAGTAACAGCTCCTCTTTGCAAGTGAATCTCTGACAATACTAACATGCTCAGGGTTATTTTTTTTTTCCATTGACCATAATTAATTCTAAAACCTAAAATTTCAGCAGCTGATTCACACACGCATGGTGGGAGTAATGAAAATACACATGAAACAGTGCCTTGTTGGCCATCTGGGCTAATGTTCTCCATGAGTCTGTATGAATAATTCTGTTTTGACTTGGGGGCACTCTCTCCTTGGAACACTATTTGTCTTAGCTGTTTAGGGGAGCCAATCGGCACTCAGGAAGAGACCTCACTAGAAACTTAGCTGTTGTAGAAGCTTATTGATCAGAAGGAAAGAACAGAGTCTATGCCACATAGCAGTCTCTGGCCCTGGTGGAGGCAGCCACAGCAGGTCCTGAATCTGCAGGCTAATCGGGCCCCCCCTACATTTCACATGCCTGGTTGCTGATGTGCTGAGCCATCTCTAAGCAATTTGCATGTGTATGGGGGTGGGGTGGCAGAGGATTGGAGCACTCACCCTATGTGCCAAGCAGCATTGTGCCCCTGGTGGAGAGAAGCTGTATGCCCTGCAGGAAAATACTGTGAGTGTACCTAAGGGGCCTTCTGACATGGTTTTTTCTTCTTAAGCAGAAACATTAAGGAGAGGCTAACTTACCATAAGAGAGAAATTACTCTTATCTCTGTGATAAGCTAAAAGGAGACAACATTTATAAAGCATTCGACAAACCTTAAAGTGCTAATTGCTATTACTGTGATTATAACGTCTACTGATCATAACAACCATCCTCATCACCATAGTGCTGTAGGATTCAAGGAAAGCGAATTCCTAGTTTGTAAAAAATAAAAGAAACCTAAGTGGAAAAGCTATACTTAGAGCATGGATCTTGAGATACTCATTCTCCAGTGGCCCTGGACTTCCTTAATTCTGTGTCCTCTTCAGTGATGCAGATCACAGCCCATCTCTGTCTGCTTCTGCAAGCCCCATGTGACTGTCACTCATGCCCTCCTATACATTGACCACAGGGGCACACACACACACACACACACACATGCTACAAGCCCTCCTCACTTTCTCCCTGTGTCACATGGGTACCAGTAAAGCTCTTCAGATTTCTGACTGTCTCTTCTTATTGTCCCGGGATCAGCCCATTTTCTCTTCCTTTCACAGTCCCTTGATGGCATCCTTTACTCCTCTTCTTTGGAGGTCCTTGTTGGTTCTATATTGCAGTGGTTGACATCCCTCCATGCACTCTTCCATCTTCTGGGGGGCGGTGTATGCCTTTTGTTGTGTGTGTCCATGATGCATCATATCTCATTTGCTCCACAGTAACACTCTTCAGTTTAGTTGAGGATTGAAAAGAAGGACCCTAACTATCATATGAGTATTTCATAGAATCAGTGAAGCAGAACTACTCCTGCCCTCCCCACTATTGCTCCTGAGAATCACAAACTTGGGCTGTATCATTGAAACAATCTGATCCAATTCCTGGCTGCAGCCTGAATCTGCTCTACAGCACTCCTTTCAATGGGGCCATCCAATTTTGCTTCAATATCTCTAAGAATGGCAAAGCCACTTTCTCACAATTCAGTTTGCTATATCTTAGACAGGTCCAATCATTGGGAAACTTTCTCTGTAAATTGAACCCCGGTTCCTTCCATAGTACTTCTAAACATCTGTCCCAGCAATGACCTTGAGGCCAAGGAGAAAAAAAAATGGAATGCCTTTTCTACAAAAAAAGCTGAATAAATCATTGAAGACACAGGTTGTATTCACACTACCCTCCCTATGATTTCTTCTTTGGAGTTAAACAGCCTTTCTCCTGGTGTTTTGTGGTTTATGCTCATCTCCATATAGGCATACTTCATCTGCTCTCACAAAGTATTTTGTAACTAACTCTATACTATTTATTCCAAGTCGCTAATCAAGAAAGTTAACATAATTAACAAAATATATAAAAATGAGATCTTTATATGAGATATATAAAGGACTCATTTTTGTCATGGCTTTTAATACATAAGAATGGAAATATCCAATTGCTTTTAGTGGTAGAGATTAAGACGTTACTTAGAGTGGTAGTAACCCTTTGTAAGAAAAAAAAATGTATCTACTGTGTGCTGGATATTGGAGACATGAAGCAAAAGCAAAATGATCCCTGCCCTCAGTGGTCTCGTATTCTCTTGAGAGGCATACACCAGAAACATAAACATATGAAAGGCAGGTAATTGGAGAACAGAGAATACATTCCTCAACCTGGCAAGGTGGCAAACCTAGGGATCAGGCAAAAGTGGGTCCCCTTGTGATTTGAGGTGCCATGTTTCTCCAGTCCTCCACTTGGCTTTCCAGGTCCTTTTTCCTATAAGCTTTCATGTCTAAGGTCATAGAATATTTATCTGGAATATTAATTTGAGATGAGATATTCACCAGAGAGGCTGGATTGTTGTTTCTAGTATAGGCTAAAACATCCTAGAATTGTGACAGAAATACTCACCTAACCCAGAGTTACTCACCAGGTTAGAAATTCTTTACTTCCTTTGACTTGCAAAGAGACAGACTAACCCACCCTATTTCTGTGGCATTTAAAGATTTAGCTGAGGAAGCTCCAGCGAGTGTTATTGTGCCCATTTTAAAGGAAAGTAAACTGAGATCTGGAGAAACAAAGGGACTTGCCCAGGTCTATGTCTCTGACATACAGGACTCTTGGTTGGGCCCCTTCAGAACCCAGGTCAGTCGAGATTTTTACTACAAAAGCAAAACAGGTTTGCTGTGCTAAACAACACTAATGGCAACAATGCAAACCCATCCTTTTTAAAAAAATAAGGCAGCTTTATCCAATAATAATACATCAGCCCTTTGTCAGAAATGAGATTTCTCATAATTGGCAGAAAGTAAAATGAATCCAAATGAGCTCAGCTCTGGTGACGTCCTTTGATTGCTCCAACATGTCTCCCATTCTGGATACTCTCTGCTTCTCTCTCTCTCTCTCTCTCTCTCTCTCTCTCTCTCTCTCTCTCTCTCTCTCTCTCTTTCTCTCTCTCTCTGTCACACACACACACACACACACACACACACACACACACACACAGAGTGTCTGTCAAGAGGCAGCAGAATCTTAATAACCAAAAACATTATGAGTTACCAAGCAGTTGTCCTAATGGTTCAGGTCTTGGGAAATCACATTGCCCCTGAAGTTTGAGCCAGAATGCTATTTTCAGTTCTGAGTGCCTGATTTTTGTTGTTGTTGCTGTTTTTTAACAAGCATTTATTAAGCATTTATGTGTCAGGCACTGTGTTAAGCACTTTACAGACATTACTTCATTTGACCCTCACACCAACCCGGGAAGTAGATGCTATTCTTATCCCCATTTTGCAGATGAGGAAACTGAAGCAGAGAGAGGTCAACTGACTTGTACAGGCTCACACAACTAGTGTCTGAGGCAAAATCTGAACTCAGCTCTTCCCAACTCCCAACTTCCCAAGCCATTGTTCCATCTAGCCTGATTCCGGCCTAAACTAGAGGTGAGGAACCTGTGGCCTCAAGGCCTGTAAGGATCTCTTTGCCATTTTCAGAGTTTATGATTCTAAGTCAAAATCTGGATCTGCCCCACCACGAATAGGCCCTGACTCATTATATGACGTTCCACTCCTAAAACCAGCAATCACTGAGAGCAAGGAAGATGGATTTCTGCAAAGGCCTCTACTCTTCAAACTCTTTAACTCAGGTTTCAGAGATGAGATGTGAGGCTCTTCCAACCCTCTGTGTGGTCTGTTAGTGGAGGGCACTGGGTGCCTGATTTTAAGGGGATCATCAAACGGCAGAGCTTGGAGAGGGCCACGAGACTAGTGAGTAGTTAATGTTTAATCAATGGTTAAGTAAATGATTAAGTTACTGTTGTGTGGAATCCATCCCTACTGCCTTAATATTTCTAGCTTCTGCCTGCAGCTTCTGCAATTTCAGTGAACTAAAGAGCAGGATGAGACAAATAGTCAGAGTGAGGATGTAACTCAGAAGAGAAAAGATTAAGGGAAATCACCAAACCCAAATACTTTCGAAGTTGTCCTGGGTCCAGGGGTTTAGGAAAACAACCACCAGCCACCAGTTGAAGTGACCTAAGGTGCAAGTGATGGTCCCAGCTCCAAGTCAGCCTCTGCCACAACGTGCGCCAGGGCTTGTCTTGTTCGAGTCATGGCCCCTGATGCCAGGGGGATGCAATGAGACACCTTTCCTTAGAATAATGCTTTCAGACGCTTAAAGTGTCTGGAGTTACCCAACCTGAGTTCTGAAAACATATTAACAAAACAAACAAAAGGAAAAGGAAAACAATTTTATCACAAGAGCCCCTGACTCGGACCTCGTACAGCCCTTTGCTTCGCATTAGATAAACACACTTACCGTGCCATGTGGATCATTAGATTCATCTCCTTTGGGTGTTATCTGCCTGCTGCTGTAGGCTTCAGGAATGCAGAGGCCATTGCTTTTCCAAATATGCCTTCTCCCTCCGCACCTAGTTACCATGCATCGTACAATAAATGTTCACTGAAAAACACCCAGTGGAATCAGGCTTAACACAACTGTCTAAATAGAGTTTCCAATAAGAGGATAACAGACTCTTCATGACTGGGGGACGAGGCAGAGGCTGGAGGACCATCTGTCAGGGACACTGACACTCAGAGGAGTTGGGAAAAGATGACCAGGAAGGTCAATGTCAGTGGCTGATACTATCATTCTGAGAGCCTGCGCTTTTTTCATGAACCAAAGGAAAAACCACCCATCCCCAACCTTGATTTGGTTATATGTGGCTGGCAATCTCCATGATCAACTAGATTTAAATCTCCTGTTTCCCTGGAGGCTAATCCCCTTTTTCTCACTGAAGTCAAGTTTAACAGGCCACAGAAAATAGTTCCTCATTGAAAAAAAAGCTGGACTCCTTCCTGGCATCCACAAAAACCCTGAGCTTGTCCAACACATAAGTGAATGGGAATCTCAGCTATTTATTTTGGCACTGACCAGTATCTTAATATGTGCCTAGTGTCTTATTCTAGAATGCAAATGACAAGCTCAGGAGGCCATGTGGCATCTAGCACAACACCCTGAGGTACTGATTGCTCAATAAAGATTATATGGGCTGATTTTTATTTTACTAAACCACTCTCATTAGAATAAAATAGATTTCAAAATCATAGGATCTTGGTCTTGGAGACCTCCCAGAAACAGTGGGGGGAGGAAGCAACAGAAAGAGACAGAGAAACAGAGACAGAGACTGAAAGAGAGAAAGAGATGAACAGAAAGAGGCAGAGAAAAGGAAGGAGAGGACAGGAGGCAGGAGGGAGGGGAAGAGGGCAAGGGAGAGGATGAGGGGGATTCTCTCTGATCTCTGTCTTGAAGATACTATGAATTTGAAACCTCTGCTCCTCCCTTCCCCTTCCTCCTTCCCTGCTCTGAAACCAATCCTAAAGTCAAGACATGTCAGCATCTCCCCTTGGGTGAGGGGAGATGAGTCCCCTTGCTTACTTGAGGCCTAAGCATCTTTACTTAGCAAGATCATTGTTGGGACATCATGATTGTAAGGTAATTAAGAACCAAAACCCTTTATTTTCTTGCTTTCCAACACTTCAGTGTGGGTCCCATCCATACCAACCAATGTTTCTTAAGCACCTATTATGTGCAAAATTCTGTCCTAGGTTCTGAGACTATCCAAATGGCGTCCATCCAGAGGCCACACTTGGGACTGCTATAGTGGGGTCCAGGATACCTAGTGGAGGAGTCAGCCCTCGTAGCAAAGGGAGTCAGAAAAGGCTTCATGTCATCCACTGGCAGTCAAACGGGGCAGTTGGAGCCAGGCAGCCCACGGCAGCTAAGCACAATGACAGTCAAGATTCAAGCTGCGCATAATGCCGCTTTGGATTCAGTGGAGACTTCAGACACCACCTAGTTTAAGTCAATTCGGTTTGATCCAGTAAGCCTTTACTAAGTGCCTACTGTGTGCAGGGCAACAAGACAAAGAAAGGGGTTTGAATCATCACTGTGACTGCCTCCAGCATGGCAGCACCTCTGCCTCACAAAGGAGCCCCTCCACTTGGACACCACTTAATGGCTGGGTGGGTTTTGTTTTTCTGCTTAATGGGTTCACATCAGAGACCATGGCTTCAAGGTCAGTCTGTCTTACTCGGATCACTCACGATTCTCAGGGGAGTCCCTCCCCTTCTGATTTCCTTATTTTTCTCAGAGTTGTCACATTGTTCTTGCTAGACCACAGGATTAAAAGTTTTGGCTTTTCATTGATTTTTATCCTGTATTTTGCAGCCTCACTTCTCTAGCTCCTGCCCATTGCTTTGCTGCCTCGTGCCCTGCACTGGACTCCTATCAATGACCTCCTAAATGTCCCTGTCCCTGCCTCCAATCCCCTGCCCACACTGCACTGCCCTCAGGTAGGTCCTCACACAGTAACAAGTCCTCATGCCATGCCTCCCCTTTAAAGCCTTTATCAACTCCCTATTACCCTGTGGTTGAGTCTCAGCTCCTTAGCTTCCCCCTCCAGGCCTGCTCAGGTTAACTGTCCCCCACCTGCCTTTCCCAGCTTCCCCCACCTTGAAGCACCATTAGCCTTGCAGGAAACTCCAGTTCTAGACCCATTGGTCCCCAGGTCCATGTTAGGAATTTGGGCTGTCCCAATATTTCTTATAACATTTTAACTTTTTACAACATCTCTTTTTCTCGGTTATCATAGATTCTTCTACCCTAAACATGGGCTTACCCCCTACCTACCTAAAAAATAAACTTCTCTGAAAATCTTCCTTTGTGTTGAGAGTTCTCCCATCTGTTCTATCACCAAGGGCTAAAATGAAGTCACAGAGTTCTTCCTGCCCCCAATGCTACCACTACCCAAACACTGGACATCTCTGACTTCTGTCCCCTTCTCTACATTTCTGTGATCCTTCTTAGCCTAGTCGAGCTTGTCTTTGTGCTTTGGTTGTGTTGGGCCAGTAACTTGGAAGGAGGAAGAATATTGTTGTCCAGAAAATCATTAGCAGATTTTAGTTTTCCACATGACCTTTCTGGGAGGTAGAGTAGGACAGAGATTAGTATCCCCAGTTTACAGATTAGGAAACCGAGGACCAAAATAATGATGTGACTTTCCTAAAGTCACAGAGTTTACGACTATCAGACCTGGGATTTAACCCCAGATCTTCTAACTCTAAAAATGTTCCTTATATTCAGCCATAAAAGAAACAGGACAGGAGGCGCACGAAGTAGAAGCCTCTAAGCCCAGGCCTTGCCTTCTCCTCTCCTTTCAGCTCTTCGGTCCGTGTTGTGGGGCCCCTTTAAAATGTAATCTCCCTGAAGGCAGAGGACATATTTATCTTTTTGTTGTGGTTTGGATTTGCACCCCCAGTGCTTAGCATAGCACATGGAACACAACAAGTACGGCTTTAACTGGGTGTGAATTTGTTTGGTTCATTTCTCTAGACCTGCATCTATCCCGATCTTCATTTCCTGATCCCAAGACTTGCTTTGTTTTCCTTCACACACATCTGACCCCAGGTGCAGGGGAGGGCCCAGGGGTGTAGGGCAGCTTTCAGTAGATCCTAGGTTGGGTAGCTGTAGGACATGAATTATTTTGTGAGGCTGAGGGCAACCTGAGCATAAGTGAAATGAGGAGTAAGGAAGTAAGCTGCCAATGGTTGAAGTCCAAGAGAGACGAGGAAGACTGAGGTTTCAGCCTTGTGGAGCAGGCAGGAAGGGCTGGGGTCAAGGACACACATAGAAGTGTTGGCCTTGAGAAGCAATGGGGACCCCTCTTTGCAAGAGACCCTGGGAAAGCAGAAGTGAGGAGCACTCTAATCTCGTCAGAATAGACAAGCATGATCAATACATAAAATTCCAGAAAGACACTTCTGCAGTCATGCAAAGCAAACGAGGCAGAATCATCAGAAGGGATTTCCCAATGACAGACCTCGAACAGTAACCTATTTATGTCTAATCGTGGTTGTCTCTAGGGGAGTGATAGGAGAATGAAAAAAAAAAGATAACTTTACTATTTATTTAAAAGGAATAGCAAGTTGTATCTAATACATTTGCAGTTCCATGCACAATCATCTTTTTTATTATACTGCATTATGGAAATGCTTGTTTTATTCCATGAATTAAAAATAAAATAAATAAAACAATTCAAAAAAGGGAAAAAACTGAAAACTGATGGGAACTTGCGAGGAGGGACAGAAAAGTTGTAGTTCTTTAAAGTGCAAAATTAATTTATACATAAATATTCAAAAAGGAACTGTGCTTGTACTGATGTCCAATGTTAAGCATTTAGTAAAACATTTAATTTTTCAAATGCACCAAAGTTCAGGGCATTGCTGTCTCTAATGTCTGGTGGGGATTTCTTTGAAAATAGCTCCCGGGCTCTGAGTTCTAGGAGAATTTAGAGTCATTGTTGAAAGCTTGATGAGCCTCAGATTTGTCTGTTCAAATCATATTTTGCAAAGAAGTAGCAGAAAAAAAAGACTGCCATAATTTGCATTTGGTTGCCGTTTCTCTATGTACCTTCCTCATAAAGCTTTCGATTTCCGTCCAATTTTAAAACATGCCCAAAGAAAGTCATCACAATTTATTAATTCTATTTACTGTGGCTTCCATGGACAGAAATCAAAGAAGAACCTGAAGTGCTCAGAGGCCCAGGCCCTGAAGACCTTGGAAGATGCTCCCTACTCAGGCTGCCCAGCTAGAACTGGGCCTTGGGAGCTCTGGCCAATAAACTGTGGACTCCTGGCAGCGTTTCAGTCAGACCTGGGGCTGAGGCCAGCAGAGGGCTCTGGTGTGCATGTGTCCACTAAGGTGATCAGGGCGTGCTCCAAGGGGCTTTCCTGTAGGAGGCAGAATCCTTGTTAAGTCTGGATTTCATCATGGACATTCGGGGAGGTGTTAACATCCATCATCCCTTTCTTTGCCAATTGGAGCTTTATTTGCCTTTGAATGTCACCCAGATTGAACTGTGTGTGTGTGTGTGTGTGTGTGTGTGTGTGTGTGTGTGTGTGTGTGTGTGTATGTGCACGTGTGCTGGGCAGGTCAGAGGCCATCTGTGCACTCAGAGCACACCCACTAATTAAAGAACCTAGGGTTCCATCTGCTGAACTTCCTCACTTGGACTCTGGCGTCTGAAAGGCATTTTGCTTCAGGCAGACTCCAAATCAAGGGGTCTTCCCCCCTGTCTAATCCCATCACTACCAATAATACCAGTGCTGACTTATCTACTAGATTGTGACTCAGATGTAGAGCCAGGGATGTGTCCTCACCTAATGAGCATGGGTCCCAGACTGAGAGTTTGAGATCCAGGGAAACAGAAGTGTGAATCTCCAGAGATGCGGGTGGGCCCCTGACCTCCCTTCAGGACCACAAAGCTCTTCTCTCCCTCACTCTGTACAGTTTTCCTTGAAAGGGACTGAATGTCTTTGTAGAATCATATTAGAAAAATACATGGTGAGTAAATGGTTTGGGATTCAGGTCTCCGTTGGTTTGTTTACCCCTCGCATTCTTACCCAGGTTTGGAATATTAAGAAATTACTGTTCTCTATGAGTAAAAGTTTGACTTTTTCAACACTGGGCTGGTGTCGGATCCTCCAGTGAATACGTGGGCTGGTAATCCCTCACAAAGAATAGTTTGCCCGTAATTTGGGGTTCTGTGGAGTTCCCTTTTAGAATCACTTGGCTAGTCTACTTTCCATCTTCCTTGGAGTTATGTGCTGGGCAAATCTCTGGAATGGTCCATTGTGTGGGAGGGTTTGATAGGAAACATATTTGCTTCTTACAGTTTAAAAAGCATTTAATTCTGCCATTTGTACTTCATGATCCAACACAATGAATGCTTAATAAACCGTTCAAGAAACTGTGGGCAGTTAATTTTAATGTGGAATGGTGTGAGGGGGTCTTCTCTCTTTGCTTCCTACAATGAAGCTTAGCACAATTTTATTTGCAAAGATGATGGTTATTTAATAAAGTGACAAACTGTCCCACTGATAGGCTACATTAATTTGCTTCCAAAGCTGTTCCTTGTGTTCCATAAGAAGGTGATAATTAGCTTTGCAGATTAGAATGATGCGCTCCCACCACTTGGGTGGATGCTTGTTAAAATATATTTTCCCCTTTAGATAAACTTCAAAATAATTAAAACCTGTAAAAACTATTTCTCTACATGGTCTTTAAAATGAATCCAGCTAAGCTATCACGGTCGTCTTAAGCCAACAGGCCTCTTGTAAAGGTTAACATTTGACAAAGACTATGAGGAGTGATTAAGTCATCAGTGAAAGCAGGAGGATTAGGCTTTGCTGGAACACCTACAAGCCAACCCCAGGCTCATTCATATCCTGATTTAATTTCTTCCACTGTCATTACTGATTGTACCATTTAATTTTTGATAAGTCGCATGAAATCATCTTGTATGTGTAAATTAACACCCTCAATTTTCATTGCTGTTGAGAGCACAAAATATCGTCAAGGATACTGCAAGTGATTACATTTCCATATTATCCTTACATTAAACACGAATTAAATGAATTTATCGATGCCACATCCGAGTGCCTAAGAGCACCATATAATAAGAATGTTTTTAATTTAGAACAGTAAAAACACAGTTTGTAAAAAAAAATAAACATGGAGTGATTTTTTTTTTTAAGCCCAATCCTTTCATTGCCTTGGGGCTGGCAGGGGTACATTCCCTGAATTTGTTCAACCATCCTGTAATTCCTTAAAGCCTGTCTGCTTTATGTTTGCATAACTATTGGGAAATCCTTTTCCTTTAGAGTCTGACAATATTTAAAAAAATAATTCTTAAAATCTATTTCTTGTACCAAAAGATGGAATACTCTGCCTTCAGCAGACAGACACACAATGTGTGAAGTGGTCTTACTGAATTATTTTAATAGGATTAAGAATGGTTTAGAACACAGAAAACTCAGAGCTGGGGTTTCAGAGAAGTGAAAAGTCACTTCCATTGTAAGAGAGGTGGCCATAAAAAGATGGGGTAAATGTATTATTAGAAAGGTGCTTACTGAACTTTTAAATAAATATTGCTAAGTAATCACATGAATTCCACCAGACTGTATCATAGCAAATTCACGTTCTTTCTGTGTTAGCATTACAGTTCATCCCATTTTGTGTTTGATGAGGAAGAGATGTGAGCTTATTTGCCTGTTTGGGCTAAGACCAAAGTTAGTTTTAAGGACTTAGAATTGTTTGAATGTTCAGACTCAAAATATAGCCATTAATGATTCCGTGCCCTTTGGTAGGAGGTCTCCAGTAGAGTGACCCAGAGATCTATGCAGAGTTTTATGCTATTTGATAACATTTTTATCAATGACCTGTATAAAATTGTGGCTCACAAGCTCATCAGAATTTGCAGATGACGAAAAACTACATCACTTGACAAAGTCAGGATCTGAAAAGTTTCTCACCAGGGATCTAGTTCATTCAACTCAAATATATTTTAAACAAGTGCCTTATTTAGAGCACAGTCCTAAGCCCTTTGACAGATACTCCTGAGGCATCATGGGGGATGGGATACGTGGGGCACCTTGCTCCCCATTACCTTGGGCCAGTCATTCTGCCCAACGGGGATCCCCTCAGTCTCCTTATGTGTCAGACAAGGGCCAGGATGGGCTGGTTTGATGTCCCTGCAGTTGTAAGTCTGACCTTTTGACTCAAAGGAAGATCTCTTAAAGACAGTAGTCACATGCTGTGCTTGGACAATGGGAGTGGCAATGGGGGCCACTAGGAAGTATTTGATGATTCAGTGGAAAGAGCACTGAAGTGGGCATCAGGAGGATCTGAGTTCAAATCCTGCCTCTGACTGCCTGACGGTATGAACCTAAATGAGTTGCTTTATTTCTCTGAATCCCTTTCTCATCTCTAACATAGAAGTGACAGTAATAGTACGAAGGCCCAGGTTTGTACTGAATGTGCAATGTCCTCAATGCATCTTTCATAACTTAAGGGGCCTTGTCTGTCTATGAAGATGATGCCAGCGTCAGTGATGGTGATGATGTGATGATGATGATGGCGATGGTGATGTTGTAGAACGGGAGGAAGGTCCCACCTCCACTTGTCTTCTTGTTCATGTGTTTCACAGAATCAAAGATTCTGAGATGCACCGAGCTCCCCAGGGCCTGCTCCAAACTGATCCAGTCCTCCTTGGCTTCCCATGACTGCCATGTCTCCTCAGCCTTCCCACCAAAGACCTCACTTCATACTTCATCCCGACCAAAAGAATTGGAGGCTGTTCACTGAGAGCTTCCTCATCTCATCTCAGCCCCAAATCTTCCACCGTCTCTTCCTTAACTCTGCTCTCAGACGAAGAGGTATACCATCTCCTTGCCAAGGCACAACCATTTAGATAAGCCTCTGATCTCCTCTCCTCTCCTCTCCTCTCCTCTCCTCTCCTCTCCTCTCCTCTCCTCTTCTCTTCTTCTCTTCTCTCTCAGCCCCTGCTGACTGCAAACTTTACCATGACTTCTCTGTCTTAAAAAAGCCTCCCTTAATCTAACCATAACCATTAGCTCTCATTTCTTATTTACACTGCTCTTGCTTGGTTCTGCTCTCATATCTGACTGTTCCTTCTTCAGCTCTTTTGCTGATTCTCCATCCAACTTCTATGAGCAGCCCCTAGAACTTTACCTTTGCTCCTGACTTTTTGCTCCAAGATCTACTTGGCCATTTTCTAAGCTCCCACAAATTCAGTTACCAGCCTCATGCAAGTGAGCCTCTTACATATGACATCCAACCTTGGTCTCTCTCCCAGGCTCAGGTCAGGCATCTCCAGCTGCTTCTTGGACATTGCAACTGACTGGCCTCAAGGCATTTAAGAATGACCATGTCCAAAAAAGAATCGCTTCTCTTTCACTCAAAATTGTTCTCTTTCCAAACTTCCCTATTGCTACTGAGGGCACAAGCCCTCCGCCCACAGTTCCTAGGCTCTCATCCTTGATGTTGCCATCCTGCCTTGGCTTCCTGTGCCCCAGAGGCATGCTGGGACATGTCTAACAACTGGTTCTTTGGGGAGGAAAGTGCACTTTTCAGTTTAATATCTGATATTAACATTTTATCCATTCCTCTCAAGTCTAGACGATCAATAAAACTTGAAATCAAACCCTGATTCATAACATTTTCTGATTTCTGACGTGTTAGTTCTGAAGACAAATATTTAACTATTAGCTCTGCTGGGCTCACCAGCTGTCTATTTTGATGTCACTAGTGATTCACATCTTGTCTCCGCCAATGGACTGAGTTCATGGAAGAATAATTTTATCTTTTTTTTTTTTTAATACTCAGTATTTAGAATAGGAAGCGCTATTACCTAGATAACACAAAGGAACCAATGAACCCAAACTATTAGAGTCTAAAACATCTACTTTTCAAAGTCTTTTGAAGTATTGTGAGAAATAATTTACTAATGGAAATGCAAATTGGCAAAGGCCACCAGGCTCTTATTAAATGGGAGCTCCCCTGGCTCCACGCTGAGCAGCCACAGTCTAGGTCCAAAGTCTCTCAGCCAGAGTTTTTAAGCTTGTTGGTGTATGCTGGCACCTCAGGAGAATTAACCATTGTGTATCTGCAGGTTTTGAAAAATAGAGATTGAGTAGATTTACAGGGATACAGGCTATTTTACTTCCATGGGACAATTCTTCTAATTTAGTTCCATGATCCACTCACTCGCCCCAAGCCTGGTCAGGGTCAGTCTATCCACTAAATGACCTCACAATCCTGCTCTTTCATATTAAATGGTGTCTTCCAAACAAGTGCCATGCTGGATGGTTGTGTAGAGCTCTCTTCCCTGTAGGAGTTCTTGGATTGGAGAACCCATGGCAAATGTCATTATTGTGACCCAGTGGTCCCTTCCTGAGTAAACATTCAGCTGATTGATTTACTTCTTCCATCTTATTATGGCTTTACAAAGGAAGCTGCTGCTGTCTTAGATAATGAGACTAAAATGTCATGAGAAGTGAGTAGTGCCCTCTCGGGTAGCTTGGCTACTTTTTATCAGAAAAACTATGTAGAATGCCACCTTGACGCATCCAGAACTGGACGTCAGTCCAGAAATACTCACTACAGTCCATGTAGCATTGATGGGGTGGGAAGAGAAACACAGCAAAGCTGTTAGTGGCTCTGATAGCTGGAATGCCTCCTGGAACAGATGGCTTTTTAGGAGTTTTTGAAGGAGAAGAGCAAGGTGTCCTGATGTATATTAATTAGGAGGCTGTTCCAAGCAGAGGGGGATGGTTTGGAAAAATTCATGAATCTTTGAGTGGGCGAGTGCTGTAAGCATGCAGAATTTCAAAATAACCTGAGATTTATTTCTCGGAAAGCAATGAGACAATACATACAAACACACTGCATGTTACAGAGAGGGGCATCAAGAAACTGGTGAAGTGTCAGGGTTTAACAACAAACACTGAAAATGGCAGAGAAAAAATGAGCCAAGCCAGGCAGAATTTTCACTTGGAATGCTTGACTGTTGTCCACCGGCCAAACACAAAGAGCTCTAATTAGGAGAGGCTGAAGAAAACGAACTTGCTGATTTTGTTTTTCCAAAGAGCAAAGCTGCCCAAAGCATTTCAGAAAGTCAGTATACAATAATGTTTCATGGCTCCCATTCCTGTAGAAGATCTCCCTTTGTAGAGAATCAACTCAATACAACAGATGCTTGTTGGGTAAAGGAGTACAAGGGCAGGTGAAGAACCTCTGTAACCTACACTGGTTCCTTTCCCACCTGCCCCGAGTCTGTACTGTGAACATCCAGATCAACTCCAGACCTAATGGGGCAACCTGTGAGCTAGTTGAGTTAGCATTCTATTGGGACTTGTCTCCTTCAGTTGTCATCAGTCTCTCCAACATTACTGATCTCTCCTTTTTCATGGGCAGCTTCTTCTGCTGCTGCAGCTTCCTTTTTCTCCTCCTCCTCCTCCTCCTCCTTCTCTTTCTCCTCCTTCTCATCCTCATCTTCTTTGCCTTCAAGCATAGCTAGCGAAATGAGCAGAACCAGGAGAACATTGCACATAGTAACAGCACCATTGTGCAATGACCAGCTTTAATAGACTTATGATCTAAGACAATTCCAATTCTTCTTTACAGTGTGACTAATAGGGAAATATGTTTGATGTGATTGTGCACGTATAGTCTATGTTAGATGACCATCTTGGGGAGGGGAAGGAGGGGGAAAATTTAAAGCTCAAAGTCTTATAAAAGTGAATGTTGGAAACCAAAAATAAATAAATATATGTTTAAAAAAACTTAAGAAAAGAACTGTGGGAAATGAGAGAAAAAGGTCATATTATGGTTTTCTATCCCCACAAATTAGGGCTCTGTTCACCTACTTGCTATCTCTGTGAGTCTGGTCAATTTATTAAGAATTTCTGGAGCTTAGTTTCACCATCTGTTAAATGTGGATAATAAAAGCACCTCCTTCACAGGGTAGTGGTGAGGATTAATAGAGATATTAATAATAGCAAAACAATGATAAAACTAGTATTTATTAAATCATTTAATTTGAAAAATCAGCATATTCATTCTTAACCTTACAATAACCGGGGAAGACAGATGTTGTTATTGTACTCATCTTATAGATGAGGAAACTGAAACCGACACAGGTGATACAACTTGCCTAGGGTCACATGGCCAGCAAGTGTCTGTGGCTGGACTTGAACTCCAGTTTGCCTGATTTCAGGTCTATTGCCCTATCTACTCAAGATAGTGCATTTGAAGGGCATTGCTCACTCAAATGACTATAAATGCCAGTTGTCATCATTATAACTTATATGAGGAAGGTTGCTTAAATTTTGTCTTGCAATAGTTAGTCACTTTTTGGATCATTGCTGAGACAACTTATTGCAGAATCAGGACCTCGTGCGATTGGAGGTACGGCATTTGGGCACAGCCTGTGCCCCTCTCTGATCGCTCCTTTTCCAACCCCATGGCTGTGTCTTCTTCCTCAAAATTATAGCACTATGTACAGTTTTGCCAATGACCATTGGTCCCTCTTCCCTCCAAACTCTGCCTTGGAGATCTCATCAATTCTAATGGTTTCAATATGGAAGGCATCCTAAATCCCGATGTCTCTCCCAAGCTCCAGCCCCACATTTCCAGTCTCTGACTAACATGCTCACTGTTCACCTTCCCTCAAAGAAACCTTGGCATAATATTTAAAAAAAATAGTGCATTAAAAAAAATTCTGTACTGCTTTGTATACCCCATAGTGGCAGATATGTTACTTTTCACACAGTATGACCTTTTTTGCTAAAAAAAAAAAAAAAAAAACGAAGTCAAATGAAAGAATGAATGAGTTGGGGAGGTTCTATAGTCTTACACTACACGTAGAGCTTATTCTCTTGGTTTACTGAGTTTTTTATTTATTTACTTATTTGCTTTTTGGAGGGCAATTGGGGTTAAGTGACTTGCCCAAAGTCACACGGCTGGTAAGTGTGTCAAGTGTCTGTGATCAGATTTGAACTCAGATCCTCCTGACTCTAGGGCCGGTGCTCTATTCCCTGCACCACCTAGCCGCCCCAGTTTACTGAGTTTTTGAGTGTTCTGGGGTTTTCAAGTTGCTGATTGAGGTAGCAGAAATATTCCAGGTTAGTTGTGAAAGTAAAAAGAAAAATATTTCCCATGACTTAGATGGTCCAGTGCATCCACAAAATGAGTTAGTCATGGACTTTCAGGATTAGCCTGTATTGGAAGCTGCCCTAACTTGGGGATAATTTCACGAAGAGTCTCATTCTCAGGACTTGGCTTGTTCTAGACATAATGATCCAGGGAGCCTCAAAACCAGGCTTAGAAGTACCACAGTACCTGCGCCTGTTGGCAGGTAGTTATGGTTCACAAAGCAGCAGTCAGGACCCCTGTGGGCAGCACTGGGTGCAAGCCACTGCTATCCCTGGGGCTTAGAATAAATAAATGAGGGACTTGGGACTGGGAGACCTAGGTTAAGGTCCCAGTTCTTCCCTCTCTCCCTTGTCAGGGGAGCCCAGGATCCTGAGTCCATGTGAGCCTGCTCTAATGGGCAGGAGACTGCCCAACTCCCTCCCTCTCAGGGGAAGTTTGAGGAAAGCACTTGGTAGACTCACTCTCCCTAACTCTCTGGCCAGCTTTGCTGATAAGAGCTGGTGTTAGTGAAGTCAAAGCTTCACACTCGCCCACATGTTCTGGGGCTGAATCTCTCCTTCCTTTGGGTCAAAGGATCTCATGAATGGGGAGAAGCAGGAAGTGGAGGGGGGAGAATCTGGGTCTGTCTGAATAAATCACTGACTGTTTTCAACAAGACAATTCCTCCTAATCAGGGCCATGCACAAGGGCCTGGTCATCATGCATCCTAGACAACAACAGAAAGCTGAAACTAAAGGCAGCTGCCTGCCTCTTCTTGTTGCCCAGAACCAACCACCACAGACTCACTTTCTTTCTTTCCTTATCATGATTGGTGTTCGAATCCCTGATGGGTAATGACTTCTGCCATGTAATTGTTGTGTCTGCCATCCATTCACTGGGCCCCCGAGCTTGGTTAGAGCCTGGTGTAGATAAATGATGAACAAAGGAGGGAGGAGTCTTCCCAGAAAGGGTAGTCAGAGTTTGGCCTATAACGTGCTAGTCCTTGACCCAAGTCAATGGGCTGCTGGATGAAAAGCAAAGCAGATCCAGTTTACCTAAGCCATTGGGAAGGGTTTCTGAAGAGCCTCCACAGTAGCTCAGATGATGTGCAAACACCTCTCTCTGAAGGGACAAACTTGGTGGTGAATGGAATATTTGTTAAGTATCTGCTTCTCCAAACACAGAGAAAGTCTGAAGGCTGGGGACGTTGCCCTTGGCACTCCTCACTCTTCCTCTTACCTGGCCACTCCTGAACTTCAAAGGGAGTGAGGGGCATGAAGTGGGGAACAGAGTTCAAAGATGGTGGCACTTGGCTCTTCATGACTGGGAAAAAGAGTTTGGAGGAGCAATTACTGGGAAAGTTTCTATAAGAGTAGAGAAGTGCTCACAAAATTGGTGATGACAAGGAAGATTAAGGCTAGGACCTGTTCCTGATACAAAAGTGAATGGTGAGGATGGAAGGATTTCCCTGCTCTGGAAGGGCTAATCCCATTGAATCAGGCTGGGTGATTCCAGAGAGACCCTTATCTTGCTGTCAATGTTCTAGTACATGAAAAACGGGGGGTTAAGTTTGAGACTCAATAGAAACTACAAGTACAGAGCTGGAGCAAACTGTGGCAATGCCATCCTAAGCTGCATTAACAACAGATGGGGGGCCAGGGCTCCAGAGGTGACAGTTCATCTCTCCCCTGCCCTGGCCAAGCCACATTGGGAGCCAATATTTCGGGGAGGATCCTGGAAAATTGGAGATCATCTAAAGGATGCCAGGATGACAGAAAGCCTTGTGAGGCCATGACATCTGAAGTTTGGTTGAAGACAATGGGGATGGTGATCCTAGAGAAGATTAGACTCACCAGTGACATCATAGCTGCCTTCAAGCGTTTGAAGGACTCTTACAAAGAAAAGAGACCAGCTATGGTCTTCTAGCTCCCGGGGGCAGAACTAGGGGCTCCCTTGGATGGAGGGGCAGAAGGGCCAAGGGGAGGGGAGGTAGGTAGACCCTTTCTGACCATCAGAGCTGTTAGTAAGTGGAGTAGAGGGTGGCATAAGGAAGTAAGTTCCTCATCACTAAAGACATTTGAGTAGAGGCAGTATGAGCACTGGCTGGGTAGCAAGGGGAGGAACTTGTTCTGATCCAGGCTGGACCAGGAGCTTCTGAATTCTTTCCCTGCTCCTCAACGCTTCATTCTCTAATAGTGGTGACATTCTGCATCTTGCCAGTACTTTCCAGACAGAGAACAGGACATTTTTTAATGCTAGAAAAATGGCTTCCCTGATGTGTATAGTAATACCTTTTTCCTAAGGATATGAGTTCAGAATGGCAACACTTGAGACTGAGCTGAAGTAAGATGTGTTTGAAGCTGTTGGGAAGGCAGGTGAATCAGAAATAGGGGAGAGCAGGGACCACGGTCCAGCATCCAGGTTAGGAAGGGTCCCATAGCCTTCCCAAAATGTCCAGCTTATGCTCATCTAATCCTGAGCCTCTGGTCCTTTCCAGAAAATAGGTGATGGTGTAGTATAGGTCCACAGAATCAGGAGAAACTTGGGGTCAAAGAATGCTACCTCTGTGGTCTTCCATTTCCCAATCTCTAAAATCAGGATAACAATGTCTTTGTTCTTGATCTCATGGTACTGTTGATCCCATAGCTCCAGCAAGATGCCACTTTGACATAAACTCAAAGCATTACTGAAATGTCAGGAGTCATGCTTCCAAGAGCGAGACAAGACACTTTCTACCTTTAGTGTCCAAAGAATGTTACAGTAACCTATTTTTATTTCATGTGCTGAAATCTAGATTGGGCCCCTCCCCAGCCATGCCACTTCATATCCCACCAGCCCATGGAAATGTAGGATGGTTGGTGGCCACTCATCTTCTTAGGAATTGGATGCCTATCACTATAACACCTGGTTATAATAAAGGACTGAAAATAATGCTGAGGACAGCAGAAATGGTTATGAAAGGGCTCATCTTTGTAACATACAATAGAATGACTTATTAGAGGCTTGAGATCCCCCAAATATGCCTTAGCATTGGGCTAGATCCTATAGTATTTTGAAGGATATACTCAGTGTCAAATACTTATGGCCATGTGTGTGATGGATTAAAGGTCAGAGAGACATAATTTCTATCTAATTAATCATTTCTCTCATGTGACGGCAACAGAGTGACATAGCTTTTCTACGTGGAACCCACAGAGATCAATTCATCTGATGCCTCCATTTCTGCCCACTCTACCAGTGTGGACTGAAGCCAAGGAGGGAGCCAGGAGAGAGTGGGAGGGAATGATTAAATTAAGCAAGAAGATTAGGCTCAATACTTAAGTATCATCACCTCCATCCCCAACCTAACATTGTCCACACTGTAAGTTAGCAAAGGTTTTGATCCTGGAAATGTCCCACTTCAGAGATTTTAGCACTTTTTTTCTTGGCTCTTCTACTTTAAAAACATATATATTTCATTGCTCTATGAAGAGTCATTTGCTAAAGTCTGCCAACTAGCCCTTCTCGATTATTCATGGATGCATTTAATTTATCTTCGTTATTAACTAAGATTATAACAGCCTCCCGATACCCATCTGTCTTGTGACCAATGCCTTCAAAGAATTCTTGAGCAGGGGCCTGCCCCAGCTCTGGAGTATGTTCCCTTAGATGGGGACAGAGATCCCTCAGGGACCGGAGTAGAAAAGAGAGGCCCCTCTGGCTTGTGTTTTTAATCCAATTAATTTTCATCTCCTCTTCTTTCTCTAGTTGGGGATTATAGTTCAGGAGCTTACTGAAGCGTTTGTGGAACAATTTATTTGAGTCTTTTCTTCCCCCATGAGGTGTGTCCTTCTTTTTCTCAGATTGGCATTTACTGCACGGGTTTCAATAAGGGTGACTCATCTAGTGTGTTAAGGCTTTCGTGGCCCAATCACCATAATAATAACAGCATTCATAGAAGCTTCCAGTGGCTGTTCGTGTGTTGTTTACATTGATCAACAGCCCTGTGAAGTCCGTGCCCTCACTCTTATTTTACAAATGAAGAAATGAAGGCCAGCAGGAGTTAAGTGACTTGCCCAGGGTCAAATACAACCTACATATGTCCCAGGCACGATTCAAACTCAGACCTACCTGATGGTCACTTCAGCTGTATGCTGTGCTGCTTCATGTGATCTTCTAAGAGCCCCTCAAAAGTTGCTATACTACATGTGATGGCATTCTTATTTTAGAGACAAGGAAATGGAGGCTTACCGAACAGAGGTGACTTGTCCAGGGCCACACAGCTGTGCGTGTTGGAGTTGGGAGCCAGTGTGATCCTCCTTGGCTCAGTCTGTGAAGTAGACCACTCCTTGTCCAGTCATCCCCAGATCAGCTCTTGCTCCAACATCTCTCACACTAATCCTTTCCCGATGGAGGCCCCTGTGTCCATTGTCCCAATTCATTCAGGCTCTCCTCTTCAGCATTGCCACTGCTCCCACTCATGCTCTGCCTTCTGATCGGTCCTCCATGCAGCTGCCAAACTGTGTCCCTAAATCATGGGCCAGACCCCCTCTCCCTTGTGCAGTAAACTCCAGGGGCTTCCTGCGGCTTCTGGAATGAAATGGAGACTCCTTGGTTTGGAATCTGCAGTGCTTCAGAGTCTGGCTCCCACTCATCTTCTTTGGATGGGTTTCCTGCTACTTCTGCTCTTTCTCATCCATTGGCTCCTTGTCATTCCCTCCAAGTGACTGAGCACAGACTGGTTCCCCTGCCCTTGATGCCACCCCTCCTGCTAGCCACCAATCCTGATGCCACGCCACCTGCTCAGCCACGCAAGATAAGTGCAGTTTGTGTGTTCTACACCAAGACTTACTATTTCCTTCCTACACGATTCACTTTTCTGAGTAAACTTTACTCAACCTCCCCCTTAGACTGTAAATTCCTTGAAGGCAGTTTCCCTTTGGTGTTTTGTGTTCTTTAGTGCAGTAGCCACAGTAGCTACTTACTGAATCAGTGCCTGTAACGCTGAATTGGATTGAAGTCCCAGCTCTCTTACCATTCATTATTCCCTGAAGTTTCAAGATCCTCAAAGAAGGGGGAGGAAAAAAGAAAAAATGCTGCATTGTCGTCCCTCTCATCTGGTTTTATCATAAAGTTCAACCCCCTTAGGGCAAGGGAAATCACAAAAAGAGGAGAAAAACACACACACACATGCACACATACAAGCTCACATGCACATACATGCACACACATCCATACACACATGTACACACATACACTCTCATGCACACATGCACACACACTCACACACACACGCACACACACGCTGAGTTATAGATCTTTGTCTTCAGAAGCTAAATGCTTACCTTCCTTTGGAGCACTTTATCAATTGGGCTGAAACATAGCATCTTGTACCCTGCACTTGATGCCCCAGTGAGGTAGCCTTGGCACAGAGTCTGGCACATGGGAGGAATCCTAACTCGGCTCACCATCAGGAGGGAAGTGAATGGCCCCACTGCCTAGCCAGGAAGGACCTAAGGAAGATGATGGAGGAAGAGTAACTAAGGGTTCTGGCATGATCTACCTCCTTGTAGCAACAACCCCATTGTTGAACACTATGTGTTTTAGCTCACCTACTGAAAAAAGAAAATTACTTGTGTCCTTGACAATGTGGAGATGTGGAAAAATCAGTCAATCAACATGTATTAAGCAACACGCATGAGAGCGTGATGGGGGAGCTCCAGAGCCGTGTAGCTGGTGGGAGAGGGGGGAACGGGGCCCTGGAGCCCGTGGTCCTGCTCTCCAGCCAGAAGGCTCAGAGACACAGAGGGAACTAAGGACGTGTCAGGACCAGCAAGTTCAACCCTGTAACACAATGAGATTTCCCAAGGACAAGGATTGTTGGGAAGGAAGGCAAGGTGCCGGATCCAGAGAAGTCCAAAAGTGGTACTGCTGGTGGGAAACGAGTGGAGCAGACTGAGACTATTTGCTTGTGAGGCTGGACATAGGCAGACATCTTCCCTTGTTCTGGAAGTTTTCCTTACACAGCTCGTGAGACCAAATCGTCCTCCAGCTAAGCATCCGTCCACTGGTTCTGGAAGGTCCCATGCAAGCCGGGCTCACCCTCAGGCCATGGTGGTCTCAGTGTCACTTTTGCATGGTCCTCTTGGACTCCAGCTCACTGGAGACAGTCAAATGACCACTTTCCTATGCCAAATGGCAGCTTGTGCACCAATGATTGTCCAGACTGCTCTCCTTCAGGGAGTTTGCCTGTTGGCATCTCTTATTGATTGGAGCTTCAGATTAGTTACTGATTCTGCGGACATAAAACTACACAGGGCCAGGATGTTTGAGGAGCAGGCCTTGAACCCAAATCTTCCTAATCACTACAACATGGGCTGTTGCTGATTTCCAAGTTTAGGAGCACCCAATTTTTACATTTCTATCATTCTGTGAAAAATCAGGAAAGGAAGAGGTAAGGGTTTGCCAAAGGTGGGTATTGAGGTCAATCAACAGAAATGCACTTAGGTCTCCTGTCCCTTCCCCAGAGAGACCATGTGAGGCTTGAGGAGAGCTTTGGGGGCCACCAGGAATCAGCAGGTTATGGGAGAAGAGCTGGGCAAGGGACCGTGGGAGGAGTTCAACTGAGCTGGCACCCCAAGGACACCATCTCCTCTTACTTTTTTCTACAATACACATCTTTGACAGAGACTTTTTATGAGCTGCTCATTTTGCACTAACTTGGCCATGTGGTAGTAGTCAGGGTTGATCATCAGGATGACAAATTCCAGTCCCATTTCCAGCTGAAGCTAGTTCTGTGACCGGGGCAGTCTCTGAACCACTCTGATCCTCAGTTTCCTCATCTGTAAGGCAAGGATAAGAGCATCTGTAGTAGCCAGTACCTGGCTGTTGAAATGAGTAAATGGGGCAATCAACATCCAGTATTAATGTCAGCTACGATTGTTATTATCGTCGATAAACAAGCCCTTTTAAGAAAGAGTTTGGGCTTCGCCAAGCCCAGATTGGAAAGACTGGCTCTGTTATTAGGTGATTTTGAATGTGAGAAAAAAATAAAATAAAAGAACTTGGAGAATGATAAAGGTTAGAGGGTCTATTCAGGTCACTACGTCTTTTTCTTATTGCCTGGACTTTAAAATGTGTAAGCTCTAACCTTTCCAAAAGGCCTAGAGAAGCAAGGCAATTAGGTGGGACTTAATTACCTGTTTCTTCCAGGGGAGATCTCACTGGTCCCAACCCACCACTGGCTGCCAACTCTTGCACGGGCCTGCTACAAGGGTCTCCCCTTCCTTCCCAAGGAACTGAGTCTAATTTGAGACAAAATAATGCACCAAACCATGCAGCCATCTATAATTCATGGCCACTTACAAGAGTAATTCATTGAAATCTCTCCTGTGACACAACCTTTGTCTCTCTGGGAAGCCAGATGCACAGCACTCTTCTTTCTGGTTTTGTCCCAGTCATTAGGTTTGCCTTGGGACGGGGAGAAGAGAGAGGCTGAGGAATGAGGCAACAACTTATACACAATAAACAAGAAGTCAGAGACCCACGTGGAGAGCATTCTTCTGATCAAAGCTGTTGCATTCATTTTATTTTCCTTCAAATGATAAAAAAAGAAAGAAAAAGAAAAAAAAAGCACACCCACAATTGGGTCTCGTCTGCTAAGAGGAAGACCTTCTCTGGATGTCTTTTGTCCTGAGAATGTAAAACATGAGGGAGCTCAGGCTTTTTAAGGTCCGAGTGCAACTCCGTTACCGTTTGTTAAGAAGCCAGGACTGTGTCCACCATGACATCAGGGCAGCCAGGCTGCTTGAGTCCTGTTGTCTTGATTTTCCCATTAGAGGATACATGGCATAGGGCCATTCTTTTTTTTGGAATTTAAAATTTACTTATTTTTGACATTCATTTAAGAAAATTGACTTCCAAATTTTCTCCCTCCCTCTTAAACCCCCCTATTGAGAAAACAACCAAAATCATATCGATTATACATATGAGGTCATGCAAAACATGTTCTCCATGTTAGCCATTCTGCAAAATAAACAAAAAGAGAAGAAAAATAAAGCGAAAAAGGCATGTTTCAATCTGCACTCAAGGTCATCAGTCGTCTCTCTGGAGGTGGATAGAATTATATTTTTTCCTTTGGAATTATCTTGGATCATTGTAATTAGTCAGAGTCGTGAAGTCATTCATGCCTGGTTATCGGACAATATTGCTGGTATTGTGTATACAGTGTCCTGGTTCTGCTTACTTCCCTTTGCTTTGGTATGTGTAAATCTTCCCAGTCTTTCCTAAAAACCCTCCCCTTTGTCATTTCGTGTAGCACAATAATATTCCATGACATCACATACCACAACTCACTCATCAATTCCCCAATTGTTGGGTGCCCACCCCAATTCCCAATGCTTTGCTACCAAAAAAGAGCTGCTACAAATATTTTTGTATGGATAGGTCCTTTATCCTTTTCCCTTATCTCTTTGCAACAAAGACCTAGTAGTGGCATTTTCTGGCCAAAAGGTGTGCAATTTTACAGCCTTTTGGTCAGAGTTCATTTGTTCTTCAGAATGGCTGGACTGGCTGACAACTCTCCCAACAGTGCGTTACTGTCCCAGTTTGTCCATATCCTTTCAGCGTTTGTCACTTTTTCTGTTCTGTCATGTTAGTCAGTCTGACAGCTGTGAGATGGTACCTTACAGCAGTTTTCACTTGCATTTCCTAATCATTAGTTATTAAGAACGTTTGTTTGTGTTTGTGTGTGTGTGTCTAGTGATAGTTTTGATTTTTTCCTTCTGAAAACTGCCTCACCATAACTTCCAGTCATTTATCTATGGAGTAATAACTTTTTTTTTTTGGTAAATTTGATTCTGTTTCTTACGTATTTGAGAAATGAGGCCTTTATTGGAGAAGCTTGCTATGATCCCTCCTCCTCAGTTTGCTGCATTCCTTCTAATTTTGGTTGCACTGGTTTTGTTTGTGTCAAACTTTTTTAAATTTCATGTAATCAGAGATATCCATTTTACTTCCTGCTATCCTCTCTATGTCTTGTTTGGTCAGAAACTCTTCATTTCTCTGTAAATCTGACAGGTACATTTTCCCATACATCCCTAATTTACATATGATATCACCCTTTATGTCTAAATCATTCAAGCATTTTGACCTTATCTTGATATAAGGTGTGAGGTGTTGGTCTATGCCTAGTTTCTGCCAAACAGCCTTCTGGTTTTCCCAGCACTTTTTGTCAAATGTTGAGGTCTTGCCCCAAAAGCTGTATCTTTGAGTTTATCAAACATGAGATTACTGTGGCCATTTGTGGCAGACTCTGGCGTACCTAAGGTATTCCACTCATCTGCTGTTCTATTTCGTAGTTGGTACGAGACAGTTTTGCTGATTTCCACTCTGTAATACAGTTTGAGATCTAGTACCACTCACTGATGCTCTCTGGTGGCATAGACACATGCATCTCAGCATTATTTTTCTCATCAGTTACAAATACGACTTTGTTGTGCTCTATGAAGCCTGACCCGATGCCCCAAGTTTTAATACCCAGCCCTCCACTCTGACCATTCTGTATTGACTTTGCAACTCTCATGATCTACCCTGGCTGCCTGTTCCCTACACAGAAGGTTGGCTCCTTAAGGTGAGGGAATGCTTCCTGTTTCCTTTGGCTGCCTGGTGCCTAATATGGTTTTCAGAACAGAGGAGACAATGTTAATAGCTGACAAGTATATGGCACTTCAAGGCTGGCAATGCTCTGTACATATATTATTCTACTTGCTAAAAATTGAAAAGAAAAATCGAGGAAGGTTTGCTTACACTGACAGGTGGGATCAACACCCTGGCAATGCATGTTCATATATGTAAGTATTCTGGGAGATGGAGCTCTTGGGTTTAGCCAGACATCTGTAAAAGCCTATCAGATTTAGGTGCCGGGCTCCCCACTCTGAGGCCTGGGAATGCAGACATGGCCAAGTAGCTCTCTCTCCCACGAGTTTTCCCTACCGGTTTTGCTTTCCTTTATTCTTCCAGCATCTTCCCCCAACCCAGGATGACTTTCCTTTGCTCAGAGGCCAGCAATGAGGTCTGTCTTTAAAACCCTTGCTCAAAATTCTCAAAGGCTCAGTGGAGTGGTTTCCTACATCACATTCACAGCGTTTCATTTCAGCAAAGTCAGATCCCAGCAGGGGAAGGGGATTAGGTCCTAGGGGAGTGCCAGAGGGTGGCAGGCCAAGCAGGGGGTTGACATGAAAACTGGACAAAGTTAATCATTGAGAATAATTATTTGAGTTGGGTGATTTATTATTATTATTATTATTATTAATTATTCTTCATTAGAAATTACTTTGAAGACAATTCTCTGCTTTCTCAGAGCTGCCCTTTCAAGATGCAAATTACACAATTACCTTAGCTGAAAACATATTTAGGAGTTATGCAATCAAAGTAATAAAGCTGTTAAATGAAGCCCCCACGTGCAATCATCGCATTGGGTAAGTGAATAATGTCTAATGAGAAACTTAAAAGATCGGGTTTTCATCCTTTCACATTTTAAAGTGTGCCCATGTGGACACAGGGCCCTCCAGGGGGGGAGCGGGACCCTCGCCTCTTGGGGGCGCGCTCATTCCGCCTGCTTCTGATCTTTTTGCTTTGTTTCTTCTGGTGGTTGTTGTTTTTTTGGTTTTTTTTCTCCCTGGTCCCAGGAGAAAAAAAGAGAAGAGGTAAATATGTAAAAAGACTGATCCCCCTGAATTATTGCAATATTATTCAAATTAGAGAGTAAACCACCATGCTTATTTTGTGAATGATAATAAAGAGCAAATTGTAATCCCAGTTACTGTCAAGTCACATAGGATTTTAATCTTTTTGCGAAGCACTTGGCATGTGGCATCTTCTCTGAGTGTGACTTCAGCCCCAGGGGCAGAGATTGTAGCAGTCAGAATCCCCATGTGAAACATGAGTAAAATGGGAGCCGGAGAGATCAGCTGGGCTAGCCCACGTCAAAGAGCTTGCAAGTGTCAGAGGCAGAGCTCCAGGTCCCTCATCTCGTAGCTCCCGGGTGCAGCGACTTGTGTGTTCGTAGTCACAGAAAAAAGCATCCTGCTCTGGGTGACAGAGTCTGGCTTGGAACCTCAGCTTACCATCAACCTCCTTCCTGGGCCTCAAGTCCCTGCTCTGGCTTGGGAAGGGCCCTTCCAGATCTGAATACGGACTTCTGTGAGTCTAAGTGTCAGGAATCCTAGAAAGTTAATGTCACTCAGTCTGGAACATGAACAGCATATCCCTGATTGTCCTGTAGTGGGGGTTTGAAATCCTGCCCTTGGCTACTGATGATACACACACACACACACACACACACACACATACACACACACACACACACGTGTGTGTATGTGCACATTCACATATATATATATATATATATATATATATATATATAAAAACCACAAATATATGTACAAATATATATGTATATTTAAAAATATAGGTAGGTGTGTACATATCTATACTTGTATATATGTTTGTGTATATGAACACATACACAAAAGAAGTGATGGTGCCCCTCTCTGTCTCTGTCCCTCTCTGTCTCTATCTCTCTCTGTCTTTCTCTGTCTCTGTCTCTCTCTTTCTCTCTCTATATACATACACACACATATATATGTAGGCACCATCTCCTCTTTTGATACACACATATGTGTGTGTGTGCCTGTATAATTTGCTGATTTTGCAGCTATTTCCTGCTAAAACCTGAAAATAAGCAAAAAAGGAAGAAAGAACACCACAAGCTAACCATTGAGCTAAGTTTGTTAAGCAGAGTGAACACTGGTGACTGGCTGCAGTGCAGAGCTGAGCTCTCAGGGTCTGCTTCTGGAGCTGATCCCTGCTCTGTATTAAAAGGGCCTTGGTAAGAGACCCCTACTTAAAGTTTCTGTTTGAAAAAATAATTCACATACAAAACTTCCGTGGTGCAACACATGGAAACAAATGCCAGGCCCCTGAGGCTGAAGGGAAGACTCCGTTAATGTTCAGTAATTTGGGGGGATAGACACGCTTCCAAGGGGCAGAAAGGCTCTGATGGGTCAGAAAGAAGAATTAAAGGGAGATTCCTGGGACTGGTTGGAACTGCTGCTGTTCCTTAGTCAACAAGCTGACTGAGGACGTTTTTGTTGTGCCTGGCCCTGTGCAGGGAGGAGGCACCCAGCCCAAAGGGACACAGCACGTGAGCTGCTCTCAGCAGGATGAATGAGACAGTCACCAGAGAGGAGAGCCTAGAATTAAGGGTGGGGAGACCTGTAGAAGGTGGGATTGTAGATGGAATATGAAGGAAACCAAGAAGGCAGAAGCCAGAGAGGAGGAGGAGAGAGAGTGTCCTGAGCTTAGCGGCAGTAGCAAAGGGAAAATGTCCTGTGGAGCCCATCAAGGGGGCCAGTGCCTCCTGATCACAGGGTTCAAGGGGATCAGAAGTGAGAAGGCTCAAAAGAGAAAAGCGGGTCAGGTGGTCAGGGGAGAATGTTATGTCTGATCCTGTGAGGAAAAGAGAGCCTCTCACATTTATGTGTTGATGAGGCAAGGTGGGTGACACAGTCACATTTGGGCTTAAGGACAATCTGTCTGAAGGGAGTGGAGGCTGGGCTCAAGTTGGGGGAGGCTGGAGGAGGTGAGCCCACAGAGATGGTAGCTGCCATAGTCCAGGCGTGTGAGGTGATGAGAGCCAGCACCAGGGTGGTGACTGAGTCACAGGAGAGAATGATGAGGCCTAACAGGAAAGATGTGAAGGCAGAAACAGTAGGCTTGGGAGTAGATGGCTGGGCTATGGGAGTGAGTGAGAGAGAGTGCGGAGGTGGGGCTGACTCACCCCAGATCTGAGCGGGAGCTCTACATGCTCACTTCCTCTGGGGCCATGGTGGGTTCTAGAGGGCCCCAGCACATTCAGTGGCCAACCTGTGCCCAATAACACACAGCAGGCCCTTGAGGACAGACTGAGTATTTGAGAAAGGGTCAAGATTCTCCTGCAGCTTACCATCTAGGAGGAGGGTGAAGCACAGATGGAGAGCTTGGACCCATAAGTCTGTCTGAATGATAAAGGTTTGAAAGGGGCAGTGGCCAGACCAGAGAACTTGTAGAGAGAGCCCTGGATACCCAGACGGGAATCCTGGCTTCCAATCTCCCATCTGCCATGAGCTTTATGCACCTGAGCCACTGAGGCTCAGGTCTCCAAGAGGCTGAAGAGCGTAAATGATAATGCTTAGAATCCCTGTGTCGCAGGAAATCAGTGAGGAGGCCCCAAGAAGATCAGGGCTGGAGGGTCGCCTGCAAGCTGTAAAGCATCATAGAAACATCTATTATATTATAGAACTGCAGACAGAGAGCCGGGAGAGGCCGCAGAGGTCAGGCCAACCTTGTTTCAGAGGGCCAGAGGGGATGGGGGCCAAGCTCCCAGAGACAGGGAATTGCAGAGCTGGACCCTGTGCCCAGACGGCCTCCTGTGGCATCATTGTCTCTCTTGTTAGAGAGGTGGCTATGCAGGGTGAGGAGAAGAATCATACACATCCCCCATTGCTGAGATGGCCAATGAAGCTTCCTTGGCCAGTGGCATTAACTTGGTAGTTCATACCTAGAAGGTTAATGCTAACGGGTGGTGCCATAGTGCACAGAGTGCCAGGCTTGGAGTCAGGAACACTCATCTCCCTGAGTCCAAATCTGGTCCCAGATACTAGCTTTGTGACCCTGGACAAGTCACTTAACTATCTACCTCAGTTTCCCCATCTGCGAAATGAGCTGGAGAAGGAAAAGACAAATCACTCCAGTATCACTCCCAAGAATACTCCAAATGGGATCACAGACAGCCAGACACAAGGAAAACCAATAATATAAACTGAGAACATTAACCATCATTCCTGACAGTGCTACACAACTAAGGGGATAGCCCCCTGGAGAGCTCCCACTCGGGAGCCTGCCTTTCGAGTCTCTAGCTGAGCTCTCAGCCTCCAATCTCTCCCGACCAGGCTTATCAAACTCCAATCCATTCTTGCTGACGAAGGGGGGATCCTGGGAACACGAAGGCTTGCTCTGCCATCCCTGAATTTGTTTGTTTGGTTTGTATTTAGGGTACTCTTTTAATGCAATCTGTTTCCAAAATAATCTCATATCGATATAGATATAGACATAGGTATATGTAGATATCTATCTCTATATATGATGGGAGCAGGCTAAGGCTGCTCTTAGGACCCTGAGCATCACTTTGAGCCCTGCTGGCTTCTGCCTTATGAAGGACTCCTGGCTCTTCCTACCATCCTTTTCAATGCAAACACAAATTTATTCTCATAAGATCCATTCCCTGCTTAATAAAGGCTGATTTTCCTGAAAACCATTGAACAGAATGTGGTCTCACAGCTTCTCTCCCATCATGGTCCTGATGGGCCATGCAAACTCACAGGTTTTTTTTCTTTTCTTTTTAATTTCTGAAACATTTTCTAACATTTTTCCCCCTTGCTCGAAAAAATTGCCAACCCCGGGATGGTTAACTGTGTTCCAAAAACAGTGTTTCAGTAAGAGTGTCCAGCCACCTGTTTGCCTCAAAGATTTGTGGCCAGAAGAGATCAGTTGTGGAGATTGGGTAGACCTCTCCTTGTCCAGAGCAGGATGCAGGCACTAAGACAGGGAATAGCTCTCAGTTTCAACCAGTGGCAAGTAGAAGTGAGATCTGTGCCTGCATCTTCTGACTCATGTAACTAGCCCCCTTTTCCTACTGCTCCATGATTATTCTTCAGAGTCTTGCGTGATGCTATTACATTTCTTTCAATCCCTGGTCTAGTCAATGCTTTCCCTTGGATGCTCCCACCCCTTCCTGTGGCCTTTCCTCTTCTAGTTTATTGCCCAGGTGTTCTTGGACTTGAGGGAGAAGTGTGAATGTTGGGGCTCTGGAGGCACAAAGAATGAGATGGAGTGAAAACTTCAAGGTCGATGAGCCAATAGATCAATTAGCTCACTCTGTTTAAAGACGCTAGGTCCTTAGACCTTAACCAAGTGCAATTGTATCTCAATCAATCAATCAATCACAGCAGTGCTATTGCTCTGGAAGTGTTTGGATTGGCTGGGGAATCCTGGTCATTACCCAGGTTCTGCTATTATGGACCAGATCAATTCTGGAGCCAGGAGACATGACATCTGCTCTGGGGTAAAGGACAGAAAGCTGCCCCTGAAAAGGAATGACTCAATGGGGAGGAATGTTGAGCCCTCTCTGGGTGGTTCCTCTTTGGATCCTCGACACATCCAGGTGGGACAGAGGAGCATGTTTTATAAATGAAGAAGCTTCTGGTCAAAAGACTCTGAACTTTCCAGGGACCTCACAGATAGGGAGCTTTGGCCAGGGGCCAGACTCTCCTCCACCATTCTTTCTCCTGCTCCATATGGCTTGTTCTCCTTCATTTCCAAAGAAGACCAAGGATATCACCAGTGATCTCTTGACTTGTGTGTGAATTGGATTCAAGGGAGGCAGATTTGAGCAGAGTCTTCTGCTCTCCCAGAGTCATTGAAGTCCAGTGGCAGGACAAAAGTCAGGATGACTGTTGATGGCCTGGGATGCAGTGGATGACCTTGGCATCTTCTATGTCTGACCACAGGGCCTGCTCCAGCCATCTACATGACCATTGGGACAAGTTGTTCTCATCTGCCTATTCCACTGGAGGTGGGGGGAGTCTTCACATGTTTGGGGTAGACACTCCCCTATGTCACCAATAAGTTTGTGGCCTATTGATGACTTGCAGAGACAGTTTTGCCTGGGTGTGGCCACTGTACATACGATAGCTTCTTGGAACCCTAGGTGAAAGTTGAGCATACCCTGACACTAGCCCATGTTCTTATCTGAAAATGCGCACAACATTCCATATTGACAACACCCCCACATGTTTTAAATGATATAAATCTAGTTTCTATCCCTCCTCCCCCACACTCCACTGAAAAGGAAAAGAAAAACAATTTCTGAAACACATCCATATTCAGATAAAACAAATCCCCCATTGTCTCTGTATCAAAATATATGTTTCATTCTGTATCCTACTTCCACCGCCTCTCTCTTTGATGATGGATACTATATTTCATTATTTCCTCAGGAATCATGGATAGTCATTACATTAATCATAGTTGTGACAGTTTTCAAAATTGTCTTTACAACGTTCTTCTTATTGTTCTCCTGGATTTGCACATTTCATTCTTCATCAGTTTATAAAAATCTTCAAAATTGTTCTTTTTTATAATATTGATCTTATAAATTATTCTCCTGGTTCTGCTTGTTTCACCTTTCATCAGTTGACATAAAGCTTTTCATGTCTCTTTGAAATCATCAATTTCAGATGAAATGTGGTGTATGGATGTGATGGAATGTGACTTCATTACTCAACATCAATTACCTTCTCCCAAAATTACCGGTGATCTCTCAATTGTCAAATCTCATGGCCTTTTGACAATTTTTACTCCTTCTCAAACCCTTGTCAGCATTTGATTATCTTTTTCTCTTATCTTTCCACTCTGGATCTATGTGGGATTGATTTCTCCCAGTTCTATCTACCTGTATTACCACTCCTTCTGTCTCCTCTGCTGGGTGATCACATCTATTACATGTGTTTACTGTGGGTGTCCCTTAGGGCTCCATCCTGCGTCCTCTTCTCTCTATATCCTCTCATTCCGTCACTCCTTCAGCTCCCACAGGTTTAATTATCATCATGTACATGACTCTTAGACCTATTTCTCCTAAGCTTGAATTCCTCATCGCCAATTGCCTATTGAATTCTTCAAGAAGGATGTGCCAGAGATAGCTCAATCTTAGCACGCCCCAAATCAAACTCATTATTTTCCCCTACAAACCCAGTCCTCCCCTTTATAAATGTCATTATATCTTCTGTGATCACTACACCCCACTCCCCCCAGCTCCCAGGCTCTTGTTGAATTTGTTTCATTGATTTTTTTTTATTTGGCCCTTCTCCATGCTCTTCTCCCCATCCCCTAATGTACCCATCATCCTCATGATTTTGTCAGCTTTTATTCTAAACTGCCAAGTCTCCATTTTCAAGTTGACCAAGAGACTAAGACTGCTAAAATGTCTGATTTAAAAAAAATATTTTCCTATCACTTTCATAGCTATCCCATTGTCTTTTCTGGGGTTCTAGTTGTAGCTAATGCAGAAGAATCATTCACTTGTTTTAGAGAATATCCCCAGCATTTTCTTACTTTGTAATATTTCTCAATTGTGTCAGGAACTTTTCTTTGCTCAGCCTTCTCCTCTACTCTCCAAACCAGGTCCCTGGAGGCCATGCTTGAGAGGAGCTAAGCAAGTTGCCTTTGGCCTCCTGACATTATGAGTCCTCCTCTTTACCCAGACATTTTCTGTTCTGCTCTCTCATGTACTCTCTCTGCCCAACACAACGCCCTCTTGCCACCTATTGCTCTGTGAAAGGTAATCCAATCTATACTGGGAAGGGTATGTCAGCAGACTGTCTCAGAGCTTGGCTCTCCTTCCCTCTGCCTTCCCCATCTTGCCCATGTTTGAGGGCAGGGACAGTCGCCCTTCTGCACAGGAAATGCTTAATAAGTGCTTTCCATCTAGTTATTTATTTAGTCAGCCTCTTCTAGAGTGCTTGTGCACATGTGTGTGTGAGCGTGCGTGCGTGTGTGTCTGTGCATGTGTGTGTCTGTGTATGCGTGTCTGTGTGTCTGTGCATGTATGTGTCTGCATGCATGCATGTCTGTGTGTCTTTGTGTGTGTGTGCACGTGTGTATGTGTGTGTATGTGTGTGTGTTCCTACTTTAACTCATCTAATGCTCAGCTTCTGACTCTACCATCTTGTCAGAAATCCTGGCAGCTGCATTTCCCTTCAGGATCACACTATACAACTTGAGAATTGTTAGTTCCAGTACAACCTGATCACCTCATTTAGTCACAGCACATGGTTTACTGATAAAATTGTGGTCTAAAAGAGATAAGTCATTAGAAAATGTGAAATGGTCTCCATTCTTTAGTAAGGCTCCGAGAGTTTCAGGGCTCACTGAGAATTAAAAAGTTTTAAATTTAATTTCTCAGAATTTTCTAGTTTTCATTTTACAATGAGGGACATGGTTTTATTAGCAATGAAAAGGAGAAAATACAAAATTAAATCCTTGTAGAGACCAATAATCAGGTGTCTATTCATTTATATTGTAAAAACTTGAATTGTATTTCTAAAATAATTCTATTTTCAGTAATATCAAGAAATTAAAAGTAACTTGCAATCTCCAGATTTCACATCACCCTCACCCATTGATCTGAGACACTTTGTCCCTTAAATTCTCATATCCTCTATCCAGACCCTGAGTTCTTCATTTCTATAAAATATTCCCATTATGTTCCTCTCATATGTATCTAACAGGATGGCATCAAAGGGCTGTCATCATACATTCCATTCAATGACTCGTATTTGAAATGGAATGAATTAAAGGATCAGAAATTTAGAAGTGAATATGACTTTAGAGAAAGTCAAGAGCAGCACTCTTATGTTACAGATGAGGAAACTGAGCAAGAGGAAATGTGAATTATTATATAGGGATACATAGCTAATTGAGTGTTTGAGGCAATGTTTGAATTCAGGTCTTGCCAAATCCAAATTCAACACTCTAACTACTGGGCAACCTTGCTACTTCCAGATTTTCTTCTATTCAGTGAAATTCAATTCAACACCTACTGTGTGCAATGACACTGTGCTTAGTGCTATGCATACATAGACAAAAGTGGGGAGCCAGATCTCACCCTGAAGGACTTAAAATCCACTAAGAGAATATAGTCTTCCGAACCTCAAAAATGTTATTCTGATACCTGCATTCACTTTATTGACTTTCATCCTGAAGGAGGTTACTTAGGAGCTGTTCTCTTTACTAGATTGCCCCCCCCCCCATATTTCTTTACGAACACAAGAGAGTGAAACTGAATAGGAAACACCTTCGTATTTGCAAGATGGGGAAGGAAGAGTTGTCTTAGCGCTTAGCACATATAGTGCCTGCCATATGATAGGTACTTCATAAATGTTTATTGTTTGAGTTAAACAGGAATTTGTTTGGAAAAAGATGAATGTTAGTAAATAATAAAATCTAATGTTTATAATCCTTTTAAATTTTGCACAGCATGATAGATATAAATAGATGGATAGACAGACAGACAGACAGACCTATGTCTAATCTCATTTGATTTTCACATTAACCCTGGGAGGAAGATTTTTTATTCCCCATTGTACAGATAACAAAACAGAGGATAAAAAAGTAATAGTGAGTTGATCGCTTGCCTGAAGCCACAGAGCTACAAAGTGTCAGAGGCAGTATTCGAACTCATGTCTTCTTGGCATCAAGTCCTGTGGTCCTTCTCACTGCCTGTTAGTGGACTCTAAGCTCCGTATGAATCAGGGGTTTGGAGCTGTGGTCAGTTCCAGTCTTTATAAAGAACAATCCCAACCAGAGCCTGCCCTACCTGTTTCAGCCCTTTCAGATACCTCTCATGCCATGCTATCCTTTTCACCTTCAATATTGAAAACAGTGCCCTGCTTTGTGATCCCCTTTGTCCTCAGAGTTTGTCATGTGCTGCCCATCCCCACCATCCCATTCTACTGAAGCTGCTCTTGGAAGAGCCAGTGGTTTTCCTCTGATGTGTTTTGTGACCAAACAACATTACATTCAAACATCTTCAGGTTTAACTGCTCCTACTCTGTTACAGATGATTTCTGTTTGGAACACATACACACACACACACACACACACACACACACACACACACACACACACACACCCAAAAAAATTCAACATCAGATTTAATATGGTAAAATATCATTCTGCATATCATTCCAGTATCGTTGGCCTTTCTCTCACGATTGCTGTAGGTTGAGGGCAGCCAGGTGGCACAGTGGAGAAAGCCCTGGGCTTGGAATCAGGAAGCCTCATTCTTATGAGTTCACGTATGCCCTCAGACACTTCCTAGCTGTGTGATCCTGGGCAAGTCACTTAACCCTGTTTGTCTCAGTTTCTTCATCTGTGAAATGAAATAGAAAAGGAAAGGGCAAACCCTTCCAGTAGCTCTCCCAAGAAAACCCCAAAAGAGGTCATGAGGAGTCAGACACGACTGAAACAACTCAACAGTGATAATAATACATAGATTGGCAAACTAAACTGGATGGCATTTTTCCTGGATGAGAAAGTGCCCCCACAGTGTTCATGCCCGTCTTGGCCTCGTGTATTCTAAACATGTTTCTTCCTTTGCTGTTTTTTATTCATCTCTGCTGCCATGAGGCTGAGCTGATTAGGCACCGCAGACACTTGGAGTCATATTTACCGTGAGGCTGATCACGAGATAATGTCAATGCAATACAAGGGATGCTGCCGGTGGGTCATTGTCTTCTCTCTCCTGCTGTTCCATCTACTCGCAGGCACATCTGAAACACTTATTTTCAAAGCAGGAGATATTGATCCGGCCGCCGGGTTCTGTTTCAGTGACCTGAGGTCTAGTACTGACGAGGAGGTTGTTGCTTTTAGTTTAATGGCCCTTTCCGAAGAAGGCTGATGCGTCCAAACCGTAGTGACTGGTGACTGTCTTGGCCACCGGAGAAGCTTGTGTGTCTCGCCTCTTATCTCAGGATTATGTTTGGACAGAACACAAATGGAGGCTTATTTTTAGCCATTTCTTTCATTCCTGACTCTCACGAAGTACCTGCAGACTGACGGACTTAGAAGCCCATCTATATTCCCTGATGATCAGCCACATAGAGGTCCAAATTCCCTAAAGAACATTGGGCAAAAGAGATGTTTTATTTATTTTTTTTTATTAATAATAAATTTATTTTATTAAATTTTTTTTGAGTTACATTTTATTCT